>CM014273.1:57933406-57954732 GCA_004135705.1 Alloteropsis semialata
GTCTAAAGCCCAGTTAGATGCAGTTCAGGCCCAGATTGAAGCATTTGAAAAGCTCTGCCTTGGCCAATTCGGGCGTAATCGTTCAGGCCCTGTGCTCAAAGGTGCTCTTCCGGACCCAGAATTGATCAAGAAGACAACTGATGCCCGGGAGTACCATGTCAACATGACAGAGATGATTCATCAAACTGTCCACCATGCATTGATTAACCAGTTAGGCACTTTGGTGAATTCTTTGGACAATCTCATCAAGAAGACGGTGGATGATACTATTTGCTTAAAGGGCCCAGTCTTTATGTCGGATTCTGCAAGGGCATCAGGGTTAGGAAAAGGCAAAGGTACTGAAGACTGCTCCATGACAGTTGCTCCGCAAACTCCGGCGACTCCACCACCTATTCAGCTGGCCAACGGTTTTCTGTTGATGGCCGATGGATCTATTGTCGGCCCGCATGGTGAGAAATATGCTAGGACTCTGAACGAGGAAGAAAAGCAACCTGCAGCTGCAAGGATACGTACAGAGATTCCTGCACACCAGCGTATGGTCGGTGATTACAATAATTACATGACGGATATGCATCAAGCTGGTGGGATACCACTAGGAGGATAGCAGTCCGATTGGTCAGAGAAAATAGCCGAGGTGATTCAAAATCAGTTCGGTTTGAAGCCTAAAGATGAAGCGAGGTTGTATCGGCACCCATACCCATCCTACTTTGATGCAGTGCCACTTCCTCCGCGTTACAGAGTGCCAGATTTTTCCAAATTCTCTGGGCAAGACGATATGACCACCATTGAGCATGTGAGCCGATTCTTGGCTCAATGTGGTGAAGCTGCTTCTGAAGAGGGACTCAGGCTCAGATTCTTCCCTCTGTCACTATCAGGGCCGGCGTTTACTTGGTTCACGTCGTTGCCAGCAGGATCGGTCACAGGCTGGTCGGATATGGAGAAGCAGTTCCATAAGTACTTCTTTTCTGGTCTCAATGAAATGAAGATTTCTGATTTGATTGCTATGAGGCAGAGGAACGATGAGTGCATCAAGGAGTATGTTCAACGGTTCCGTGATATCAGGAATCGGTGCTACAGCTTGAAGCTATCTGACACACAATTGGCTGAGCTTGCATTTCAGGGTTTGCTCGCACCGATCAAGGAGAGGTTTTCAGCTCAGGAGTTTGAAACATTGGGACAGCTGGTACAAAAGGTGTCAGCCCATGAGATCCGATACCAGGAGGCGAGGCGCACAAAGTTTTCCAAGCCAGTGTCCTATCTTTCTGATTCTGAAGAAGAGGCTGATATCAACATAGCTGAATGGACCAAATCCAAAAAGCCGGTATCGTGCCCATGGGTCAAGCAGAACCCTGAGAAATTTGGGTTTGATATAACAAAGGCCGACAAGATTTTTGACATGCTACTCAGTGAGAAGCTTATCCAACTTTCTGCAAATCACTCTATCCCATCAGCCGAGGAGTTAAAGAAGCGCAAGTATTGCAAATGGCATAACTCAACTTCTCATGAGACGAATAAATGCAAGGTGTTCAGGAGGGAGACCTAATTGGCCATCGAATCTGGCAAGATCAAGTTCGAAGATAACAAGAAAGCCATGAAGATCGACGGTCATCCCTTTCCTAATAACTTTGTTGATTTCAACTTTTCTATTAATATGATTGATGCTGGTGAAAAGGGGAAGTTCAAGGTGCTCACATCGGACCACGCCAAGAGTTCTGGTGCCGTTGATCCTGCAGTTCAGGTCACTGTTGAAGAGCTGCGAAGGAATCATCAGGCATTTGGGCGTGAATCTAATGCTCCTGGTGGATATCGGCCACGCGTGACTTCCCAGATGCTGACTGACAAGTATAAAAGGCAATAGGCAGCAGCCCGAGCGTGGAAAGAGCGCGAGGAACGACGACATCAAAGGCGCGAATATCAGGCAAGGCGGTTTGATGAAGGGCTTGATGATCAGCACCGACGTGATGACGGGTCCGATGGCCGACACCGGTTTGATGACAGGTCCGACAATCGTCGTCAGTATGGCTATAGGTCCGATTGGCATATGGACAGGCGTCAAACTTATGAGCAGTACGATCAAGATGATGGTCACTGGAGATGTCCTTTCTTTGTATTCTGCTGGAACGAAAAGCTCAGATTGCCGTTCAAAGCAGATTGTCCTGAATGCAGCTTCCAGTATGAAGAATACAGAGTTTCTAAGAGAAGTCGATGATCAGTTCATGAACGGATCGACGTCAGGATTGATGATCATCATCAAGGAGATGAAGGCCGGGTTGATACTCATGGCCGTAAAAATAATGAAGACCAGGTCGATGCTCGTGGCCCTGAAAAAATGGAAGAGAAGGCTCCAGTTCAAGATCGGATTAGAGAACCTCAAATGAAGACTGGACAGTGGTGCCCATCAGGGATTTCTCGGTCCAAAAGGAGACGTGTTCAGCAGTTGCGCCATCGTGAGCAGATTCAGGAGCAAGAGTTAGCCAAAGAGAAGAAAACTTGGCGCGTCAAGATGGCCAATGACGATGAAGCAAGCGCATCGGCCCCGGTAAACATGGTTTTGATGTTGCCTTTTGATTTTGCTGCTCCTGATGTACAGGATGATGATGAGATTGATTATGAATTAGAATAAGCCGCCGCATGCTTAGTTCTTGATTCAGAGAAGGCCGTCTTTGAGAAGCCAAATGCGAATGGATATCGGCATCTGAAGCCTCTGTACATCAAGGGATACGTTGATGGGAAACCGATGACCAAGATGCTGGTTGATGGGGGAGCTGCTGTCAATCTCATGCCCTATTCCACATTTCGCAAGTTGGGTAAGGGGATTGATGATCTGATCAAGACAAATATGATGCTCAAGGATTTTGGCGGTAACATTTCAGAGCCTCGGGGGGCAATTCATGTAGAGTTGACCATCGGCAGCAAGACACTGCCGACCACTTTCTTTGTGATTGATGGACAAGGTTCCTATAGCATGCTTCTCGGGCGAGATTGGATTCATGCCAACTGCTGTGTCCCATCCACAATGCACCAATGCTTGATTCAGTGGCAAGGCAACAATGTGGAGATTGTCCCAGCTGATGATTCGGTTAGCATTGCAACAGCCGAGTCAACGATTTGGGAGTTTGAAGGGATTGAATGCCTGTCAGGAAAAGCATGGGATGGCAATTTCCTCAAGGTGTCCGATCAGGGACTACAGCCGATCCAAGCAGTCGGCTCTGAGACTTTATTTTAAATGGCCGATTGTATAGAAGATTTTGAAGACCGAAGTGAATTCGGTAAGTTAGGGTTCGGATTTACGTCGGCCGACAAATTAGAAGAGATAGACATAGGATCTGGTGATAGACCAAGGCCGACGTATATCAGTGCTAAGTTGGATCCTGAGTATAAACAAGAATTAATAAAACTTTTGAAAGAGTATTCTGATTGTTTTGCTTGGGAATATTATGAAATGCTAGGTTTAAGCCGTGATATTGTTGAGCATCGGCTGCCCATCAAACCAGGATATCGGCCGCACAAGCAGTACGCAAGGAAGTTCAAGGCTGAGATGTATTAACCAATTAAGGCTGAAATAACGAAGCTATTTGAAGCTAAGTTTATCAGGCCATGTCGGTATGCCGAGTGGGTATCAAATATAGTTCCTGTTTACAAGAAAAATAGAAAACTGCGTGTTTGCATTGATTACAGGAACTTGAACAAGGCGACCCCAAAAGATGAATATCCGATGCCGGTGGCCGATATGCTTGTTGACGCAGCATCTGGCCATAAGATGATGAGTTTCTTGGATGGTAATGCTGGTTACAATCAGATTCTTATGGTGGAAGAAGATATCCCCAAGACTGCATTCCAATGTCCATGTGCCCTCGGTTTATTCGAATGGGTTGTTATGACTTTTGGTTTAAAGAATGCTTGTGCTACTTATCAACATGCTATGAATTATATTTTTCATAAGTTGATCGGCAGGATAGTTGAAATCTATATTGATGATTTTGTGGTCAAGTCAAGAGGCTATCAGGAGCATTTGGCCGATTTGAAGGAAACGTTGGAGTGCACAAGGCAACATGGATTGAAGATGAACCCGCTCAAGTGCGCTTTTGGCGTATCGGCCGGCCAATTTCTCGGTTTCCTGGTTCATGAGAGAGGAATCGAGGTGAATGATCGGAACCGTAAAGCTATTGATGATATTGAGCCTCCAGTAAACAAAAGGCAATTGCAGAGTTTGATTGGAAAGATCAATTTCCTGAGGAGGTTTATATCAAATCTGTCGGTCCGATTAGAAGCATTTACTCCTTTGCTAAAGTTGAAGGATGGAGAAGAATTGGTGTGGGAACCTCAGCATCAAAAGGCGCTGGATGAAATCAAGCAATATTTAGCATATCCGCCAGTTCTTATTCCGCCACAAGAGGGTAAGCCGTTCAAGCTTTATTTATCGGCTTTTAATCATGCAATCGGCTCTGTTTTAATCCAAGAAGTTGATGGGAAAGAGCGAGTCATATTTTATTTAAGCCGAAGATTGCTGGATCCTGAGACTCGGTATTCATATGTGGAAAAGCTTTGCCTTTGTCTATATTTTTCTTGTACAAAATTGAGGCATTATTTGTTATCGACCGAATGCACTGTGGTCTGCAAAGAGGATGTGATCAAATACATGTTGTCGATGCCAATCATGAAGGGGAGAGTTGGCAAATGGGTGTTTGCTCTGACAGAGTTTGATCTTGGGTACGAATCGGCCAAAGCAGTTAAAGGGCAGATAATGGATGATTTGGTTGCTGATCATTGTGGATCCAATATTGATGCTGTTGAGCAGTGTACAATGGAGGTTGATATGGCTGGTCCGATAAAAACAGAGGCCGATGTGGTTGACGCAGTTCCGTGGACTATGTTCTTTGATGGTTCGTCTTGCAATGATGGTTGCGGAATCGGCCTGATTATTATTTCGCCTCGGGGGGCAAGGTTTGAGTTTGCTTATCCAATTGAAAAATGCACAAATAATCAGGTGGAATATGAAGCGTTGATGAAAGGTCTCCGGATTCTTAAAGAAATCGGCGCTCAATTTGTTGAGGTATTTGGAGATTCTTTGTTGATTATTAATCAGTTGCTCGGCAAGTATGATTGCAAGATGGATGCTTTGTTGCATTACTTTGAAAAATGCCGAGGTTTGATTGACCAATTTTCCCTGGTAACTCTTGAGCATATTCCAAGACATCATAATGAAGAGGCAAATCGGCTGGCGCAGAAAGCGTCTGGCTATCGTCCTACGTCCGATGTGATGATACAGGAGATACCGGAAGGAGATTGGAGAAAAGAAATTGTCGAATATTTGAAAAATCCTTCTGCCAAGGCATCCAGAAAATTGTGCTACAAGTCAGTCAAGCATGTTTTGGTTGAAGGGATAATTTATTTTCGATCGATTGATGGAGTCCTGTTGAGATGCATCGGACCTGAAGAAGCCAAAGTCTTGATGGGAGAAATTCATGAAGGTGTTTGTGGGGCTCATCAATCGGCGTTCAAGATGAAGTGGATGATCAGGAAGAACGAATATTATTGGCCGACGATTTTGGAGGATTGCTTTGAATATTATAGAGGATGTTAGGAGTGTCAAAGATATGGAAATATTCAGAGAGCTCCAGCATCGGCCATGAACCCTGTCATCAAGCCATGGCCGTTTAGGGGTTGGGGAATTGACCTGATCGGCCAGATTTTTTCACATTCAAGCAAGGGACATAAATTCATATTAGCGGCAACAGATTATTTCACCAAATGGGTTGAAGCTATTCCTTTGAAGGAGGTGAAGTCCCAGAATATTATTGATTTCATTAGAGAACACATTGTTTACCGGTTTGGAATTCCACAGACGATCACGACGGATCAAGGTACTATGTTTACGTCTGACGAGTTCAAAAATTTTGCTACTGATATGGGTATTAAGGTCCTCAATTCATCGCCATACTACGCACAAGCCAACGGTCAAGCTGAAGCCTCCAATAAAAGTTTGATCAAATTGATTGATAGGAAGATTGAGGAGTACCCGAGAAAATGGCATATTGTACTTCCTGAAGCTCTATGGGCATATCGAATGGCTTGCCATGGATCGATCAAGGTTTCTCCGTATGAACTGGTTTATGGGAATGAAGCCATTCTTCCATGGAAAATTCGTACTGGATCAAGGCGTATCGAGCTTCAAGATAAATTAAAGGCCGGCGAGTATATGGAACTCATGAATAGTGAGTCCGATGACTTGGCTGTTCGTCGGCTGCGCGCTCTGGAGAGTATCGAATCTAATAAGCTCAGAGTTGCGAGGCGTTACGACAAGAAAGTTAAGGGAAAAGAATTCAAAGAAGGCGATCTCGTGTGGAAAGTTATTCTGCCGATTGGTTCTAAGGATCCCAGATACGGCAAGTGGTCACCAAACTGGGAGGGGCCCTATCGAGTTGTCCGATGTGTTCCTGGCAATGCTTATATTCTACAGACGCTTGAAGGAGAAATATTTCCTAAGGCAATGAACGGGAAATATTTGAAGAAGTACTACCCTAGCATTTGGGTAAATTCGTAAAGCCGATGCTGCGCGTCAGGTTTGGAAGCCGATGGAGACATCGGCTCAAGAACAAAATATGAAAGCCGATGCGACATGCATCGCCTTAAGGGCTATATGCAACAAAAGAAAAGTATATTACATCATCAAGCCGCTCGATGGCGGAGCAGGATACCAGTGTATCAGACCGCTTGGTAGCGGGTCAGACAAGTTTGAAAAACTATTCAGGGCTGCAAATATCTAACTATCAAGTCAAGGGCGGCCTGACGGATCTTGTTTACATCTGCGATGATCTTGGCGTCGGCTTCAGCATCCCCTTCTACAGGCTTGATCAATTTATGGATCTCTTTAGCGGCCTTGATATGAGTCTTGTAATCTTCTTCGGCCTTCGCCTTCAGAGTTGGGAGGTCTTCAAGTTCTTTTGCCTTGGCCTGGATGCTTGATCGGACTTGGATGAGTTCTTGTTCTAGCGCTTGTTCCCTGGCTCGCAGATTTTCAAGTTCTAAGTTGATGGAAGCAGGGAGCGCCGATAACTCTTCGATCAGTTTTGTCGATTCTGCAGCTTGAGCTCGTTTTTCATCTCTGGCCTTGACCAGGTCTTGCTGGGAGGTCCGATTCGTGATCCGGTGGCTGGCTTGCATCACTGGGAAGGAATGACCCTCTATATAGGCCGCCGGTATCAATGCCTCCTCCAAGTCCAATGGAAGCTGACCTCGCAGAGTCTTGACGATCTGACGAATCGGCTCTGCATCTTGGACGAGATCGACGATATTTTGATGAAGGAATGTGGATATGTCAAGCAGCTTCGCCTTCACCTCGTCAGACAGTAAGCCTGGCCCGGAATTGATTTCTTCTTCTCCTATTACCGGCCGATCAAAGTTAATTGATGTGGTCTGGCTGGATTGGGGAGTATCTTGAGCCTGTGAACAAGAAAATGGTCAGATACGATATCAAAAGAAGCCGATATGAGTGTGTCAAGCTAGGATACTTACTTGCTTCCAGGCCGATTCCTGCTCAGGTCCAGGTTGGGAGATTTCGATGTTGCCGCCTTGGATCTCTCTTTGTGCAATCTCCAGATCCGTCAAGACATGCTGAATAATTTGCTGGGAGAGAGAGAATAAGATCAAGCTAGTTATTAGCTGTTAAAGAGATCGGCAGATGATTACCGTTGCATCTGTAGAGTCGGTTGATCGAACCTGTTGGGGAGATGCTGGACGTTCTTCTTGAAGCCCTTGGCCTGTTTGTGCTGGTTCTTCTTGAGGTAGCGGGCTTGATTGACGAGGCGAACCAGTTATGGTCCTCTCAGATGAAGGCGAATGAACCGATTGTGCCTGGACGGGGCTTGATTGCATTTGGATTGGGCTTGATGATCTCTGTCGGTCCGATCCTGAAGCCTCCTTAGCCGATGAACTTGAAAGCGTTGTCGGGCTTGGCTGATGCGAAGATTGTCTGACGATCTGGGTCTGCAAAAGGAGGATTAATTTTGATAAAGAGAGTAGTGGAGTTTGATGAATATTGAACGTACCAGAGCGATCTTCTGGCGCTTGAGAGTTTTGGAGGACGTCGGCTTCTTCCTTTTCCTGCTGTCACTAGGAACCGACAGGAGCTTGCTGATGGTGGGGGAATCGCAGCCGATCCACGGATCTGGCGAGATGTTGCTGTAGACGACTTGCTTCCCGGATCGAGTCACCGATGGAGGAGAGCGATCGACATCCTGACAAAAAGAGAGATTGTTTGATAAGCTGAAATAATGCAAAGGAAAGAAGCAGATTCACGGATATTACCTCTGGTTTACCCTTGAAGGTGGGGTGCAGCTTCCGGACATAAGTCTTGCAGGCGATGCAGAATAGATGCTGACGCCATTCGGCCCACCATGTATTGAAAGTCCGATGAGCTACAAGGCCGATTGCAAAAGTATCCAAATTTGTTTGGTTAAGGGGAGGCTCGAGATTGAGGAGACGATCCCATTCAATACTTGTATCAATTTTTCCCCTTTGGATAGATTTGATCGGCCAGGACCAAGTGAGGGGGAAGTTGGCCGATGCCAAACTGACGGGCGGCCAGATTTGGATGATAATATTCATAGATCGATTGCCCTTGCTTACTCAAGCTAAGGCCGATTGGGAGGAATTGGGCATTGATACAAGTCCGGAAGATGGCAAGGGCTTCTGAATCTGTCTCCACAATCATGCCGAGCTTGAATTTATAAGGCAGCTCGTATTCGTCAGCATCCTCATACAAGAACCAGAGCGCCTTGTCGTCAGCAATGCCTCTATAGAGGAGTGCGAGGTACTTAGACGATTCTTTGGCCGACAACTTATCGGCAGGGAAACCCATGGCAGCTTCACCAAACGAGGTGCATCGGTGCAAGATGACCTCTTCTGATTCAGGTCTGCTCTCTGGAAACTTATGTATCCGGATATTTACTTTGAAGACCTTGCTCAAATGTAGCATCAACCACACTGGATGAACCACCATGGCCCGCTGAGATTGGTAATAGGCGATCCGGTCCTCAGGCGCCGGGCAACTTGATGGAGCAAGTTGTACACTGACCCCAAGAGATATTGGCCGAGGTTGATGATATTATTACCTGCCAACAACTCGGCCAAGTGCTGATAATTTGCCGTCGGACCAAGTGTAGTGCCGCAGAAGAAGAATCTATCCAGCCACATATTTAGGAAAGCTGCGTGTCCACGGTCGGTGACAGGTCCAGTCCGATGATTGCTATTCATATATCCTGTCCAGCCGCCAGAGTTCTTGGTCTTGAAGTGATGAGTGAGTTTGATATCGAGCCTAAGGGGGCGCTTATTGCTGGTGATATTGAGGCCAAGGAGCATGACTACGTCGAGCAATGTTGGGGTCATCGGACCATGACCGAAGAGGAAGGCGTTCAGTGCATCGGACCAGAAGTGTGATGCGACGATCAGGAGGTTCTCGTTCTTGATGATGGGTCCGATGCTGAGGCCGATACACTGGGCAATGTCTAATTTATCCCAGATTGCAGACTTGGAGGCTGATACTCTCAGATACCAGTCCTTCCATCCGGGGAGAACTGTCGGCCACGAGCGGAAAGCATTCTTCCAATCATCAATATCAAATCCCGAGGTCTTGAATGGAATTCGGAGGGTTTCCAGATTGATAAACTCGGTGGGGTCCGGATCTCCCATTGGACCAAGGAAATAAAGCCCTCGGACATCGTTTGCAGGGATTAGGGTTTGGGCACGAATGGCCTAAAAGGAAAAATGTGAAATGAAAACGAGTTTAAAAAGCCGAATCTCAGAATACGAAAATGAGTTCGGATTCAGTGAAATACCTCCGGGATTGGATGGCGCGCTTCTCCTACTGATGATCCTGCAGGCGCCGAGGAAGAGCCTGAGGCGAAGAGAGTCGGTGAAGAAGGGGCTGAAGAGCTCGCCGCTGCCGCCATTGTCGGGCTCGCTACCGCCGCCATTGTCGACGTCATGGTCGCCGCCGTGGTTGATGTTGTCGCCGCCGCCATGATAGAGAGCGCAGCAGATGACGAACCCGCCGGAGCAGATGTGGAGAAGGAAGCGGATGCGGAAGACTGGAGGGCACCCATGGAGGATGATTCGGCCATTTGAGCGGATTTGGTGGGCTTGAATGAATACGAATGGTCGCTCGGAAGAGAAAAGGAAGAGGATGAGCAGTGCGGATTCTTGACGAAGAAGGATGAGTGAACAGCGTGGCCGCCGGCGGGGGTTTTTATAAGGAGAAAACGGCTGTGGCCCGAAAATCGAGGAACCGCACAGTGCAAGAATGGGAAGTTTCGGCACGAAAATCGGTGAAGGAGTTATGATGACAAATACGAATTTTGGAATAAAAGATATTTTATCCCAAAATTGGGGGGCATGTGTTGACACCGGATTTTCGCACCGGGAGTGCTGAGTCAGATGGTGACGTAAGCAGCGCTGGAACTGAGCAGTGGGCCCGTTGACTGGTCAAAGCCGAATGTGATAGAGAAGGAAGCCGATGCGGAGAGGGGTCCGATAAAGCAGAAGTCCGATCTGATGACGAATAAAAGAAGAAAGGCGCTGTTGACGGTCCTTAAGTACCACTTTTGACCATCAATTCCTACAGAAAATATATGAAATATAAACACCAAACATAGTTATAGGGTTTAATACTAATGAATTCCACGAGTGTTGGTGTTTTGACTTGTCCTGCAGGAAATGCCCGAAATAACACTAAGGGTTTGAGATGGATCCAAATATATCATGAACATAAATTATCTCAAATTCCCAATTGGAGCGCACCATTGTGTAGAGCTCGTCCAGACGATTCCAATGGATATATGATTTGTCTACTTTGGAGTTCAGATAACTAAAATATAAATATATAAAGGGACATATACGGGTAGGCCCACCAGGCCGGGCCCACCCAGGCGGACACAGCAGCCGCGCCTGAGCGCGGGCGCGATCAACGCCCGGGCGAGCCAGTGGCCAGGTTTCTTCAAAAAAAAAGCCAGTGGCCAGCGCAGGGGGCACCACACGGGCGCAGGCCAATGGGGCCCACGTGACCGCAGCACCTCTGCAGGCCAGTGCCGCACTTTGCAAGTCCACGCGCAGGGGCAGCTGGGCCCACGCGTGGCAGAAGGCCAGCACGCACAGGCAGGCGGACTGGCGCATGGCAACGCTGCCGCGCGGCTCTGCAGACAGGCAGTGCTGCCGCACAGGCAGGGGCCCAACGGGGCCCACGTGGCAGCGACCAGTGGCCCAAGGCCAGGGGGCCGGCGGCCGCTCGACCAGGTGCGGATGCGAAGCGCACGCGCAGAAAACCAGGACACGTGGCACGACTGGATTCGCTGAGACCTGTTTCACACGGATCGAGGCACAGAACGGCAGGGATTTGCCGCCGGAAACACAGACACGCGCAGGGGGTTTTTCCTTCGCAACGTTCGCGCCACCGACCCTCTGAGGTCGGTTTTCTGGCCAGGTGGCGTGAGTAGATAAGCAATAGGGGAATATTCCCTAGCATCAAGAGAAGGATCTTCACATCCCCAAGTCACATCCTCCACTATAAATAGAAGGCTCCTCTCCCTCATTCAACACACAAGGAAGTGAAGCAAAGCTCAAGATCCAAATCCAATGTAGTGTTAGAATAGGTGAGATGTGAGGCGAGAGTCCGGGAGAAGCCGGGATGTCGGCTCCTCTCCTCTTCTTGTACCTCGGCGGATGCGGCTCAGGTTCGAGTAACATCCGGGTATTTTCTCTTGTATTTCTGGATTAATATTTATTATAGTTCAAGCTTTACTTTATACTTGTAGGCTCCTTGCTGTGATAAGTGTCTTAATACTTGCAATGCTAAGATAGTATTTAACTGAGTATACGTGGTGTATAGTCTTTTGAATACCTTGGAGGGCGCCTAGTGCCACGGATTTGTAGTGGTAGCCCCAGGTGGTGACAGTCCTGACGGCCTACGTAGTCCACCACGTGAGAAGTACTAGAGTCAGTAGGACCATTGCTTGGCTTGCTTAGTCCCCTTCGCATCCCTTTCCGGATTTTGACGGTTGAGCGTCCTGAAGCAAGTAATATCGTAAACACCTTGAGCTAATCCTTAATTATCCAGAATACATAGAAATAACCCTCTCTACCTTCTACACAATTATCACTTCTTTTATCCTTGGTCATTCTTAACTCGTCACTAGTACACACACGTTCCCTGTGGATTCGATACCCTGGAATACTCTCGGGTGAAAGCTACATCGGTATCCGTACGCTTGCGGATTTATCTGTGATCGTTAAAAATACCAACAGGCGCGTCGGCTAAAAAGGAAGCGTATCAGATGCTGGTGCTATTTCCTTTTTGAAGGGTTATTTAGAGTCCCATTCTGTCTTAAAATAGTTTACTTTGTCTACAAGTTAGTCAAGTCCGATCAGGACTCTTCATGACCAGGGTATAAATATAAACCCTCATCCATTGTAAAGATTCATTCACACAATCAATACAACCCGGCTTCACGCCAAAACCCTAGGAGTAGGTTAGAGTAGATCTCGACGAACTCATTGGTGAACGGGCTGCATCAGTTCTCGATCTCCGGCTTACCAGTAAGATTGTCAACTTATCGAATTAGTATAAGCTTTGAATTGAGGCGCATCGCCCTTTCTCGTTTATGCTGTTCAACCGATTTATCTTTGGATTGTCAAGATTAGTTTAGATTCCCTACGTCGGAGCTAGATTTCTCTTGATTATTCAGTGGTTCATCGTTTATCGAGTTGTTCTTTTAGTTTTCAGGTTTGATTTAGATTCCCTGCGTCGGAGCTAGATTTCTCTTGATTATTAGAAGGCAGCTTATGCGGTTGTTTGGAATTGCTAGATTGATTTAGATCTGCGCCATGTGAATTAATCCGATTCTTCAACAGCTATGAGCACTGGTTTTAGTCCGATTTGAGCAATACTTATCTTACAACATCGTTCTAGGTCTAATTTATCTTTACAGCTTAATCTGGTTGTTCTTTGAGTGTCAAGTTTGATTTAGATTCCCTGCGTCGGAGCTAGATTTCTCTTAATTATTCAAAGACAGCTTTGAATATTAGAACGATTTTGTTACTGTTTTATTGCTTATTTGCTTCAATCTGATTAATTACCTGTGCGAGCATCTTGTTTAGTTGTTCTGTTGGTGAGTCAAGTTTGATCGTTTAGCTATCTGGTCCGATCATAGCTGGAGTATGTGCGCTGCATCCGTCTGTGAAACCGTGTCGAAACAGTTCTGGTTTGATTGGCTAGCTAGATGGTCCGATGAGATGAATCATACGTCAACTAGGCAAGGTGGACAACGGATCGGCTCTACTTTGATTATTTAATATTTTGCTCAAAGGCATAGCCGATCCGTTAATTTTGCATCTAGATTAGCTGTAAGACTACTGTCTTGTACTAGATCTGTTACATTAATCAAGGTCCGATCCTGATTGGTCCGATTCTGAGGTCCGATTCGATGTCTGATTGAGGTCCGATTATATTGGTCCGATTGATGTCATATATGAAGTCCGATTTTTGAGGTCTGATCGGCATCGGCCGATGCAAGTCCGATTGGGTCATGGCAAAATCCAACGTGCATCTGCTGTCTGGAATAGAGCCGGCACAATCAAAGAGTAATTTAACTGTTTATTCCCTTGTCAATTACAGGTCAAATTGACTGGCACGCAGCGAACCTGGACAAAATGCAGGACCAGCACCGGAGTGAAGCAGATCTCCCTGGCGTTGTTGTGTTGCTCGCTGAAGATACAACCGCTGATTTTCCGCGTCAACAATTTGAGTATGAGAGCAGATTATTTTTGAAGGGAAATGAATGTTGATGATTGGTGACTCCCCATTCTTAATGTGGAAATATTGACGGCTTTTGAATTCAAAATGAAGGTTTAATTTCATTTTATTTTTTGATCTTGAGTTTAGGAATGCCGTACTATCAAGGGGGATCCAAGTTTGATGTTTTGCAGGTGTCTCAAAGCTCATTAGATCACTATCTTGCTCATTGACACACTCAACATTTCGCCTCACATCAACTCTTTAATACAGCTTTATAACCCGGCTCAGCCGACCCTAACCTGGCTCACCCAAGTTGGGTTCACTGTCTCCAGATAATTATTATCCGGTTCAGCCGGGTTGGACCCGGCTCAGCCAGGTTGGCTTCACTGTCGTGCTGCGACTTTATCCGGCTCAGCCGGGTGGCACCCAGCTCAGCCGGGTTTGTGCGTCCAGCACACCAACGGCTCTATTTTTGGGGTGGGAGTATATATAGCCCTCCACCCCCTTTCACTCCCCCTTCTTGCCTCTCCCTCACCTAAACTGAACCAAGGCTTGTTCCTTCATCCTTTGCTTCTCTCCCTCCCCACTCTTGAGCTAATCTTGCAAGATTTGAAGCGGGGATTTGAGAGTTCTTGGTGAGAGGCTTGAGTGAGCTCCATTCCCATCCTTTGAGCTCCATTTCCATCTCTTGAGCTTTGGTGGCATCTTCAAGCTTCGTCCTCGGATTTGTTACGCTTGGAGCTTGCTCCTAGACGGCATAGGCGTCGCCGTGGAGCACACAAACTTCGTGTGGTTGTGCCCCGGACGTTTGTATTGCCCATCCTCGTGAAGGATTTCATAGTAAGTCACTCAATCCTCCTTTGTGGTTGATTGGGAGAGGGAAGGGTTAGTGGACAACCCGGCTCTTTGTGGGCACCTCAACGGAGACGTAGCTTCCTTTGTGGGAGTGAACTTTGGGAGTAAATCTTGTGTCAACTTGTGTTCTTGTGTTCTTCATGTTCATACTTGTGTTCATAGTTGACTTTTGTATTCTTCACTCGATCTACTTGTTTAGAGCTATTTGAGTGTAGGTACCCCACGGATCTACAAGTATACATCCTTCCAAGGCTGTGGTAACTCATAGATTCAAATTTCATTGGCTAGTTTTTGAATTCAATTCAAGTCAAACTTTCTGACCCAGCAGAACTGGGTTCAGTCCGGTTGAGCTGGGTGGCACCCGGCTGACCCGGGTCATGTACTTTAATCCGCTGCTTTTAGTTTGAATTTTTAGAATCGCCTATTCACCCCTCCCCCTCTAGGCGACGTCAAGAACCTTTCAGACGCACCGAGCATGTTGTGGGACGCAAAGCGCTCACATGAGTGTTGTAGCGCAGCAAGCCATCGATACGCTCCGAATGCAGTGCCACTGAGCACAAGGTTGTGGTAAAGCATGTTGATAGGGAGCGTATGCTCGATCTCCATGTGTTCAACCCAAGTCACCTACAAGAATATGAACATGTCAAGGACATGGCCATTGTAGCAGAACAGCGCTAGCATCAGCATAGGGCAATGCATGTGCACAAGTGGAACAAAGATGCATAGTAGGGGCATGGGCGAGATGTGTGACCTTGGAGTAGCCATTGGACATGTCAGCGATGAGGCACCCTGACGGGAGCCGGCGCGAGTGTGATGATATGCCATAGTGTCTGTCATGCTTCCTATCCAGGGAAACATCGATGATGACCCATAATCCCTGCTCGATCTTCTTGCAGTAGCGAAGAAAGATGAACTCCCGTGTCGGGACAGTTGGTGTCATGATGTACATCTCCTCATACATCTGCATGACAACATGACACCATTAGTGTGTTGTTTCCTACAATGATCACGAGAATCATTGTTTCCAAACATTCTATGGTAGCATTACCACGATCAAGGACTCGCTCCTGCCATTCACGAGGACATCGATGGTGTGGGCCTTGGACACGATGCTGGGGAAGAACTCCATCCTCTTGTTCTATAATAACAACAACAATAATCATAAATAGTCAGAACTGCTCACCATTGAGGGGGGAGAATGAAGGCCACTAGAAGATAAAAAGGGAGAAATGTGTACCATGTCCATGAAGATGTCGATGAGCACGTTGGCTCTCATGGAGACGAGCCTTGAGTCCCTAGACCCCTCAATGTTCATGTTAAGTGGGTGGAACGTGCCACTGGGCTTGGCAAACATGCTATCATAGTTGGCGACATTGAGAGTCTCCTGCGCATCCCCGGGCATGCCCTTTACCCAAACCTTCTTGTCGGTCTGTACGAGCTGGATGAGCTCGTCCATGGCACATACTGCCATGTCGACCATCATGGGACGCTCCATTTCTGTCACGGGCACTGGCATCTGGAATGACATCCTTGTTGAGCACTTACTGAGGAGGTCAAGATCCAGCGACGGATCACCACCTAGCCTCGACTCGAACATCTTGTCCACGGACAGGTCTCGAGAGGACATGGACATGGGTGGCGCCGGAGGCATCTGTGTGAATAGCCGACCAAAGTACTTGGATGCGATGCTTGACATCTATTCCAGCTATGCATCCGCATCATGTTGCCATCCAAGAACAACATCAGAATTATAGTACAAAAATATACAAGAAAACATACCGGGGAGTACATTGATGGCACATCCTTGGTGATATGGTTACCTCTTCCTTGAGTCGGGTGTTCTCCATGCGGAGCTTTTGCTCATCAAAGTAGTCCTCAGCTATAGGTGGGCCACCACAGCAAGGGCAGATGACGTTCTTGAGAGCCCCAAGCATGGCAATGTTCTCGCATCGAATCTTGTCATTCTCTGCATGAAGGAAGCAGTTGTCCGCCCGCTCGTGTTGTGCCTGCAACTCGCAGACAAGAACATTGTATCAAGAATCCATGGGGAAAAAGGCAACAAAATTGAAATGGATGAACACAATGACATCGTACCTTCATTTGGGTGCGGCGGTTCTAGAACCAGAACTTGATTTGGTGCGGCTCTAGGCCAAGCTCCTGACTGAGCGTGATACGTTGATTCTCATCTGGGTGCGGGCACTCCTTGAACATCCTGACACCATAGGCGAGCACTATTATTGCATCCCATCAATCATCATGAGACGTCGGCGACAACAACCACACATGTTGCCGAACAGACAAAATGCAAAGAAAGGAAAAAAAATAAACAAAACAAGAGATAAGAGAACAGCGTATGCCTCAAGTTGTTGAATCTGGCACGGGGTGTGACGGTGGTATCTCTTCCGCTAGCGCTGGATGTCGAAGACCACCAGTTCTTTGCCAAAAACCATTGTCGTCGCTTCCTAGCTCTAGCGACCAACTTCTTTTCTCGATTACTCACTCCCTCACTCAATTGTTGTAGGTGAAGGTGGAGGAGAAGTCTTTGGCGATGTGCTGCAGTCCGCTCTTTGACCTGGCTCGTAGTACTATTTTATACACGATGATGATCAGGCCTAGCAAGAAAGTGCCAGACTCCTAGTTGCCTTCCAGCTCAAAATGAACATTGCAGAATAGGCAGGGTATCGTGAAACCCTGGATCCAGCCATGCTTCATGCCATTCCCCATCTGCTTTCACCTGTTTCCTTTCTCTCTCTCTCTCTCTCCCATTTCTGGCTTTGGTTACATCTCATCGCTCCAGCTCTCCTCCGTGTCTCTCCTTTGGTCTGTGAATTACCGTTTCTGCCAATCTTTCTTCATCCTGCTCTGGCAGGACCAGAAGTAACCAGTGCAGGCGAATTAATAAGGGGAGAAGTATTTTAGTTGGGTAGGGCAGAGGAGCCAAACTAGCCCATGACCACTCTCTTTCTCTCTCTACAATCCCTTTACTGGGTTTGAATGGGAACAGCTAGAGCCATTTAAAGCCAAACATGTTGTCGGGTCTGCATGTAGCGTTTCCTCATCAGATTCCTCTCCCCAGCAAACTACTTCACAGTTGCGTGAATTTATATTTCTTATTTATTGTTGAACTACTTGGGGGAAAATATGTAGTACGGTTTGAGCTACAAGTTTTAGAATATGAAATATAAATTATTTCTATGATGTGAATTGATCAAGTGGTGGTTGAATATGTTGGTATCTTTTGAATTGTAGTTTGAAATGATCAATAATAGGCTAGTTAATTTGTGTGATGTTTGCAACATACTAATAGGATTAGGTTTTGGGATTTTAAATACGTTTATTGGAGAAGGGAATATTAAAACCAATTGTCATTTAATTTATTCGCATCTACGATTTTGTCCATGTGGATATATGACCATAAAAAGTAAATTTGTATATTTTTTTTATCATGTGGATATCTCATCATTTAACATAAATTTGCACACATATTGTTTTTACAGTGCGACACCAAGATCCGTAACATAAATTTACATTTAATTTTATTGTGGTGAACACTTAATCATTAGCGCAAATTTTCTTTTATTATTTAAAAATCCGTGTGGAAAATTAGTTTTGTAACGAACACGTATAGTTTCATATATGCGAAATCATGTAATGTTAATAGCACATAATGTTTCTTTCTTATCAATAGAACTAAGTTTTGAACTTAATATGTACGATATAGAAAGGATTTTACTAAATTCTTGGTTAATTTTCGTGTGCATCTATTCTAGAAATTTAGTTTGTAAGTTAAAGATGAACTGCGTCAATAAAAATACCAAAATTCTACATATGGATTGTATAACAAATTATAGAAATTTTATATTACTATATGTACATTTTTTATCCAAGGCAGAAAATCCTAACATAAAATTGAATTATGTAATACTACATGCTTATTAATAGAACAATATATCCTCCATTATTTTCCATATGCTTCCTAACGTCGATATGAAACATCATGCTCATACTTGTAATATAATTGGAACTCTACATATGAACTGTGTAACAAATTATCAATTATATGGATGCTTTCCATTCGAGAATATTTCATAAGATAAATTTGGAACATGAGTCCATTATATTTTATTAATAGAACCAGTTTTGAAACTCTACGTGTGAACTAAGTAATAGATTATTGTTGACATGCTCTGTTACCGACTTATGTTCTCTATTCAAATGGCGTGATTTTTTTGTAACATAAACTTTGTACCATTTTTAAAGAGTGCGATGTGATCATGGATATTTTTAGGAATATATAGCTCATGGAATAGAGAAATAATGCTAAAATAACACCACATATCTATCTAAATTGGTGTTGTCTAATTTATGTAATATAAACTCCTCATTTAATGAAAATAAGTGATCCTACCATATGTATTAATGCACTAGGTTAAGAACTTTGTGTTTCACAACATAGTCATTAAATTTAATTTTAATAGACTAGTCCATATGTTCTTCGACATTAAATTTTTATTCTTATTTTGATTTGGAGTCCTTCAAAAATAAAACTGGTCCGATACATGTCTGTCGTATGTAAAAAGTAAGCCCCATCAATATCGAGTTGAAGTCCTAAATTGGGGGTTATCTTTTCTATTTATATCTCAAACTAACTAGACATATATATAAAGTTCATAAATTAGTTTTTTTTAAAATAGTTAATGCTTGACCATAATAGGACTTTTGGTACATCATGTTTATGCTATAAAGGGGAGATCAAATAAAAAGAAGGAAATATAACTATGATTGTTTGTAGAGTTTTCTCCTAACATCTAATACAATCCATATGCCCTATTTCACTTCTTAATTACATGCCACTGTTGATCAAACTTCAATGTATAAGTTGCTGAGAATTGAATAAATTTGCCCCTAGGAAGTAAGACGTTGTATTATCTACACATAATGGATACTTGTCATTTTTATATCTATATCAAATAAAACATCATTTTGTATGTGCACTACTGATTTTAAAATGAAACATGTTTTGAGAAATCTATTTATGAGAAATGTGTCTACACAAAGTTCACATGTACATTTTAAGTTATGCAAGTAGTGAAACAAACATATCTAATTTATAACCAAAGGTACCGCTTTCTTCAAAAAAAAATGGGCATATTGTGCTTTGCCAGCAATGTTGTAATTAGGTATGATCTTGGCTTAAATACAAATTAAACCGACACACGGTTAATGCTCACACCAAGTGAACCAAACCTATATAAGAAATCGCTTGCGCTTTTGTTGCTCCATGCAAAAGGTTGCAACCGAAGTTGCTACGCATTCTTGGTCTAGCTCATCTCACTCTCTTCTTTCAGCAGTGTTATGGTGCACGCGCACAGTACCCATGAATTCAGCCCATTGGCCTGGCTCAAGTACCCGTGGGTTGGAATGTTACAAATGCTTGTAGCCTTTTAAATGGATGAAAATCTTATAAACTTATGGCTTACATAACTTATTGTCGAAAATTTTTATGCTTGGGAATTTATTCATAATACAATTATGGAACAATAGGTCTGAAAATTGTTTTTTAAAAAAGTTTAAATGTTTTTCTATATGTGTATATATAGTTTTCACATGATATAAAATATAGATAGTGTCATTAAAGGCACTAAGAAATGTAAAATAAAATGACAACAAATCATATCTAGATTTGTAACGCGGTAATACCATTGTTTAGAAAATCGTGGATGCGCAAATACAAAAGTCTACTAGTACACCTGTCTTGAAGTATGAGACCCTGAGTTTGTCCTAAGTCAAACTATTCTAGGTTCGACCAAGTTTATAGAAAAGAAAAACAATATTTACGTTCTTAAATGAGCATAATTGTATCTAGTATATTTTTATAGTTTAATTTTCTTATGTGATAATATTAATACTTTTCTCTACAAGTCTAGAATAGTTTGACTTAAGACAAACTAGCTATCACATTTACATTTTAGAACGGATGAAATATTATACAAGGAGATCCCGCGCTAAAAGAAGATGTCGTGTTGATTATTCTCCCATGACTACAAATAGGTTAGAACAAGCGGGTTAAGGGGTTTAGGGTTTGCGGATATGACTCTCAACTATACACACTAACATATCTAAAATGAGATTATAGCTTCTAAATTGTATATGAACAGAGATAGCGAAACTCACCACGAGACAAGGAACGGTACAAAGCTAACTTTATCTTTACATTAAAATTTTGAGTATGAACATGCACCGTATTGACAGGAAGCATTGACCGTCCAACCGGGAAGTGGCGAGTTTGTCCATGCCTATGTTCTTTCGACAACAACGGTCAAGTCGGCTGGCCTGCAAAGCAACAGAGCAAGGCCGGGCATGTACCCCAGTCCCCAGGAGATACGTTACAGTTGCAGGTTTGTAGCCTGCAAGCAGCGGACTGGATACGATACGACCACAAAAGGAGGCAAGAAAAAGGCTGGACTGGAGTACTGTCCGTGGACTTTATGCTACACATTCAGACATTCTTCAGTGACAGGCCAACGCTTAAGAAAAAGGCTGAACTGGAGTACTGGAGCGTGGTCCGTGGACTGTATGCTACACATTCTCCAGTGACAGCCAGCTCTAGCAGAGCTGTTCAACAACAAGACGGGCAGATGGATCCGTGCTTCACTTTTTCACCTGGCCCCCAAATCGGATCAAC
>CM014273.1:57954956-57968092 GCA_004135705.1 Alloteropsis semialata
TTAACATTCATTAATCAATCAAAGACAACCAGTTATAAAGGAAAAAAGTTACACATACATACCAATGATGTTGCATGCTTCAACAATGGGAATTAGTGGGAATGACTGCCCATTAGTAGGTGCCTCGTAGTGGACCTCAGCGAAGAAGCGCTTTATATTTTTGCTGCTGCGGCTGCAAGCCAAGAAGTTGATGTGGAACCACGCCTTGCCCCTAAAATAGACGTTTTCTTCCATCAAAGACTTGACAGCATCAAACTCGCCACCCTGTACAAATATTTATATATGTCACGCAAAACGCAGCAGCAACTGTATTAAGTATGAGGAAATTGGTATGAATTGTGCGTACCGGGTGTTCAGCATTGTAATGGTGGAGAGCATCGCAGACAGTACGCATGCGAGCAGTTTCGCTGCTCATGCATCCAATCCTGTTGGAGAAGTTTGATTAATATTTTAGTTTTCAGCATACCTACATAAATAGAACCAATCTACTCTACTTAGTGCAAACAATCTTCTCATTAAGCCATGTTATCGACAAAACATGAGCCCACCTAATTCTTTCTAACCCAGATGCAAAGTGAAACAAAAATCATTTAACGGGACCTATAATAGTAGGGTCTCCAATTGTCGAAAACTTTGTAACAGAAATCTTAGGAGCCAATAATAAATCTAGTGCAACTCAACAAATTGGACAGCTATACTCTTACAGTGCAAATAAGTTTGCAGCAAAAATAGCTCAGGGTATCAATTCAATCATGGCATAAACCTTAAGTTTGCAGCGAAAAGAGCTCAGGGTATCAATTCAATCATGGCATAAACCTTTAGAGAAACTGGATGTTACTTGCGTCATCTGTTGAAGTTTCTAACTGTATTCCTTAGCAACCTCAATATGGCAAAGGAAAAAAGAAAAAAAATAGAAGGATTTCTTTGAATTGCTAGTCAATTCATCGTCAAAGACTCAGTTGTCTTTGCCACACAGGTCAAATAAAACAGGGATTTTTGGGTACCGGAACCAAAGCAGAGTTAATTAGTCCAAGCTGAAGAAGAAAGTGAAACATAATGTTTCAGTGTACCAAATTCTTTCTAAACCAGATACAGAGTGACATAATGTTTCAGTGTACCACAATCTTTCTAACCCATATAGGGTTTCCAATCGTCGAAATCTCTGTAACAGAGATCTTAGAGGAGCCAATAAATAAATCTAATACAACTCAACAAATTAGACTGCTATACTCTTGCAGCGCAAATAAGTTTGTATCGAAAAGAACAAGGGTATCAATTCAATCATGGCATAAACCTAGTTAATTAATACATCAATCGCTGATTGGGAGAAGAGCAGAGGGAGAAGGGGGCGTACCCGATAGCAGGGCCTATAGGCGTTCGCGGAGAATCCGTAGTGGTTTTCTTGAGCTGGGGCATGCGGCCCTGGGACGGCAATCGTGACTTCTCTTCCGCGGACAGCTCCGGCAGGTCGAACACCGATGGCGACGATGCCATCTTCTCTCTCGATCTCGATCTCGATCTAGATCTCGTAGATGTCGCGGAAGGAGGCTGGATCTGATGTGCAGATGGAAGCTGATCTGCAGATGGAGGCTGGATCCAGTATCCGTGTTCCCAAATCAGAAATCAGATGGAGGCCGGATCTGACGCACGGCCTTTGTAAACCGGAACAGAAACGATACGGTCTTGACCCCTCCGCCTCTCTCTCGCCTTTTTGTAGATGATTTTTGTTTTACAGACGAACCGCCTCTTCACCTTCCTTACACGTTTTGGAGAACCGCCTTTTACTTGGGCCCTGAAGCTCGAAACGGAAACGGATCCGGATCCAGGCCGCTTTCCTGTCAGGTTCCTGCTGAGATGGCTCGTTACTGGGCCACGCTGGCGGGGAAGGCCACGTGGGCTGCGCGGAGGGAATTGCTACAGGGCCGGATGGGGGTGGACTTATGCATCAAATGGGCTTTTTTATAGGAAAACGTCTATTCTACCTCCCTTAACCATTTCAAAAGTCCAGCATTCCTCCCTAACTTTCAAAACCGGGTAACCCACCTCCCTTAACTTTCAAAACCGTTCCCTTAACCTCCATACCCAGCCATAAGTGATTTTCAAAATCGGTACTGTCTTTTTCAATTAAAAATAAATATAGTAAATACCTAATGAGGTTATTAAACCACGAAAAATATTCCTAAGCTTCTAGAAATTTGAGAAAAATCATAGAGATAGATTGAGATAGGATAAACCCAAGTAACATATTTAGATCTCACGAAAATATGTATATAGAGTCTTTCAAAAAAATATATTTAGCTCAAGTAAAATAAGAAAATATCCAAACAAATTGGAAAACTACCACAATATTCTAATTCATGTCTAAAAAAATTTAGAAACATTTCATAATACAAATATGAGGTGTAACTGTCGTAAATGTAACATATATTAACATTGAATGCATTTATGCTGAATGTATTCATGTAGCTTCGTCTCATGTTTTTATTACGAAAAGTATTCAAGATGCAATTAGACGTAGATTATAATATTTTCATATTATTTTTATTCTTACATTTTCCATTTTTCTAGAGCTAAATCTAAATTTTAGAAGAATCTAACATAAAAAATCATCTAAAATTTAGATTTAGCTCTAGCAAAATGGAAAAAATATAAAAATAATAATAATATTAGAATATTCTAATCTATGTCTAGTTGCATCTTAAATACTTTTTTCAATAAAAACATGAGATGAAACTAACAATGAATATATTCGGCATAGGTGCATTAATGTTAACATATGTTACATTTATGACGGTTACATCTCATATTTATATTATAAAAAGTTTCTAATTTTTTTAGACATGAAGTAGAACATTGTGGTAGTTTTCCAAAATGTTTTGGGTATTTTCTTATTTTAATTGAGCTAAATATACTTTTTGGAAGATTCAATATTTATTTTTCATGAGATCTAAATTGTATTTGGGTTTATCATATCTCAAACTATCTCTATGATTTTCTAAGAATTTCTAGAATCTTAGGAATGTTTTTCGTGATTTAATAACCTCATTAGGTATTTACTAGATTTATTTTAATTGAAATGGACAAAACTGCCTTTGAAAACCGCTTATAACCGGAGCAGGGAGGTTAAGTGAACGGTTTTGATTGTTGAGAGAGGTGTGTTACCCGGTTTTGGAGTTGAGGTAGGAAAGCTGGACTTTGACCACAGTTGAGGGAGGTAAAATTGACTTTTTTTTTTCTTTTTTCGACTATAGAAAGTTTATGGTAGCAATTACATGCAGCCTAAAAGCTGCAGTTACGAGCTAACTTGAAGTTCAGGGATCACGACGGGTCTAAATGTCTAATTCATCTACTAACAAAAGACATACATCAATTAACAAGCTCCTCTAAATGAAAACTACAGCTCCATAAGTGAGTCAACCTAACCAGGTCACACAGATAAAGTAACTGGAAAGAAGGTCTAAGACAGCGACGAGCAAAGATTAAAATCCTACATGGACATCACTTCTCAGGGAAGGGGCCCGGTTACAAGATGGCTTTGAAAACGAAGACTACGGTGCTGTTTAGATCCGCCCTGCTCTACGTTTTTTATTCTGCTCCAACAATTTCAAGCCAAACAATACCAACTCTACATTTTGCAGCTCCACGAAAAATGTGAATCTGGAGGCCAACTTCACGTTTTTTGTGAAGCTTCTCAAGAGGTGCTCCACGTTTTGCAACTCCACGGTGGATCTGCTCTATGGTGGAGTAAAGTTATGTGGATCTGATCCAAACAGGCCTACAAAGCACAAGATAATTGACGACAGTCCTCATGTTAAAGAGTTTGTTTTCAAGGATCCGCAGGTAATGGATGGAAATTGGATTCTTGAGCCCAATAGAGATATGAGAGATTCTTTTTTCCAGCTCCTAGCCATCTGCCACACCCACACATGCTTAGCTGAAATAGATGAAACTGGAAAGGTTTCATATGAAGCTGAGGCCCTGTTTAGATTGAAAAGTAAGTTTGCAAACTTACTTTTCACTAGGAAAGTTTGCAAATTAAGGGTATTAAACGTGGATTAATGACAAAACATATTCTATAACCCCCGGATAACTTTGCGAGACGAATCTAACGAGCCTAATTTGGTCATGATTAGACAACGTCGTGTTACAGTAAACAATCTCTAATGACGGATTAATTAGGCTTAATAGATTCGTCTCGCGATTTTCCGTCCATCCGTATATTTAGTTTTATAATTAGATCATGTTTAGTCCTCCTAATCTTCGATTTAGAACTGCTACAGTAAATTTCGCAAACTTACTTTTCAAACTGAACAGGCCCTGAGTCCCTGATGAAGCTGCATTTGTTGGTGAAGTGAGAGAATAGGGTTGGGTTTTACAGGAGGTCACCGTTAAGGGCATGTCCAACCCATAGTTTCTATAAGTAGTTTTTATACTGCCACATAATCAAGACATCAGTCATAGAAACTATGCTTCCCAATGCAAAATTTCTTGGCATGTTTAGATCACCACGAAACTTTTGAAACTTCACTATTCATCAAAGGGAATCTTACATGCATGGAGAATTAAACGTGTGTTAATGACAAAACCCATTCCATAACCCCCGGTAACTTTGCGAGACGAATCTAATGAGCCTAATTAGACCATGATTAGACAATGTCGTGCTACAGTAAATAATCTCTAATGACAGATTAATTAGGCTTAATAGATTCGTCTCGCGATTTCCCGTCCATCTGTGTATTTAGTTTTATAATTAGATCATGTTTAGTCCTGTTAGTCTTCGATTTCTTCCGTAAACTTTCTTTTCAAACTAAACCGTCCTTAGCATTGCCCAACAATAAATTTTCGTACGGATCTTTATCTCCCATCCGTCCTCTCCTTCTTTATTCTCTTTCCACGGACCAGCCTGTTCGCTTGGCTTATCAGCCACCAGCCAGCAGTACTTCAGTCTCACAACAAATCAGCACCAGCCACCAGCCACCAGCCAGCCAGCAGTACTTTTCTCTCACAACAAATCAGCACCAGCCACCAGCACCAGCCAACCGAACAAGCTAACCAGATCGGTGGCGCAGGGGCCTGCCGAGCTCGGCCTCCCTGTGTGTGTGGTGGCGGCGGCTAGCCTGGACGTGCCTGGCCTCCCCGCAGGCGGCGGCCAGGGGCCGCGCCGCGCCCGGCCTCCCAGCNAACACCGTTTCTCAGGCCTGTTTAGGTGAGCAAATCGGACCTGTTTAGTTCAGTAAGAATGAAAGTTATCGTTTACTGTAGCAATTGTAAATTGAAAATTAGGAGGACTAAACATGATCTAATTATAAGGCGCTATACACGGTTGGACGGGAAATCGCGAGACGAATCTATTAAGCCTAATTAATCCGTCATTAGAGATTGTTTATTGTAGCACGACGTTGTCTAATCATGGCCAAATTAGGCTTATTAGATTCGTATCGAAAAGTTACCTAGGGGTTATGGAATGGGTTTTGTCATTAACACACATTTAATACTTCATGCATATAAAATTTCCTTTGATGAATAGTAAAAAATGTAAATTTTTTTTTGCAAATAGGCCATCTAAATAACTCCGGTGAAACATCAGTTTTTTTTTCTTGCCTACATGGTATTCTATTAAATACTATGAAAACTATTGACGTGGAGGGTTGGACATGCCCTAACTATAACTGTTCGTGAACCGAATCCAAGTCAGAACATTATTGTTGAGAAAAGGTAAGCCGAATTTCTTTGTTATTTTCTCTATAGATTATTCTTACCTCCTTGATGCATGCCTAACTGGATTTTGCCCGTACGTTGCTACGGGTAAAACATTTTGCGAACATTAGTTTTAAGGGGCATATAATAATTTACAATAAAATTTTCTGACTAGAGGTTTGCTTGATAAACCATGGAACCAACGACTCCCCACGGGATACCAATGCCCGGCGGTACCAGATCGGGGCGGGGAGCCCTTCCGAGACTTTCCCAACACGACTGTACACGAGTGGTTCGCCGAGAGAAAAATCACGGGCAGGTGGTCCGAGTCCGACGGCCGGGTCTCTAGCCACGCGGCCACGCCCACGTAGCGGCGGGTGTGGCAGGTCATGCCATGCGTGGGGTGTGTGCTCCGCTCCGGCATGAGCGTCGCGCCGACGCGGCACCTGCAATCCGGGGGACCAGAACCAGCTCGGGATGGACATTTTTTTTTATAATACGTGTCTGTATTTCTAGGTAAAGAAAATATACATGAAAACATACCAATAAGGGTACGTAAAGGATACAGACACAGCTGTCCTAGCCAAACTTCACGAAAGACCTTAGGGTCCTGTTTGTTTCAGCTTCCTGGAAGCTTTTGGACCTCGGCTTTTCGACCTTCCAAAAGCCAAAAAGCCGCGGGAGCGAAAAGCCTAAAAGCTCACTTTGAGGAGTTTCTGACTTTTCACTCCCGCAGCTTTTTGGTTTTTGGAAGGTCGAAAAGCCGAGGTCCAAAACTTCCAGGAAGCTGAAACAAACAAGGCCTAAAATAGAAAATAAAATTACATCGATGCCCCTAGACCTTTCGCGAACCTCTTGTGGTCGCCCTCCTTACCGCCGGCCGCCACCGCCGAAGAAGAAGGCCAACACCACCTTGAACTGGAGAAGCCCCATCGCACATTGGCTTTGGTAGGAGTCGAAGTAGAAAAGACGTCGGTGGTCGCCCATCGACCGGGGCTGCACCTCGACCTCTCCAGCTCCTAGATCCGGCCACGCCATCGACGACCTCCACCGACGAGGAAAGAACGAGCCAGATCCAGCCGGCCACCAACCACCATCCACACCACCCACATCCTGCTCCGTACCCGTGAAGAAGAAGGCCAGCAACAACACCACCTGACCGAGACAATGAAGTGTCGGCCCCGAACTCCTGCATAGATGTCCACGACCCCACTGTTGGCACCAGAGTGGAACGCCAGGGCGAGGAAGAGGCCTGGAGACGTTATTCCCCTGCACCGCCATCGCCATCGCCTCGTCGACGCCGCCCGCAAAAGCAAGCCGCAGAGGACCACTCTCCCGGCAAACCGTAGCACCACCATTAACCACCGATGGCGAGCGCAACCTAGACCTAGATAGATAGGTATTTAGTCTATATACATCTGCATGACGATTCCCAGATCCTCCTCCATCTCCGGCACCTTCCGGCCGCCGGAGACCGAGGAGACCAGCGGAATCGCCGTCGGAAATGGCGGTTGCCTCCTTTTTTTTCCCTGGGCAACTGTAGCAGGAGATAGGGACGGAAGGAGCGAGAGTCTTTTCGGTTCACTCGCGTTGCACGCCTCGGGGTGGAATTTGGATGGATGGATGGTCTGCTTCCGTTTTCCCCTCGTCTCTCCAGCGCCAAATTAGCGGCCGCAAGGAGCACACCGTACACGACATTAGAAGCTGATGAGTACTATTTTCCAGAAGCTTCCAAGCCAAACAATGTTTTTGTTGATAAAGGGCCACATGCAGCTGACTGGGGGAACACGTACGCCTAGAAATTTCCAAAATACTCCACTGAAACCTCTTATTTAAGCCTGAGCCACAGATAAAGCAAGATTGAGTACACTTATGATTGGTACTCAGCAAGTGTAGAGCAAAACAAATGACATACAAAGGCTTAACAAGGAAATGTAGCTGGCTAATTAAATTGCTTAAGCACTTTAGTTGGTCATCTTTTATTTAGCAGCATATTTACTAAGGTGTAAGTATATACCAACCTAAGTAAGCATATGGTAAACCATAAGCATCATCATTAACATGAATAGACCAATTTATTTCATCTTCCGATATATTAATCATGTGAGGGTCCAGGCCGCTCATGACCGTGAGCACGGCTATTGCAATAGATTTTAGACACTCTACAAAGGTTGTACAGCTTTCCCCACAATTTGTGTATCTCATTATGCCCGGGTTAATTACTCCCTTCAACACTTCCTTTGGTGAGGGGCCAGAGAATCACTACGAGGCCTTTCCAAAGAATTTCCCAATGTGTGTGTGCTCCCTTACCAGACGGGTCTATAAAAGGTGAACCTTCCTACTCCTGCACCTCTGCTCACAAACCTTGCCAGTAGCAACCAACCCACACCAAACATGCAGTGCCTCCACACAACAAAGGGATCTTCTAATTACTTACCCAAGACCAGAGCCATGTAGTATTGTGGTTGTACGGGGAATTCTAGGTAGTTCTCCATGTTCCAATTAATCAATGTGGTCTTGGTTTAACATTCTCATCAGATCATATATTATATTGATAAAATATATCACAAGAATATTATCTTCACATTTAGTGTAAATCATTCCCAATATAGCAACTAAGAAAATGCTACTCAACATGAATATAAAACCCAGGTTAACAAGGCATGATTAAAGAAAACTAGCCATCCTTAGCATAGGACCCATCATGATTATAAGCATGCAAGCATAGCATAACTATAAAGTGTGAGCATGTCATATGGTTATTAGGACAAAAGTCATGATCAATAATACACTTGCCTTAAATCCAGCTAATAAATTCTACTGATCAGGGTCTTCTCAACTGAATACTCGAACTCATGAACAATCTTGCACACCAAGAACGGTCTTTGTACACCTCAAAAGTTGCACATCCTATATGCATCACGGGGGCACAAACAAGAACAATACGACAAATAAGAAATAATACACGAAACATGGGCAACAGTACAAAATAATGGTATAAAGTTATAGTTCAAGTCCTTACGGTCACGAGAGCGAAAGAATCTCTCAAAACTGAGCTAGAACAGTCGAGACATGGATACAATGGTGATCCAAGGGCTTATCTGCGAATAGAAACAAATTCCAAGGATTACCTAGGAAGAAACCAAGGGCACAAACAGAATTATGCGTATATTATTGACGGTCCTTAAGTACCACTTTTGACCGTCAATTTCTGCAAAAAATATGTGAAAATTAAACACCAAACATAGTTATAAGGTTTAAAACTAATGAATTCCACGAGTGTTGGTATTTTATCTTGTTTTGCAGGAAATGCCCAAAATGACACTACAGAAGGATCCAAATATAACATTATCACAAATGATCTCAAATCACCATTTGGGGTTCACCATGTCGTAATGATTCAGATAAATATATTATTGATAGTATTTGGAAACTAGACGTCAGCATGACGTCAGCATCCACTAGCGTATCGGGCCCACCAAGCCGGGTCACATTTAGGTTTTTTTTTTTCGAATCGGGTCACATTTAGGTGCTTCGCCGACTCTCTCGGAGGGAGCAGACAAGCGCTGGCCCACGCGGGGCCCAGCAGCTGCTGCAAGCGTTGGGCGGGATAACGGTGCAGGCCAGGCCGGGGCAGGCCTCTGCAGGCCCGCAGCGTCGCAGGCACGCGTGCGTGGAGGAACACCGCCCTGCCCAGGACACGTGGCAGACGCGGAAAACGTATCTAAGCACTCGGAAGGGAAGCTAAGCTAAGCTAAGCTAAGCTAGTAACTCAAGTTGGCTTCCACTTGGTTGAGATTCGTGCGGGTGTCGTTGGCCATATGATTTGGTATGCAGTCAGTTGCTTCCGGTGTCCAGACTTTTTCTTTATTTTTTCCGTTCCGTTCCCCCTTCCGTACAGGAGAGCATGGAGTGGTCGAGGAGGCGTTTCGGTGGTGGCGGCGGCGACGGTGGCGACGACGACGCGACGGTGATGCCTAGCAGCGACCATCCCTCCGGAGCCCACGCAGCCCCTGCTCAACGAGGACGCCCTGCCCCCCAAGCCTGGGGTCTACGGCGTCTACGACGCCGCCGGGGACCTGCAGTTCGCTGTCCGCTGGTTCTTCGTCGGGATTTTCGCCGGCGACGAGCATCCGCCCCTCAATCCGACCTCCTCCTCCACGCCATCCCCTCCTGCTCCTCCTCCGGCGACGGCGACGCCGCGCGCACCCCCGACACACCCGCTGTCCCCGCCCACCGCGTCATCCTCGTGAGTAATTCAACTCCTTTGAACCTCTCCCTGCTCTGTTTAGAGGGATTTGTTTGTGCGATTCAAGCTTGATTGCTTCGCTTGTGCGTTTCTTGATAGTTCAGCTCTTGACAGACCTGTAGATCGACTAGTCACTGATAAGATTGGACCGCAAGTGCAGATTGTAGGAAATGATCTTCTTGTAACTAATCCCACCGTAAGAAAAAATTTAGTGAATTGATTTTCATACTAATTCTTGCAACATACAATTTTAAAAGTTACCTGTTTGAACTTTACAGAGGGTTGCCAAGGCCATTAGTGAGAAGACCTGCAACGCTCTTCTATTGAAGGTAGAAAAATCTTGCTATTTGCTATTACAAATCTTTTGCTGGGTATTGATTTGCCATGCCATTACTACACAGTGACAGGTGAACCAAATCGGCTCAGTGACTGAGAGTATTGAGGGGACTTTGGATCTGAAGATCCATGTATTGCAGCCATGGATGGGTTCACCATGGTGACACCAATCACCATTCTGTTAAGTGTTCCATTTTAAAATTTGGCAGTTGCAATGGGGACTTACGGGGTTGTTTATCTGGTTGGAGCAGCAGCCGGCAACGAACTGTGCGTGACGACTACCACCGGCCAGTTGGATCGGTGCTCTATTTTCCTCAATCCCTTGTAGGATTAGATATGCATTTAGGCTGAATTTCAAACCTGTATCTGCATGTTTAGGTCAATATATAGCCTGTTAGTTTTATTCTAAGCATTAATTAATCATTGGATTAATGCCTTAATGGTAATTTGATTGTGTTTAGAATGCAGTAGAACTAAAAAAATAAATCATGATTTATTTACTACTCCAGATGGTAATTAAATTACAAATTTCAGATCTTGCAGACATCTTGTATTGGAATTTTATTTTGTTTGCTCAGTAGAACTATCCAACTAACATGCTTTTTATTAACATTTGTGTCAATTTATTTTCAATTAAGTTAATTCCATTGTGATGAAAATTATGGCCTGATGTTGAAAATTATGAAAATTATGGCCTGATGTTGAATTAAGTTACTGATTTTTGTGATTTTCTCCTTGGCAGGTGAGGTCTTATCCCATGCGTGTGTTCACTGATAGGGAGAGCCATATGTCGTTGAATGATCTCAGGCTCACTAGCAAGCAGGAAGCTCTGTTCCTAGAAAAGATTTCAGGATATGGTTCTAAATAGTTAAGTAATCTTCAATTTAAAAATTATATATGGCTTGATCATGAAAATGCCGAGGTGCAAGCATGGTTTGGGGATGGGCAAGCATGGGTGTACTCAAAACCCTCCTCAAGCCTAAGACAGTTTGTGACAGCGGAAGTTTTATCAAATCCACGAAGAGACCGAAGAACAAGTGATAACCATCTGAATATGTCATGTCTTGACAAGTTGGGAATGGTGACTTTGTTGGCATAAACTTAGTACATTAATATGTCAGTGAACTTATGTCATGTGTGTATATTTAACATGTCAGTGAACTTATGTCCTGTGTGATGTAATATATTTAGATTCCCAGTACTATGCAATGCAGTACTTGCGGATGTTTGAAGAAAACCTTTTACTAGGTTTCTGGATTATGAATGATATTGAAGGAATGTTTGAACCTATGTTATCTCTCTTGTTGCATGGTCTCTGAATATTTATAGTGCCCACATTTCAAAAGTGTTTTTCCTCAACATATCAAAAGTGTATGCTCAACATTTGCAAAAGGTTTCCTCAACGTTCACAAACTCTTTGCTGAACTTTTTCCAAAGTATTGGTCAACATAACCAAAGTGTTTGGTGAACATTTGAAAATTGTTTCCTCAACATTTTGAAAAGTATTTGCTCAACATTGTTGTAACATTTGTAGCTAAATGTTGACATAGCTTAAAAATAAGTTGGAAACATATCTTTAGAAATATTGAATCATTCTGCACAAAGTGTTGACATAGTTTTACTTAAATGTTTAAAAATATAATAAGTAATGTTGAATGAGTTTGAACCAGTATTGAGTCATATGAAACAAAATGTTGAAGCAGTTCTAAACAAATGTTGACATAGCTCAAGTGTTATGTTGTACTGTCAGAGAATGATTCTCATTTTAATTTCAGGAATAGAGCACAATTGTTGAGATCTTGTTTACTGCCTTTATTAATGGTAACATTTCCTTTGTGAGTTTCAGTTTAAATTTGTTTTATTCACTTATTCTTGAATCCCCAAGAGCATCTGTAAATTAGTTCTTGTGATTTTGACTGAAGTTGATGCCTTTTTTAGATCTAAATAATGCTGAAAGTTGTAGTTAAGATCTGTGAATTAGTTATACAAAATCTTGCTGTCTTCATTCTTTCCTATAATTAGATTAGATATTAATTATTTCAATATTGACTGGCAACTATTTGACTATGCATGATACAAGATTGTTTTCCCAATTAGGGCCTTTCTGTAAGAGTGGGACTGCTGCAGGATATTTTAGGATGGTCAAAGTTGATATAAATTCCAAGGATTTGAATCCTAGTCATCATTTTCAATTGTAGACAAGCACTTAGTAGCTTAGATCTTGCATATCTAAAACAATTGCAAATTAAACTAATTCAGTTCTTACTTGTACTTGTAAGATAGTTTGACATAATTTTATTCCTTAAAAAAATAGAGCAGCTCAAAATGCACATTGTTGGCTTTCTATTTCCTGCTAATAGTACATATTTCAATAAAATATTTCAATCTCCTGCTAATAGTACATATCTTGTACTTCTCATAAAATATTTTTCCAACATTGACCGATATATATTTCAATATTTATCCTTCATTAACATAGTTATTCTTAGGGTGGTTATACCAGTTAGGGTTCGGGGTTTGTTGGGGGGCGACTCCGTCCTATCGGGTTCAGAAGCATGTTTGGGGTTTGGGGCGGCTATGTACCCCCTGTCATAGAAGGCCAAATTGCTTCCGCTTCAGCTCCCCTGCCACAAAAGACTAAATTGCTTCGGCTTTGGTTATACCAGTTAGGGTTCAGGGTTTGTTTGGGGGCGACTCCGTCCTATCGGGTTCAGAAGCATGTTCGGGGTTTGGGGCGGTCATGTACCTCCTGCCATAGAAGGCCAAATTGCTTCGGCTTCGGCTCCCCTGCCATAGAAGGCTAAATTGCTTCGGCTTCGGTTATACCAGTTAGGGTTCAGGGTTTGTTTGGGGG
>CM014273.1:57980138-57993036 GCA_004135705.1 Alloteropsis semialata
TCTACATCCTTGATCTTGGAGACCACGCCCTTGCGGTCTTTCTTGAAGTGTGACAAGTAGTAGATGCGTTCTTCTTCCGCCTTCTTCTTCAGATACTCTTCAAGTCCTTGGCAATCTTCAGCAGAGAGTTCATCATCTTTGATGGTGATGATGTTCTCCAGATCGAACTCGGTGTTGGAACCCATCTAGATAGAATTAGATAGATCGGCTGCACGAACCAGATCTCCAATTCTCCAGCGGAGTCGCCAAAAGTATGTTGACGCAGAATTAGGTCAACACACGAAAGCACTAGTTCACGCGGCACGCAAACGAGCTTCTTGCAGCCTCTCTGCGCAGACCGGTCAGATCGGTTAGGGAAACCGGTCAGACCGGTTCCTCGAGGCAGAACGGGAGCAAACCCTAAATGCGCCTCCCAAAAGGATCCGTCAGGGAGAACGAGGTCAGGGGTGCCCTAGGGTCGGCAGGCCACCTAGGACGCCTTCAAACGTCGCGGAGACGCAGGAAGAACAGCAAGTAGAGGTTGGAAAAGCTAGGGTTTGGAGATGCAAAAAAGTAAAGGTAAAAGTAGTAAATTTGATAGATTCGATTGTTGTGTCCTCAATCGGTCGAATCCCCTTATATTTATAGGGAGGGTAGGTCTTGTCCCGCAAGGAAACCAAGTTACAACTCGTTACAACCTCGGAATCCCAAATTAAGAGTCCTACTCGGATTACAAAAAGGGCAACCGGTCTGACCGGTTCCCCAAACCGGTCAGACCGGTCTGGGCGTGGCCTGCCTCTTGCGCCGTCTTCTTTCTTGCTCCTTGCGCCATCTTCTGCAATCCTCTTGATCCACGTGCCAATTTTGGTTGTCAACAGGAGGATTTGGCAGCTTGCATTCTGAGGCACCAGTTCCTCCATCCTGGGACGCTGTCGGGCCATGATCGGAAGGAGCCGGCCCAATCGGCAACTTGCAGGTCCGATCCTTTGAAAGGGAGTCTCTCCGATTCCATATTGATTAGGTCCGTCGGATCGGGGTTACCCATCGGATCAAGGTAGTACCCGGCTTCAATATGGGAAACGGGGATGACTAGGTTGTTCTTAAGATGCTACATTTAGAAGAAATAAAGTAATAAATACAGATGTGGGCGCTCACAAGAAGTTCTAGAGCAAGATCGCAGAGATTAAAAGGAGATTCTTGTGTGATTTTTACCTCAGGAACTTGATCAGCATCAGCTTTATCGAGAGGAGCTGCCATTGATGGAATAGATCTACAATGAACAGTGATGCGGATGAACAGATTAAGAAAATCACCGCGGGAAATGCAGTAAAACCCAGATGTATGAAGTGAATCATGTGCGGGGGAGTTCCTTACCTGATTCGCGGTGATGGATCGAAGTTTGTGGATCAGATGTTCGCCGGGCAAGAGCTTGTAGAGGTGACAATGGCGGACGTGAGAGCGAGGTAGCAGATGCGATGTTGAAGAAGATGACGGTTCGGGTCTGCATTTATAGGGCTTATGGGAAAAGAAGCCGCCCGGAGGCCACAGCGCCGAATCCGCATGGATTCGAGAATTGTAACAGTGAAGGATGCGGGTTTCCATATGCTGTTCGCTGCCAGAGTCATCATTGCTTGGAAGAATTTTGGAACAAAATAATATTTTATCCCAAAATTGGGGGCATGTGTTGACACCAGATTTTGACTCGGCTGAGTTTGTGCGTAACAGAGCCAGGGTAGAGGCCGAGTCCGATTCTGAGTTAGCTCCGATTCCGATTGGGGTTTGTCCGATTGGAGTCCTGATCGGACACGAGACGAAGGAGGCTGGAGCACGTACGACTTCTGTGGGGAGATACATCTAGAAGCTTCTTCAGGGCCTCGTTATGTGGTAATTGTAATAAATTTGGTAGTTTAAAATTAGATTATTTTAAATAAATTAGAGATATTGTCGTAGCCGGCAAGTTTTAGCTAGATTTCCAACGTATAAATATAAACCCTGCGCCATTGTAAAAAAAATGTTCACACAACCAATCAATCAAATACAATTTTCGGCCTTACGTGCCAACAAAACCCTTTTCGTCAAGTTCTTCAGCAAGCAGGGCTACATCATCTTGACCTCCGGTTTGTCTGTAAGTCTGACACCCTATCGAATTAGTCTAAGCTTTAGATTGAGGCGCATCGCCCTGCTTCGTTTAGTTAATTTACCAATTTATCGAGTTGTTCTAGGCTTTAGATTGAGGCGTATCGCCCTTCTTCGTTTAGATCGCTCATCTTACCGTATCTTGTTGATTTTATCATATTGGCTTACATCTATCAGAGAAGATCTATTCGGCTTACATCTGTGATAGATCTATTATGTTTCATCATAATTCAAGTTTCATAATAGATCTGTTTTTCTTGCCCATATAGCTGATTTAGATCTAATAAGCAAGTTACAAATAAATCTATTTTAAATGAGTTCTTTGATATACGTCGATCTATCGGAATAGATAAACTAATCGATGCCCTGCTAGCAACGCTGTCTCGAAATTGATCCGATTGTTAGTGACATACGATTCAGTTTGTTTATTACCTTTAGAAAGTCGCTTATTAAAGAATGAGTTTAGATTAGATTTATCTCCGATTCAGTTTTCATAGCCGATGATTTATTTCAATATGTCATATTCGCACGAATCGGAATCATAGCCGACGGTTCATGCTATCGAAATCGGACTCCTTGCAATGTTGATCCGATTTCTAGAACGAATCGGGGCTTTGGCCGATGAGTTCCTTGTTATTTACTGATTAAACTTTACCTTGTCAATTTTCCGGTCAAATTGACTGGCACGTCCTGAACCTCAAGATTTTGGACCTGCACTGAAGTGAAGCAAATCTTCCAGACCACAGTGTTAATTTTCGAGAGTCAACGCCTGACTTTTTGGACGTCAACAGCCATGCTTAATTAGGATCGGTAAAAGTCGAGTGATTGCCTTGTCACTCGCGAGATATATGTTTTTACTTTATGTCAGTTTATGATATTCGGCAAGCATGGCTTGTGCGACATTCTTGTTTGGTTGAACGTCCCGCTTGCACAGTTGGATGTTGGCTAAGGCATTGATTGTGTGGCGATGTTGGTCAAGCTTTTGAAGGTACTAATCGTATGCCGGGAAATATGGTAAACTGGTAAACCTAGTACTTGATTCAAACTGACGTCTGACGGGTCTTCCTACTCCATTGGGCGAGGGGTTGATGGCGAGTGTAGCAGTGGCCGTGGCACAGGTTTGCCTGGGGCACCTGGGGCCCATTGGGGCGTGCACTCGGGTGGAGTGGGCCCTAATGGCAGATGGCAGGGAGAGATGGGAAAGGTTGCTTCGTGAGGTCCTGGGTGTCTCTCACGGGTCGTACGATTAGGTTGTCCCATGCATGGTTAAAATCAACTCGAGTTGTCCGTCCTTCGTGGTTACATGAAGCTGCTTGATCTCTTTTCACACATCAGTGTGCTTGGGCCAATGGGTAGAAAGGTTGTTAGTTGAGTAAGGTTGGTAAATGGCTAATCAATTGTTTTTCGACACTGATTGTTATTGGATAGTTTGGCAAATCTAGTAATGGTTAGCCTTACTTTAACTTGGCTAAAATATTAAAAATAGGGATCAACTTGTAGTTGTTTTTTGGCAAAACAAACCCCTCAGCCATAAAGCCTTGCATGTCTAGAATTTAACCTTGTCGGGTAAGTCTTGCTGAGTATTAGTATACTCAGCCTTGCTTGTGGCTTAATTTTTCAGATAATGGTGATGGCTATGATCCCGTTGCTGCTCTTACTTGGCCTTATGTGCTTCCTGATGGTTGGACCGTAGAGTTGGTGCCGTCTGAGTCCGACTCAGGCCGTGGTGACTAGATGTTGTGCGAGGGCTCCGCATATTGTCTTTTGATCGACGTTTAGACTTCCGCTGTATTATAACTCTGGTTTGTAATAATTAAAACTTATGCACCGCTTTGTATAATTATCCACGTGAACCTTGGGATGTAAAATGTGTGATGAGTTGTACTGCCTGAACCCATCTTCGAGTGGGACTGCTGCTACTTCGTTTCAGTCATGAGAATGGTGGTTTAATCGGGAAGGTATCCGACAGATTGCACGATTAGCTCAGTTTAAGTGTGTGGAGCACCGCTGTGGAAGTGGTCCCATGCGTTTAAGCCAGATTAATTGGGGAGCTCTGCCACACCAGGGTCTGTGACTTGATTGCCTCTCGTGGCTCGAAGTTGATGGTGTGTTCGCGAAGTTCAACGGACCACTTGACAATGCGGCCGTTGGCGTCCCTGTTGTGAAGGATGGCTCCAAGAGGGAAATTCGAGATGACTCGAATGACGTGGGCCTGGAAGTAGTGGCGTAGCTTCCTGGCGGTGATTAGGAGCGCGTAGAGCAACTTCTGAAGATGGGGGTTCCGGACATGGGACTCGCTAAGTACCTCACTTATGAAGTATATAGGGCGCTGGACCTTGTATGGGTGGCCTTCTTCTGGTCGCTCGACGACCAGGGCCGTGCTGACCACATGAGTGGTGGCAGAGATGTATAGCAAGAGCTCTTCCCCGGGGGTCAGACCCATAAGTACTGGAGGGTAACTAGGAACTCCTTGAGGTCGGCCAAAGCCTTGCTTGCCTCAGGGGTCCACTCGAACTTGTCCGCCTTCTTGAGGATCCTGAAGAACGGAAGTCCCTTCTCGCCGAGCTTGCTGATGAACCGGCTCAGGGCCGCCATCATTCCAGTGAGCTTCATGATGTCTTTCTTGCACTTTGGTTCCTTGAGGTTGCGTATGGCATCCAGCTTGACTGGGTTTGCCTCGATGCCACGTTGGCTGACCAGGAAGCCCAGGAGCTTTCCCGATGGCACCCCGAATACGCACTTCGTGGGGTTAAGCTTCCATCTGAAGCGGCGCAGGTTGTTGAAAGTTTCCTGCAGGTCGGCGATCAGGGAGTCGGCGTCGTACGTCTTGACGACGACGTCATCCACGTAAGCTTCCATGTTGCGGCCGATTTGGCTCTACAGGCAACCTTGGATGGCCTTCTGGTATGTGGCACCGGTGTTCTTCAACCCGAAAGTCATCGTCTTGTAGCAATAGATGCCATGCGGGGTGATGAACGCCATCTTGTCCTGGTTGGACGTCTTCAGGGCTATCTGGTGATAACCCGAGTAGCAGTCAAGAAAGCACACGAGCACGCAGCTGGACGTAGAGTCGACGACTTGATCAATTCATGGAAGAGGGAAGGGGTCCTTAGGGCAGTAGCAGTTGAGATCCGTGTAGTCAATGCACATTCTCCATTCACCGGATTGCTTCTTTACAAGTATAGGATTTGCAAGCCACTCGGGGTGTTTGCATTCTCTAATGAAACCGGCAGCTAGGAGCTTATTCAGTTCTACCCTAATGGCCTCCTTACGATCTTGAGCGAATCGGCGCAGCTTCTGTTTGGCAGGCTTCGCGGTCTTGCTCAAATCCAAGGAGTGCTCAGCCTTCTCCCTCAAAACACCCGGCATGTCTGATGGCTTCCATGTGAAGATGTCCCAGTTGTCCCGGAGGAAGGAGGTGAGCGCGTCTTCCTATTTAGGAGTGAGCCCTGGCCCTATGAGGGCCGTCTTGGAGGGGTCGTCGAGTCCCAAGCTGATCGCTTTGGGGGCTTCTGCAGGTGTCAGCGCCGTGGGCTGCTGCTTCTGCTCCGGGAGGACAGGCTCGCTGGTCGCCGCCTTGGGGGCTTCTTCTGCCAGCAGGGTGGCGTTGCCAAGTTGCTGGGACAGCTCGGCTATCTTGATGGCCTCCCTGTCGCACTCGAAGGAGGTCTTGATGTCTCCACGGTTGGAGAGGACACCATTGGGCGCCGGCATTTTCAGAACTAGATAGGTGTGGTTCAGAATAGCCATGAACCGGGCCAGCATGGGCCTGCCAAAGATGGCGTGGTATGAGCTCTTGAAGTCGGCTACCTCGAAGTATAGGAACTCCATGCGGTAGTTGTCGGCCGTGCCGAATGTGACTGGTAAGGCGACCCTTCCTATCGGGTAGGAAGCTTTTCCTGGCACAATGCCAAAGAACGGATCTTCGGCGCTCAGGAGCCTGCTGTAGTCGAACCCCATGCTGTTGAGGGTGCTGGTGAAGATGATGTTCAAGGCGCTCCCGCCGTCGACCAGGACCTTGGAGAGGAGGACCCTTTCGACGACGGGGGCGACGACAAGCGGGTAGGACCCTAGCTCGGGAAGGTGTACCCAGTGGTCAGCGCGGCTGAAGATGATTGGCATCTCTGACCACTGGAGGTATTCCACCAGCTTGGTGGAGACCATCTTCACCTCGCGCTTGTTGAGCTTGTCCTTGCGCCGATCTGGAAAGGCGCCGGGCCCCCCAATGATGACGTTGACCTGGCGGTCAGCGCGCTGAAAATCACCGTTGGCATCACGCCTGGGCGCCTCCGGCGGTGGTGGTAGTCGGCGTTCGTCTTCTTCACGACGTTGATCGTCCCGGCGAGCCGGAGTGTTGCGGTCGCGTTCACCACGCCGGTAGTCGTCGCGGCGGTCGCGGTCTTCTCTGCGGCGGTAGTCGTCCCGCCAGTCGCCATTGTAGCCATCGCGGCGGTAGTTGTTGTAGCGGCCACCGTTGTTGTTGTAGCATTGCTTCTTGGTCGGCGGCAGGGCGCCGAGTTCCTTGAGCAGTGCGTGACAATCACGGAGATTGTGCTTCGCGTCCTTGTGGAAGGGGCACTGGTCGTTCAAGGTGTCGTGGAATTCTACCGAAAGGAACCTTGGTTCCAATCGGCCTTCTTCCTCTGCTAGGGCCACGAGGGGCTCAGGGCCTGCTTTGCGCCCGCGCAGCGGCTCGTGGCGCTTCGAGCTCTCGACCCGGGTCGTCGTCTTCCGGGCGCTTCTGCTTGCTCTTGAACTGAGCTTGCTCGGCTTGGTCAGCCCGGACCTCCAGGTTGACCACCTCCATCAAGTCGGAGACCGTGACTAGGTTGGTTTTGAAGAGCGTGCGAAACAGCTGGTTGTCGATGAGGCCGTGCCGGAACGCGTCAATGACATCCCGGTCTTCGACATCGGCAATCTTGTTCCGGTTATCGAACAACCGGTCAGTGTAGTCCCGGAGACTTTCACCCTTCTTCTACTTGACGTTATCCAGATTGAATCTGGTGCCCGGCCGAGTGTAGCTTGCCTGGTACTTTTTGGTGAAAGCGTAGCAGAGGTCTGCCCAACTGTCGATGGTGTCCCGGGGGACGCCCTCAAGCCACAGGAGTGCTTCCTTGCCTAACATCACAGGGAAGTAGGCGGCGGCTTGGTCGTTGGAGCCGTGGGCAGCCTTGACTGTTGTGTGGTATGTCTTGAGCCAGAGCTTGGGGTCGGAGCGACCATCAAACTTCTCCACGAGGGCTGGCTTGAAGGATTCAGGCCAATGGATGGCACGGAGTCGGGCGGTAAAGGCAGCGAACCCATCGAAGATTTCCTCCTCGGCGTTGCGGTGGTCGCGGCGAGGAGGTCGGACTGGGTCGGCTCGGGGCCGAGCGTCATTACGCCGTTGGCGGTGGTCGTCCCGTGGGGGGCCATACCGTGCATCATACTGCTCACGTTCCATGAGCTCGTGAACGACGCGGCGTTCGTCTTCTTCTGCGGCAACGTCACCTGCTTCCCCCACCGGCTGGCGATCGAGTCGGCCGTAGTCCCGGTCATACCGCTCGCGGCGCTCGAGTTGGGCGGCGTCCCGCTGTCGGTGCCGAGCGTCGAGGTTAGCGCGGGCATACTCCCTCAGGTGATCATGGAGATCGTCGGGTTGGGGTGGCGTTGGCGCCTGTCCCGCCGGTCCTGGTAGCGCTCACGGCGCTGGTCCGCATTGCGCGGGTTGCACCGTTCTTCTTCTTCTTCTTCTTCTTCTTCTTCTTCTTCTTCTTCTTCTTCTTCTTCTTCTTCTTCTTCTTCTTCATGGTGGTTCTGGGCCACCTCTTCCTTGACTACGGGTAGAGGAGGGTTCCTCCGACGTTGCTGGTCTCGATCCGATCTGCTATGAGCAGAGCGGTGGCCAGAAGAATGAGCCGAGTTAGATCGACCAGATCGGGACCTGGCGCGATACGATCGCTCGATTTGCTCCTGGGCGGCTTCAAGCTGAGCTCGGGCACGCTGCACCTCAGGGGTGTCGGGCATGTGCCCCAGCTCGGCGAATGCGGCGGCGACATTAGCCTGGGGCATACGGAATGGCACCTGAGCGAATGCCCCGTCAAGGTTCTGAGGGTGGACTCCGTGAGGGCTCCGAGGCGGAGGTCGTTGTTTCTAGGGAGCCCCCGGGAGGATCTCTGCGGCGGCTGCAGGTTCACCGGCGACTGCGGCGGCTGCGGGAGCTGCAGGGTTTCCTGCCGTTGCCGGGGCAGGGCGGCTTCTCTGTGCGGCGTCGGGCTCGGCCAGCGTTTCGCTCCAGTCGGCGATCCCTGGCCAAGTCGGTCTCTCCGTCCTGAGTTGCAGAATCCTCAGAAACGAAGACTTCACGCCCCGGAGGCGTGGCGTAGCTTGAATCATTGCTCGTGTCGGCCGGAGCCGGCAAGAGCACGCTTGTGGCGACCTGGAACTCCCCGCAGTCCAGAGACTGGGTGGGCTTGGGCGGGATCTCAGATCGGATCTAAGACATGTCTTCTTGGAGTCTGGCCGAGTAGATTGATGATGCGTTATGCAACCCTAGCGGGAGCGATTTGCGGGGTCGGCACAGGGCCTGCTCCGACATGGTGATGCACTCGGTGATGGTGTCTTGGACACGATCCAACCCGGCGAGGACCTCGTCCGGGGGCGGGATTCTCTAGCGAACGGTCAGGCCCAGAGCCTGATCATCAAGGGTGACCGAGGCGAGTCGCTGCTGGAGCGGGGTGATGGTCGCCGATGAGATCAGCGAAGAGGTCAGCGCGGAGCTGGTCGGAGTGGCGACGTCGGACGTCGCGGTGGAGTCGGAGGCGGCGGCGGAGTGGATCTCAGCGAAAAAGCTGATACCCTCAAGGTGCGTGGCGCAGTCCTTGACGGAGTCGGGGAAGACAACATGACGACGATCTGCCATCGAGCTAGCTGTATTGCCCCGCGATTACCCCTACCTGGCGCGCCAACTGTTGGATTTATCGTCCGGCAGTCCACCCGGGGGTACCCAGATGGTTGATTTGTAGGCAAAGGGCAATCGCAAGACTAGAGAGCTCGAGGTAACACAGGGACACAGGGATTATACAGGTTTGGGCTACCTGGAGGTATAATACCCTACGTCCTGTGCTCGGGGGTCTTGTATTGCTTTGCTCGGTGAGGTTTCGGAGAACAACAGCGAGACTAGGGTTACAATGAGGATGGTGAATGGCGTAGAATCAGATGATCTAAGGGGATTGGCCTAAGCCACCTTATATAGGCTGACGGCCTAGGGTTTACAAGTCGGTTATCTCTAATTATTGTCCGGCTCAGATCAGGAAACTAATCCAAGTCGGTTACAACATGATCTCCGTGATATCCGGGCGGGATCCTTGCGTATCGCCGAGTACCTTGCGGGCTAAGTCTTCTCCAATCTTGTCCTTCAAGCCGGGGATCCTCGTGGGCCAGCCTGGAGTCAGCCCACATCATTGTCAGACGGGGGATCAGGCCGACTGGCTACCCGGTCAGTAGTGGGCCCAGGGGTACCCATATCCCACAATGGAGCATTTATTTGATGGATGAATGTATATTGCTAACCTCCAGTGTAGAAGTTTAGCATATGTAAGTGGAGTGTACGTGATCTTGATCAAGAAAGCATGAAGAGCATCTTACAAGGGTCACAACAATTTGACAAAGCTCAATGCAATAACAAGTAGCATGTGTATGAGGTTTTCAGTGTAAACGACATAAGGCTTTGGTAGGAATGGAATATCATTGAGGAGCTTTGCAAGGCTATTGGCTTTAAACTTTTGCAAGAGAACATCCCAAGTACTTTATACAGAAAGAGCAAGATTCCTCTTATCATACCATATCTCATTCATCAACCACTTAGATAGCATGCTTTCCTAAAAATGTATTTTCACAAGCCATAGTTAAATGTGCAAGGAATAAAGAATATGCAAGCCAATCAAGGATGAGCATAGGGACCATAGGAGCATCAAGTTTTATTTGAGTTTAATTTTAATGATCATCTCAAGATTATGTTAAACTCATGAATGAGAGGGAGTGAGGGATTGGCATGCAAACCATCGCATTGGTCGAAGTGGAGGACGAGGTGTGCCAAAGGACCTTCAGTTGATGAAGAATTCGTTCGAGCCCCTCTGGTGCCCGCCCGTCGTGATCTTTTTAATGTCGGTCCATGCGATGTTGTGAGGCGTAGTTATGGGTGGTCTCGAATGTGTGAATGTGAAGAAGCCTGAGAGACACCCACACTTGATCTTGTACCTGCGTTTATTCAAAACAAGGTGGAAACAAAACAACGGCTCTACTGGCCTTGCAAACCAGGGAGCCTGATCTTTATTCGAATTCAAATGTTTTTGGTGGTTTTATGTTATTCAAATTTTTATTGATTTTTCTTTTATTACTTTTTTTCATGGCAAACAACTCTTGCAAGGTAACTTAGCAAGGAGATTAAAGGAAAATAAATGCACAATGTGTTTTGGATACTTCCTTGGTGAAATTTTCCCAAGCTTTGATCTTGCAAGTGGATGCAAGATTTGAGCTTGAGAGTGCCAACAGATTTCTCCACTGTTCATCTTGATTCATCGTGCACATATCTTCCATGTGACTAAAGGTGTGGAATGTTGAAGTTATGCTCACCATCCTTTAGTCATCACTCCATCCCTGCAAAAAGTTAGTGGACAACAAATACCCGAAGGACTATATAAAAAAAATAAATCATGGTTGCCATCAGGTTAGTAGTTCACATCCACGCTTAAAAACAAGTTGGTCCTTGACAGCGTTAAGCGTAGATCCTGTTTGCCATTATTTTGATATTTATTTTCAAGAGTTGTTTTTTTCAAATTTTATTTTCAACATTTTCTTTTAAGCACAACTCAAACAAGGCTGAATTGCATCAACATGATCACAAGCGGGTTTTGCAATATACTCACGGTGAACCTTTGAAAGGTGATGTACCTCCTAACATTGTTGTAGTGCATCCCATGCCTTCGTCTATCTCCAAGTTGAATCAATCTTGGTGACTTACCCGTTCAAATTTGAAATTTTTCCTGCAGGGGTTAGTCCACATATACATCCAATATCTATAAAAGCATTTGCTCAAAGGTTCATCAATCAAACTCGACACCATGCCTTATTTGATTAGAGAAGACCATTTTAACCTAAGCACCATGCTTAATTTAAAAGTGGTCTATGAATGTATTCCGCGTATGTACATTCAACCAAGAGCATACAAGCGTAGATAAAAGAAGCATGAGAACATGACCACATGACCAAGCATTTTTCAAATGGTGACGAACATGAGTCGGTACAATAATGGTGAACTTCGGGTTACCTCCCGGAAGGGCTTTGTTTAAAGTCAAAAGCAAGACATGACACTTACCTTGGCATACTTTACCGCTGGCGTTGGATGATGAGTGTAGAATTTCCATCGCGGTAGCTTCTTGGATCTTGATGACATCATTTACGGTGACGTGGTCGCGCGTGGATAGCATGTGTGTGCTAAATATTGAGGTGTTCCCAACAAATATCTGACACATATGCAAAACACGAGAATGCCACAATCGTCTTTTCTCATAAAAGCATTCACAAGAACCAAATATGCAAGGCAAGGCGGAGCCAGGAGCCATATGGGGACTACCGAGGTGCAACGCAACAATGACATGTACCCTCGAATGTCTTAATCCCACTGGGACTCGATAGCTAATTTTTTTTGTTTTTTTAAAATGCAATCATGGTTGGGAAATAAACATGCCAACTAATTTAAAATGCATGAATGAAACAAATATGCTCTGAGGTTAGAAATCCAAATGAGGGAGAAATCAAAACATGATATGCAATTTGTAAGAAACTCGAGGTCTGGCGTTTCTCAAAGCGCGAACTGATCAACCCTTATATCTAAATGACGTGGTGGGAGCCAGTTCCCTTTAACCCTATTGATCGGTCTACCAACCACGTTCTGGCAATTAACCGACCCTGTAGGGACTGCATGAGTTGGACTAGGAACCCGAATAGATAGGTGACGAAAAAAATTTCGCCACCCACCTAGACTAGGCACAGCACCCGAATACAGTTCAAAGCCGAGGAGCCACCCATTCAAAAACACAAGAGTTTGCTTGCAAATAATGTGCAACAAGAATGCTTCAAAACAAAGATGATGTGCAAAATGAATGCTTTGAAATGAATGCAAGGAATAATGTCTGGTTACCTCCAGGCAGGCATTTGTTTTTTTTTCTATTTTAATATTTTTTAATAGCAAGAAAGGATACATGAACTAGCATCAATTATAAACCAAAGATAAAATTTTGGCATTAATGGAACTTGTCCTGAGATAAGTACAAACCTCCCCCACACTTGGATATTTGTGTCACTGGACAACAAAATCAAGTGTGTGTCGGTCTCCTTTGAATTTGTTCCATCACCAAAACTTACCAAGGTGTTGTAAATGATGTAGCTCTCATGTTCTTAAGCATTGTAGATTTGTCATTCTTTTCAGTGTCAACCTGTCATGGTTAGCGACCAAAAATACCCGAGGGAAAACTTAACCAAAGAACATGCACTTGCTAATTTTTTTATGTGAAAGATGGATGAGTAGTGGTGGTAAATGAATGGTAAAAATAAATGAAATGATGTGATGGTATAGATGGGGATACATGGGCGAACTTGGTTCGACACTAGTACAACAACCGTTCCCCGGCAACGGCGCCAGAAAGCTTGTTGGTATTTTTAACGATCACAGATAAATCCGCAAGCGTACGGATACCGATGTAGTTTTCACCCGAGAGTATTCCAGGGTATTGAATCCACAGGG
>CM014273.1:57994036-58007090 GCA_004135705.1 Alloteropsis semialata
CTGAAGGGAAAGATGCAACAGACTCTCGTAAATCATTCGTGAAACAGCTATGATACAAAGGAGGCAATAATACACGACCAAAGGGCATTTTGCCAGAAACGACTGACAAAGACACATGTACAGAACAAACGGTAGTACATCGGCAAGCACTGACCAATTAAAGTACATTACAGCATCCTTCCAAGCACACACTTGCAGAGTTGCAGTAATAGAACATCACTAAAGCACACCAGGATAGCGGCCCTGTTTAGTTCCATGAGATAAGTTTTGCTACAGTAAATTCGAATGTTTGGATACTAATTAGGAGTATTAAATATGGATAACTGACAAGCCCATTTCACAACCCGGGTAACTTCGCGAGACAAATCTAATGAGCCTAATTTAGCCATGATTAGACAACGTCGTGCTATAGTAACCAATCTCTAATGACAGATTAATTAGGCTTAATAGATTCGTCTCGCGATTTTTCGTTCATCTATGTAATTAGTTTTATAATTAGATCATATTTAGTCCTTATAATCTTCGATTTATTTTTGATACAGTAAATTTCGCCATAAGTTCTTGAGAATCTAAACGTGGCCAGCGATCATCTTGAACAATTCAAAAACCGAAAGAAGTTGCAGGGCAATATCAGCATCAGCCATCAGAGCATCTCCAAGAGATTAGCTATTTTATTAGCTAAATTTGAAGATTGTACCTCCTTTGTAAAAATAGAAAACCAAGTATTTCTATGGAGTAATCCAAGAGACTAGGTAAACTTGGTGGTTAAAATTCAAATCCTTTCCACGTGAGTTTTTTTTTAAGATCCGTCGCGCCGTCCTGTACGTCCGACCCGACCCCGTTATTTTTTTTTCCGCCCACATCTTGGACCCGTTCTTTTTTTTTTCCGCTGCCACTGCCCTGCGTTATTTTTTCCCACGAGAACAGCACAAAGTGGAGTCAATTTGATTGCAAATGAAAATTAGATACAAAGGCAACTATTACTTCCTTATCTGCACAGTTCTTGCAGTGCAGCATGGAGGAATGAGGAAAGCATTACAACATTTCTACTATCAGGGGATACTGAACTTAGAGGTCACACAGTATGGTTCAGAACTGAGCTTGCAGGCACAACTATGGTTCAGTAATGAACTGAAAATGACAACAGCCTAATTTGATTGAGAATTCACAACTATGGTTAATCTGAATTCTGAAGGTATACTGAACTATAGTAATTTTGAATTCATTCGTGTTCAGTAATGAATTGAAATGACAACAACCTAATTTGATTGAGAATTCACAACTATGGTTAATCTGAATTCTGAAGGTATACTGAACCATAGTAATTCTGAAGGTATACTGAACCATAAAAGATGCATTCTCTTAACCCTAACTACTCCATCTTGCATTCACTGACATAATCTTCAGAACTAAACAATCTGAGCCCTCCTAGCGAGAATGCAACTGCACTGCACCACAACCTGAACACCTAAATAATTCCATGTAGCAAGCTGAGAGCAACTCACCAGGATTCATGTCGTCGACGGCCACATCTGCAGGTGACAACAGCGACTAGGGCCGGCGGTGAGATTTCACCCTGGCTGTGCTGATTTGGTCCTTGGAGGCAAAGCTTTGTACATGGCAGGGGTGCGGCGTGGGAAGAGGGTGACGCGCGGGAAGGGAAAACAACGCGCGCGGGAGGAGGGGGGCGCGCGCGGGAGAAGCCCGATGGCGAGCGGCGCGAGCTCGGCAAAAATCCAGAGCGAGGGGGACGGGATAGCGAGCAGCCGCAAATGGCGAGGAAGATAGCGCGTCTGTTGGATAAAGTTTTTAGCGACTTTTTTCTTTTTTTACCGATGCAAGAGGGGATACCGAGCCTTTTGGAGTTGCTCTCAGGGCTTGCTGAATGTTTTCTTGGATGAAGAGATATATAGCAGAGCATTCCAAGGACCTGCAAGTTCCAAAGTAAATAGCTTCAGTTGTGATATATGAGAGTACATATAACAGAATTCCAAGGACCTGCAAGTTCCAAAGTAAATGGCTTCAGTTGTGATATATGAGAGTACATATAACAGAACTTATAGCTAAGCTGAAGACAGTTGGAGCCAACATTGAACTGCTACAAAATATATAGCTGTCCCATTTTGATAATTGATAAATATCTGTTATTTTACTAGCATAATGACCATGCATTGCCACGATAATTAAAAACTAAATAAATAATACCACACCTAAAAGAACCTTAAATTTGGTCATCTTTAATAACTTTTTTATCCTACTGTTTTACACCTCTAAATATTTTATTTAATCATTTGTAGCACAGTGACATATTACTAAAATCACACCTCCCAACTTTTCACTTGACCATCTGATCGTGTCGAGCCAATGCATAAAGTTCATTGCGCTTTGAGATGTGTTACAAACTTTAGAAAGACAATATACCAACTTATCTATTTATGAAGAAAATGCATCGAACAAAATTAAATGACTCCAAGGTTTCATACAGAGCAGTTTATTATCGATAGCAACTTTTCTCACTTAGATCTTATTATTCAATCCCTTCTATCTCACTTGGAACAGTGCATGCATGGGGAGTCACTTGGACATTTTGCGCTGGATCTACTTGTTGCTGGACCATCCCTGCCATTGAAAAAACAAGTTAGATAATTTCCACAGTTCCAAAATGGATACAGAACAGAAGCTGATATAACATTTGGAGCAGATCTATTTGTCACTAACTCAGAATCTGGCAACAGATTTAAAGGTTTGATCAGCACAACAGTTCACTTTTGACCATAACTAAAAAGGAGAAATTATTACAGATTCCGTCTCAACGCAAAGGTACAAGACTCAAGTTTTCTTTTAGAGCCTCTTTTCAACAGATTATCCATGGTCATCAACTTATTTTCATGACAAAAATTCTCACAGAAATATCGTATTATTAAAAATAAGCATAAGAAAAGTGGAAATTTTAGAAGGAATTTATAGATTCCTTTTTAGCACAAAATAAAGGTTCCTATTGTTTTATCAAAATATTTTGTGGCAAGGAAGCTCCTTTTTCCTACATTATCAAAAGCCAAGGTATCCGCACCAAAAATACAATATGGAATAAGATCCTCACTTAAAATACAATATGGAATAAGCTCCTATAAAACTATGACGACAGGGTGGAGGAGAAAGAGAGGGAGGAGTGAGAAAGAGGTGGTTGTTCATGAAACAACCAATTCATAAACTAAAATTTAGGAGGTTGACGAGTTCTAGGTGTGCGTTCCACCAGTCAACTGCCAGTGGATGGAGTTCATTCAGTTATTAGTTGAGATGTTTATTCTATTTGATAAGGATTATACTATTGGTTTGTAATAATGTTATTTAACTCTCTTTTGGTACGATATACATCGGTTTGTTACTGCTAATGATGTCATCATGTGTGTGTGAACGGATCCTGGCGCACATGTGAGTTACTTGGTTTTACTCTTCAAAATCGGGTGTGACATAGAGGCCAGTTCTCCAGTCGTGATTACTCCAACCACTATGTACTGTTCCACTTCGATAAGGCAAATTACACGGGCGGGCGCTGCTGATGCTCCAGCTGCGCTACACTTGCTCATAGACACTGACAAGGCCATGGACGACGCCGACACCCATATCTACACCACCACCATCAGTATGCATGGAGAACGTGAAGCGAAGACCGAAGACAATGACCGCAACAGCTGAATCGAAGGTATCCAGTGAGCTTGACTCGCGGATGTAAGTAACCAGGTGTTTTCCAAGGCTCCGGGAACCAGAAGACCACATCGTCCAAGTCAGATCTGCGTGGTGGCAGGCTATGGAGCGCACGCATGTAAATGAGAACTTGTATTTGTATTTATTAAAATATGAATAAAGCTCTCTCTCTCTCTCTATTTGTTTTGTGTATTTTATATACACTAGCATGTCCGCACTTTTATTTCCCAGGCAAAGAAAAACTTATGTGAGTTTTTCTCTCCAAACAATATATATGTGAAGAATGTACAGAAATTTTCGCACCAAATACTATCGTACTTCAATGTACATCAAAGCATAAAAAGAAAATAGAGTACAACACTAACAGCAGTCAATTTACTGAACAAGAAAATGGAGATGGTTAGCAGCTCACTGGCTGCAGGCGTGCGGGGAAATTTTTTTTTAATTTTCTTTACAATTTTACAAAAATAACGGTTGGATGACAGAATTTGCAATTCTGTCATCCAACCGCCGTATCATTTGGCTACCGCCAAATGGTACGGCGGTAAGAGAAGCTAACCGCCAATTCATTCGGCGGTTAGAGAAACCGCCAAATAAACCGGTGGTTAGTATTAACCGCCGGTTTAATCGGCGGTTAAATCTAACCGCCGAATGAACCTGCGGTTCCTCTAACCGCCGGCCTGCGGTTGAAGTAACCGCCGTTCCATTTGGCGGTTAGGCTTGCCGCCAAATGGAATGGCGGTAAGGGGTTTTTTTTATTTTTTTATTTTTGCATTCAAAAACCGGCGGTTTAATTTGTATGTCGCACCGTAAATTTTTTAAAATGCTTGCGAATGAAGGAAAACGAATAATATCACAAACAAGAAAGTACTGAACATGAAAAGTATAATACAACATCCAGTACAATACATAAGCACTCGAGTGTAAAAAGTAAAAAACTAAATACGGCCTCACTTGACCACCTTAGGCCTGACCCTCCTGGCCGCCTGCTGCGCGGCCCTCGTGTGGCGCGCGGAGTACGTGAGGGGGTCAGGTGGCGGTGCCTGCCGACTCGGGCGCCCTGCATCCGCAGGAGGCGGTGTGACGAACGGTGGCTGCTGCGAGAACTGAGTAGCAGGTACAGGGGCGCTACCTAACTGCGAACCACCAACCTCCTCCTGCGACCCCTGCCCCTGTCGGTACCAGGTCTCAATGTCGGAGGGGACCGTCCACTAGGTGGCCGCGGGGTGGTGCTCCTCGACTAGGTCGTCGGGTGTCCCGCCTGAAGCGTACGCTGCATTATACACAATCACATTAGTACGCAAGTAAAAGTATATAGTAATATCGTTTGGTCAATTACGTACCTAAGCCGTGGACGGCCTGCCTTGCCGACGTGGACGCGCCGGCTGTGGTCATCGGTGGTTGCCCTGTCACATAAAACGTTAGTCGAGAACGTAATTAGTCAATGATAGGATGTTACGAACAAAACTTGGATACTATAGTGTACCTGTGCTGTAGACAGCTGACGGCCTCGGCGTGTACGTGGGTATCCCGAAGGGAGCGCTCTGAACCGGGGCAGGCGTGCTAAGCGCGGGAGGTACCGTCGACGCACCTGGTCCCATAGAAGTGAAGTGTAGGCGCGAGGAGCTGGACGGCGCGGAGGGTGCCGTCGACGGACCTGCTCCCATAGGAGGGAAAGGCGGCTGCGAGGAGCTGGGCGGCGCGTGGTACGTACGTCCAGTGGACGCCGAGCTGGAGGACGAGGCGGGGTGGCGTGGAATCGCCGGAGCGTCGTCGTGCCGGCACGAAACCGCCCGCCTGAACTTCGTGAGGAGGTGCAGAATGTGGTCGTAACCGCCCGCCTGAACTTCGTGAGGAGGTGCAGAATGTGGTCGTACGTCGCCACGTGGTCGGCGGGGGTCATGAAGTCCGCCCTCGCTCGGCTAAACGCAGCCGTAGCGTCGATCTCCGCGAGCACGTCGTACTGTTCAATTAGGTTAATAAAAATGCGTACTGATCGAATGTGTTATAGCAGTAAGGACGTAGTACTTACCCCAATCGCGTAGTTCTGGTCGCGTCGAACCGGGTACGTGCTCGTCACCTGCGCCGGGGGGAAAGTGGGCTGGGGCGGAACGCGGAGGACCCGAACGCGGGTCCTAGGCCAGTACCACCGCAGGTACGCTGCGAAGGCCTCGTCAGAGTGCGGGCGGTGCTCGGCGACGACGTGGTTCAACGCGTCCGCCCAACCGACCACGTACGGCGCCACCGCGGCCTGCCACAGTGTGCCAGCTGTGTGTCCCCTCCTCGTCCACCTATTCAAAGATCGACCATGTGAGTTAAGAAATATACAAAACTTGCGGGACGGAAATACGACACACGTACCTGTGGTGGACCGGGTCGACGGAGTGGACGACCGGGAGCGGTGACTCCTGGTAGAGGTGGAACTGCCTCATCACCCTGTGCACCACGTACTCCTCCACGTGGACGTCGAAGACCAGGGGCTTCGTCGTCAACCAGTAGTCCTGGTCGCGCTGGCACAAGGACGACAGGCCGTGCGGTGCCCAAGCGTGGATCGCGTCAGGCATGTAGGGGGTCCAACGCACGTCCGCGTCAACGAGCCCGTCGAACTGGCCGACGAAGTCTGCGTATGACCTCCTCGTCTGCTGGCCCGCCCAGCTCGGCTGCACAAGTAATACAAATAATATAGCAAGTCTCAACAACAAAAGGATGTTAAAAATAAAAAATGTTCGAACACGTACCTTCCGGAGGCACCACAAAGACCCCATGGTGGGGTAGTCGCGCGGGTCCGTGCCAGGATCCGGGCCGTCGTACGGCTCGGGGCTCATCGCTGGTCTGCCAACTGGGAACCGCTCGTACGACCACAGCTGCAGCAGCAAGGGACACCCGACGAAGATAGGGTCTCCCTTCTTGATCTTGTGCACGCCCGTGCACAGGCCCCTGTACGTGGCGGCCAAAACCGCAGAGCCCCAGCTGATCTGAGGAATCTGCTCGAGCGGGTGCGTCGCGATGGCCGTCGCGTAAGGGATCAGGAACCTGTGACACGAGTCCCCCTGTGAGCTGCAGAACATCACCCACCCAAAGAGCCAGAGCAGGTACGCCTCCAAGTGACGCTGGACGGTCACTTCGTCAGCGTCTGCCCTCATGTAGTCCGCCTGCAATAAGTGGAATAAGATATATACTATAATTTAAATTCTAATTTAAACTCTAATATAAGAAGATATAAACTCTAATATAAACTCTAATTTAAACTCTAATATAAGAAGATATAAAGTTTAATATAAACTCTAATATAAATTCTAATTTAAACTCTAATTTAAACTCGAATTTAAGAAGATATAAACTCTAATATAAACTCTAATTTCAACTCTAATATAACAAGATATAAACTCTAATATAAACTCTAATATAAATTCTAATTTAAACTCAAATTTAAACTCGAATTTAAGAAGATATAAACTCTAATACAAACTCTAATTTCAACTCTAATATAACAAGATATAAACTCTAATTTAAACTCGAATATAAACTCAAATTTAAGAAGATATAAAATCTAATTTCTACTCTAATTTAAACTCTAATATAAACTCTAATTTAAACTCTAATATAACAAGATATAAACTCTAATATGAACTCTAATTTAAACTCTAATATAAACTCAAATTTAAGAAGATATAAACTCTAATATAAATTCAAACAGAACGGTGTAGGTACTTACGCTGAACTGAAGCAACCACTTCTTGCTGGGGCCGTGCGTGCTGGTGAACTCCTGGTAGCCCTGGGCGCGCTCGTTCTGCTGAACGAGCGCGAACCTGTCGAGGAGGTCCCGCCGCCAAGTGGCCGGAGGGTCGGTCGCCCCCATGGCGTCGCCTGCGAGCGGCAGGCCAAGCAGGAAGGCCACGTCCTGCAGAGTGGGCGCCATCTCCCCCACGGTGAGGTGGAAGGTGTGCGTCTCTGGCCGCCACCTGTCGAGGAGAGCCGCCAGCAACGAGTAGTCGAACTGAAACCGCGTCATGCGGTCCGCTGGCTTCACGTGCGACCGGTCCATGTCGCCCTCCACCAGATGCGCGAGAGGCAGAAGGCCTGCTGCGCGTAACCTGCAACGCAAAGTAGTGCTCGCATTACATACAAATTTGTAACATATCATAAATATTGACAATTTGAAGTGACGGCTTACCTCGGAAAAAAGAGGGGGTGTAGCGGCATGTAAGTCATGCCGACACGAGAGCGAAAGCTGCTCCCGACGTCGACCCCCAGCACGGCCGAGTGGTACGAACGGTGCTGCTGGTCGAGTCGCCTATCGAGCAACTCAGGAGTCACGTACGCTGGGTCCGCCATAGCTGCAGGGAATTTGTGGAAAAAACAAAATAAGATAAACATTGACATAAACATAAGTAATAGTAACAAAATAATATTAAAAACATTACATAATAATTCATAAGTTACATTACATAACTAATAATACACTAATTAAAACAATAATATTAAAAACATTACTTGGGGTAAAAACAATAATATTTACAAAACATTATTCAGAACTTAAATTACATAATAATTCAGAAGTTACATTACAGAACTTACAGTACCATTACATAATAATTCAGAAGTTACATTACATAACTAATATTACACAACTTATTTTACCGAACTTATATTACAGAACTAACATTAAATAACCAATTCGTGAGAACTTACAATACAGAACTTACAGTACCATTACATAATAATTCATAAGTTACATTACATAACTAATAATACAATAATTGCAACAATGGAAAGGTAGTTCTAAATGAGGCCCTCATGGGTGCCACGGCCACGGCCACGACCAGCACCCCTTGACGGAGGATTTGAAACCACATTTGATGACCCGCCGGCACCGCTTGGATCGTAATACGACGTCGCAGTGCACTTCTTGTATGTGTGCCCAACCTCATTGCACTTAGAGCAGATACGCACGTCTGGACCAGCTTCAGATCGATCCATGTTATTCCTAATGCGCTTCTTCTTTCGTCGGCCACGGCCTTGCTTCATTTCTGGATCAGGATCTGGGATATATGTTGCATATTTCCCCCGGTTGTTGGTGAAAGAGCCTAATATCCCATAGCTATACACTTCAGAACTCCAGGTAGCCATAATGGTTTGCTTGAAGAAGTAGGGAGAGACGTAAATACGGGGCTACAGTCCCCCAGCTTCATAGCAGGCAGCAATCACATGGGAGCAAGGCTTGTGCAGCAGCTGAGGCTTCTGGCACGTGCAAATGCAACTATCATTCCTGAGAACACACTCTTGTGTAACCCTTTTCCGTCCGGCCACCGTCCTCCCTTTGTCCTTGCAACGAACCTCGAACCGCCGTTCAGCTGAACCCAGCGGATACGCACGGTGCAATAGAGCCTTCTTCTGCTTGTCATCCATATACTCGGTCATCTTGTAGCCGTACATCAATTGGTTGTTTTCCATGGCAGCCGTAGCCTTTCCATACCGGTCATGAAAATATTTAATTGTGCGGTACACGAAAAACTCTATGATTCCCACTAGGGGGAGACCCCTAGCTCCACGAAGCACCCAATTGTAAACCTCGGCATAGTTTGTAGTCTTTATACCATGCCGGGCACCTCCTTCATCATAGATCAGTGCCCATTTTTCTTTGGGCTCATTCTCAATCCACTGGCTGAAAGTCTTAATTGCACGACCCCTTCTCCTTCTAGTCTGCTCAGTGTCCAACCCCACATCCTCAAGAGACTTGGGCTCGTCTGCTGCATTTGTCACGGGTTTCTTTGCCAGCTCTTCTGATTGTTTCTTGGTAAGGTCATCTAGTTTCTTCCAGATTTGGTTGAACTTCCTCTGTTGATTCTGGCTGCATAAGCGCTTGAACAGCTTCATCAGTGCCTTGTTTTTGAACTGGCTATGGAAATTTGCCCCCATGTGACGGATGCACCACCTGCTCACGACGTCGGGCCATCGTGGTAATGTCTGCCGCTCAGTGCTGCCATTCTTCATTTCTTCAATTGCCTGCAGAATACCTTTGTGCCTATCGTGTATGACACACACGTTTGGCACATCCCCCACTACCATACTCTTCAGCCTCTCCAGAAACCAATACCAGCTGTCTCCGCTCTCTTTCTCCACAAAAACCAAGGCCAAGGGCACTAATTGATTGTTACCGTCGCCGGCAACGGCGGTGAGGATTGTGCCTTTGTACCTTCCAGTCAGGAAGGTCCCATCAATGCAAATGACTGGCCTACAGTGTCTGAAAGCCTTAATGCACGGCCCCAATGCCAGGAATGACCGCTGCAGCGCTTGCTTCCCTGGCCTTAAGACAGAGGGAAAGTCTTAAGGTCATAGAAGCTCCCTTCATTTCGTTGGCATATGGCATGCAGCAAAGCAGGAAGGTTGTCATATGATGCCTCATAAGTCCCCCACTTCATCTCGAATACCTTCTGTCTCGCTCTATATGCCTTGCCGTAACTAATTTTGTACTTGAATTTCTCCTCGATGGCACATATTATAGACTTGGGCTCGTAGCTTGGATTATCAATGATCTGTGCATACATCAAGTTTGCCACAAAACCAGATGTGAGGTTCCGGTGGTCTGTGTCCAGCTGCTCAAGCACACATGTGTGATCCTCGATTCTGGTCACCTCCCAGTAATTATTCCACTTCCCACAGAATGCATGAACCCAAAAAGGACACCCTTCTGTGACGCAGCATATGTCATAGACTTGTTTGCTGCTCTTAACAACCCTGAACTCCCTTTGCAAACACAAAGTGGACCACTGTTTGATTGCATCCTTCATTTCTTCTGCAGTCTTGTAGCACGAAACGAGGCAAACTTCGTTGCTCCTGTACTCCCAGGGGACTTGTTGGCCTTCATTTATCGTAAGCTGTGAGAAGTCATAGTTCACCCAGTTTCTTGGCACCTGCACCTCCTTGGCCTCGTCATCATCCAACCAGTCCTCCTCAAAGTACTGCTCATGCTCTGTGGCCTCCCTCTCTGCCTCCAAAACCATCTCAGGAAAATTTTCTGCTTCATCAAGCTCCCCCGCTGGTTCAGGGGGTGCGTTGTCTCCTTGTCCGTCTGCCGCTTCTTCCACTTGTTCACCTTCCTCCCCAGTACCATCTTCAAGGTTTTCCCCTTCAGCATCAACTTCTTCGTGCACATCACTGCTGGCCCCAGCCTTGTGGAAGGCTCGCACAAGCAACACCAGCGGCATACCATGCTGCGTACATAGTGTCACATATGACCTCCAGTTTTGGGTTCCTTGAAGCGCAACAAGTTCCCAATATGTAGTTGCACTTCTGTTCATCACTGCCATCACTGACAGGTCATGCTGGGCTTCATCAAGTCCAAATGAATGATAAAGCCACTTTGTTATTGAAACCCAATTTCTCTCTGCTGCTCTAGCTACTTTTCTGGTGGTACAACTAAAATCTGACAGGTCTACCCCTTCAGGACCATATCTAACTTCCCCTGATCCATAGAACAATTGGAACCATAATGGTTCAGACATGCCTAAAACCAAACCAGGACAATAGGAACAATTAATAAGATTTTCTACTCATAAAAAACTTATGCATAATACACTCGTATATCAATAAAACTCTACTGTAAACTCTACTATAAACACTAATATAAAATCTAATATAAACTACAATATAAAGTCATTACACTAATATAAAGTTTAATATAAACTCTAATATAAAGTCATTACTCTAATACAAAGTCTAATATAAAGGCATTACTCGAATATAAACTCTAATATAAAGTCATTACTCTAATATTAACTCTAATATAATGTCATTATTCTAATATAAACTCTAATTGAAATTATTATCTAAATTGTAATATGCATAAAACTCTAACAGAAACTCTAATATAAAAAGATATAAACTGTAATGTATACTCTAAAATGCATAATTACAGTAGATATAAAATTGTGGGGTAAACTCTAATATCAGTCCATCTAATATAAAAAGATATATTAAGAAATATCAAATATCACTAAAAGTAATGACTCTAACTATCTCTAATGTCACTAAATATAAGGTAACTCAAACTAATGTCACTAAATCTAATATCAGTAATTGTCTCTAATAGTTATTTCAGTAACTAAGTCTAATATCATTAACTGAAAAATAATACTACGATTTAATACTGTGTAAACTAAATACTAAAATAATTACAAAGTCATAAATCTACCAAATTGAAGTTACAACTACGAGATCGGATTTTACCTCAAACCGAAGCGCAGATCCGGCAGGGCTTCGCCGCTGATTCTTCCTCTCCCTAACCCTCCTCTCTAACCCTAGTTTTTCTTTTTTCTGATTTAGAATAAATTTTCAAACCTGATTTCGGTTTATATAGAGGCCCTGCCCCTAACCGCCGAATGGTTTGGCGGTAAGGGGATCCCGCCGTGGATCCGACGGCGGGAGCCTTCCCGCCGGATCGGACGGCGCGGCAAGGGGCGGGGTCCCCCTACCGCCAAATGGTTTGGCGGTTAGGACCCCGGGCCTACGTGCCGACACATACCGCCAAACCATTTGGCGGTTTGGTTCCTCATACAGTTCAACTTTAAATTTTAAAATTCAAACCGCAAATTCAAACGGCGGTTGATCTAACCGCCGAATGAATTGGCGGTTAGCTTCTCTTACCGCCGTATCATTTGGCGGTAGCTAAATGATACGGCGGTTGGATGACAGAATTGCAAATTCTGTCATCCAACCGTTATTTTTGAAGAATTATAAAAAAAATTAAAAAAAAATTCGCGTGCGGGGCTCGAACAGGATGGACTGGAGACGAATTGGACAACTGGGGATCCATTAGCATAAATATGGGCTATTGGGCCATCAAATCAAGAAGTCACCTTCTAAATAAGGCTGGCCCATCTATTCTTAGCGTACCGGTTCGCTTCACGTCTTCTTCTTCCTCGAGCGAAGCTCCAGAACGCCGATGCCGAACAGAACATCCAGCACTGGGAATGGGATCATCGATTCTCAGAGAAAAAACATCCACATCCAAGTGAATAGACACAACTGTCGGTTCCTGATTTTATATTAGCATGCCAGGTTGCAAGTGCAAACAATATAGTACTATTATTATTACAGGACCGGCCAAATCAATATAATTCAGACGACTTACAGACGTTAAAACTTATTACAAACAAATCACGCCACAAGCAGACAAGCTGATCAGGTCATCAAGCAAGCCACGGGAACACCCTCAGAAAACACACACACAGCGAGCCGTTATGCTGTTATTCCAAGCTCCAGCAGTCACACCCCTGCAACTCCAACATGATGCTCCTATTCCCGCTTCAGGATGCCGGCATGAGAGAGCAGAGCCCACAGATAGGTG
>CM014273.1:58007475-58052115 GCA_004135705.1 Alloteropsis semialata
AGACGATGCCTTATATAATTGACTCCATATGGAAGATAGACCGTGGGGTCTGTAAGAGAAAGACCACGAACTTTTGCTTGAATCTTGGAGACGAAACTAGACTTGGGTGGATTAGCAGCAGGATCGTATATCGCTGATTCCAGTAACGAGAACTGCCCAAGCTTTTCCTCAAAGCAGTGTTCGTTTGACACGGACACTTAGTCACCGGGATCGCGGGTCGACGCGGCGATCCTCGTTCCCGGGAACGTCGTCCCAAATCGCGGAACGGGGACGCGCCGGGACGGCGGCCGGAACGCCGGCGGAACTCGATCCCGCCGCCCGCAGGAACTTGACCGCGCCGCCACGGGAACTCGACCGCGCCGCCGTGGGAACTCGACCGTGCCGCCGCGGGATCTCGACCGCGCCGCCGTGGGAACGGAAGGCCAAGCGTCTGCATCGGGGCAAGGCGAGGCCGCGAGGGAGGCGAAGTGTCCTCATTAATCAACATCGGGAAGGCGGCGGAAGGCCAATCGGTCAGTCCATTGATATACTCCTGCACTTCTCCTTCTCCCTCGTCCCTCCTCTCTGCTCCAGTCCAGTACGGGACTACGGGAGTACCCAGTTCCTAGTTTCCTACACTTCTCCCTCTCATCTGTAATGGCGTTCGGATCGGGGTCTAGGAAGCGCTGGCGGTCCGAGGATGATGAAGACATACACGCCGAGGCCGATGGTGAAGACATAGACGCTGGTGGTGAGGAAGGGGTCATCGAACTCGACGATGAAGAGGAAGAACAATCCTGTCAAGCTCAAGCAGCTGGTAAGATAAATCCTCTCATCGCTGAAATTACTATGCTTGGAGGAGAAAAAGGAAAGAACGATGGTGGATCAAAGCATTGGAGATGCAACCATTGCAAGAAGACATTCAAAAGTAGCTTAACCAGGGTTCGTGTTCATCTTCTTGGTGCACTACCGGGCAAGAAACCACAGATTCAGCGTTGTTCTGTTCTCCTAAATGATGCGGCCAAGACCCGGGAATTACGGGATAAGGTAGATAGTCTTTTTTTGGTACATAATAGATAGTACCTGTTGTTAGATTCAGAGTTTCAGACATCATAGATGCATGTTTTTTGTTGGTGTTAACAGGTTAAAGAATCTGAACAATATTCAAAATCAGTGCAGCACAAGATATTTGGGTAATTTTCAGTTGAAGTATCGTTTCAAACAGTATCGATCCATAAACATGGGTTCGCGTCCCTCGTTCCTTCTCGTCGTTCCGGGAACGTCGTCCCAAATTAACTTGGATCATGGTCCATATTAATTTGGGACGTGCTGAAGCTGTATACTCATCGTTCCAAGCCGTATTGAAAATTGGCGTACCACGTTCCTCGTCCCCGTTCCTCGACCCGATCGACCCGGGAACGCGGTGACTAAGCACGGACACACCAATCTTGGTAAGGATCTCTTTAAATATCATGCCGCAGCTGCCTCCCTGTGTGTTCGGTGCCGCTTGTTCCCTGACACACTGGCAAGCGAAAGATACTCTTCCCCAAATAGATGTCCAGTAATGCAGCAGCTGTATCCACTTCAAGCAAAGCAATGCACACAAGTATTGCCAGGGTGATTCCAACTTCAGTTCTTGTGGTGTCCAGGACGCCAGAGCTAATCCTTAGCACATGACGGCGGCTGACTGTTAGATAGGCCATTACAATCATTAAGCAGGCTGAAGCCACGGACAAGAACCATAATAATGTTGTACGTCCATAGTAAAGTGCAGCATACTTGGTGAAGAAGAAATCATACATAAAAGCTAGCTCAACCTCAATCAGCTTGAAAACCTGGTCCGCGTTCTTCGACAGAAGCCCCTTGAAGACGAAATCACGCGTCTTGGGTTGAAAAGATTCACCGCACTCAAACCCAAAGAAGCGCCTTCGCAGCAGATGAAAAAGAGAGAAAGAAAGGCATGTGTCCTTGAGCTCTTGGCTCAGTAGCTTGTGCTCGCACTGCCATACCTTCTCTATGTGAATGACTTGAGCATCCGCTTCGAGCTCTGAGCTGCTGCTCAGGGTGAGGGGCCAGTCAACTAGGTAATGGTAGCCCTTCATGCTGGCTGCTGGATCTCGATCAGCTCCTCCCCTGGTGTGCTCCTGATACATGTAGTCTGCAACCATTTTATTCAAGTTCCATGACACCCTTGCCAATCCAGATGCCTGTAATCTATGAATAAACTTGGCTTCAGCTATCACAGCCAGGCAAAGAGCTGGGATGTAACCAACAGTTGAAACCATGGGGCCGACAAGAAGTGCCACATAAAAATTATAGAGCCCAAGCTGATACAACTTTCTGTACAGTTGGTTGTTATCATCTAGATTGTAGGCAGTTATGGAATCAGCACAACCAAAGAGAATGTAGAGGGATAAGGCCCAGATCGGGTACACGCTGCTCTTCACCGCGGAAGACACCATGGAACCAAGTAGGTATGTGATGAGGGAGGGGGGCAAGGTGTATGTGGCCAGGACACCATATTGGATAAAGCAGTTCCTTCTTTTCCGACGATAGGACCCAAAGATGGTATGGAATAACAGCATGATAGCAGCCACTACCACAAGTATTTCAATTCGGATCACTGTTCCCCTAGGGCTCTTCCAAAAGTCCCTGGTGCGGTTGGACAATAAAGCCCATGTGGCATTTGCATCCCTGATATCAACCTCTGTCCTCAATGCGTCGAAGCAGTAATAATAATCAAGCTGCATTCAGTGAAATATGTACTCCGGTAAGGTGTAGCATCAAATAATTAAATATACCGTCCTAGGTACAAAGTTCACCAATAATTAAACTAAGAACAATTAAGGTCCTTTATGCCGGCCCCCACGACCTGTCTCATTTAAATTAAGAAGTAGCCACTAAAGGACAATAAATTGTCCTTCTATAAATAAATAATATATATCAAGTATGCTGGATGAAAACTAATGATGCTATCTTTCTTCATGCCTTACGTTAATCCTCCATGTTACAAGGCTAAAATTTTCCAAATTAATCTGAAAACAGAAGATACAAAAAGGTCCAAGTAAAATAAAATCATTAACAATTAAAATTCGTAAAACAATATGAAAAGTATCTGTAATTGGCAGTGTAAAAAACTCTCTAGCGTGCGCTGTAGTAGACCTATCTCATGATGTAGGTTGCAAATTAAATCCATTATTCTATAACTAGCTTGGCTAATGTGATTAGGACTAACCAAATAGACTTTGTAGGTATAGCTATTTTCTGTAATCGTGCATGACACCCCAAAAAACTCTCTAGCATACTAGTCCAAGATAAGTAATCTTGTCTCAATGGATATTTGTAGTGGCATATGGGCCGGGTCACCATATGAAGAAGGTAAATAAAGCCTTCCTATATGATGATGACTTGTCTACGTTCCAACCATGTCTGAGCCAAGGGGTTGCTTAGATAGCATAAATTTTGTGAAAAATGGTAGGCATCAAATAGGAAATAACTCTACACTATTGCAAACATTTGTTAAAAAAATCTTAGGTTTGGAATGGTGCCTAAGAACTGGAACCGGGAAATTACAATAGATTGTCCAAGTTAACCAACAGGAAAATTTTTGTGAGTGGAACCTATATATAATTAATTGTGATAATCTATAACCGCACGGTAACATAAAATGCATGTTACCCGAATACCTGTTTTCCAAGTTAAAATTAAACATGTAAGCTATGCAATTATACTGCAAACTTCTCAAAGAAAAGATATGCATATAACTATGTTTAATTTCAATCCAAATAGTGAAAATCTGAAACACCTACAACAAAGACATACATTTTCCCCATCAAGCCTTTCAAAAAAAAAAACAATGCCATCGTAGTTACATACCGTGTGGTTACTCATCTCCTTGCAATGCCACCTCTAGATGTTGCTGATGGCACTCTTGCTTGCGAAAATACAAGAGTGGCTTAAATCAAGTTCCAGATGGAAACACAATCTTGCAGGACTCGAAGGCTTGTGATTACACTCAAGGAACAAGATGCGTGCATGCTTATATATTAAGGAGTGGTGGACAGGTTTCAACATTGTTGTCACTTTAGCTTTCTGGTAATCATCGACGAAAGGAATAAGTGTTCCAGAAGGAAGGAATCCTTCACTCCCCGCTTGCAATGAGCATCAAGAAAGAAAAGTTGCGGTGGAGGATTGAATTGGAAGGTTGTTTTGTACTTCTTTCCCCAAATTCATTCTTGAAAAAGTAAAGCCTGGTCAAATTTAACTCCAGAATTAGCCCCTGTTGACGCGGAAAATCGGCGGTTGTATCTCCCGCGTGCAGCACACGATGACCGGGGAGAGTCTGCTTCGCTCCAGTGCCAGTCTACACTCCAGTTCAGGTTCGCGGCGTGCCAGTCAATTTGACCTGAAATTGACAAGGGAATAAAACAGTTAAATTGCTCTATGATTGTGCCGGCTCTATTTCAGACGATGGAGTAACGTCGAATTTTAGCCAAGACCCAATCAGACACGCATCGGCCGATACTGATCGGACCTCAGAATCGGACCTCAATGATGACGTCAATCGGACCGAGTGATCGGACCTCAATCAGACACCAAATCGGACCTCAGGATCGGACCAATCAGGATCGGACCTTGATTAATATGACAGACCGGCCTTTGAATAATAAAATAAAGCATAAAACAAGGCCAATATGTAAAATAATGGATCAGCTGTGTCTTGAAACAAGATATTAAATAATCACAGTGTAAGCCGATACATTGTCCACCTTGTCTAGTTGCCAGTTTGACTCGTCTTATCGGACCATCTAACTAGCCGATCGGACTACAGCCTTTTCAGAGAAATCTAGCTCCGACGTAGGGAATCTAGATTTCTCCAACTATGATCAGATCAGATAGCTAGATAATCAGATTCGACTCATCAACCTGTCAATTAGACAAGATGCTCGCACAGGTGTTGATCAGATTAAGCAAAATAAGCAGGTAAAACATTAACAGATACGTTCTGATTCTAAGATATGCTACTGAACAATTAAGCAAGATCCAGCTCCGACGTAGGGAATCTACACCACACTTAACATTCAAATAGCAATAAGGCATAACCAAAGCTTCCTTTAACTAATCAAGATGAATCTAGCTCCGACGTAGGGAATCTAGACCAAACATGACAGTCAAAGATTAATCTAAGCGTATTACAAAGATCCAGCTCCGACGTAGGGAATCTACAGCAATGCAATACTCAAAGAACAACCAGATTAAACCACAAAGCATGATCGGACATAGAACGATGCTGTAAGATAAATATTGCTTAAATCGGACCAAGACCTATGCTCAAAGCCGTTGAAGAAGTAGAATTGATTCACATGGCGTAGATCTAAACCAATCTAGCAACTCCAAACAAACCGCAAAGACTACCTTTAGTAACCAAGATTACTCTAGCTCCGACGTAGGGAATCTAGACTAATCTTGATACCTAGCTCCGACGTAGGGAATCTAGGCTTAAAGTGTAGTCCGATAAACGATAATCTGTTGAATAATCAATATTGATCTAGCTCCGATGTAGGGAATCTATATCAATCTTGATTATCCAGAGATAAATCGGTTGAACAGTATAAACGAGAAAGGGCGATGCGCCTCAATTCAAAGCCTATACTAGTTCGATAAATTGACTAACTTACTGGTAAGCCGGAGATCAGAACTGATGCAGCCCGTCCACCAATGAGCTTCGTCTGTAACTACTACTAGGGTTTTGGCGTGAAGCCGGGTTGTATTGAATTGTGAGAATTATTCTTTACAATGGACGAGGGTTCATATTTATACCCTGGTCATGGAGAGTCCTGATCGGACCAGACTAACTAAATAAGGTAAACTAAATTAAAGACAAAACGGGACTCTCATAAGCCTTCTGGAAAGGAAATAGTCCCTGCATCTGATGCGCTTCCTTCTCAGCCGATGCGCCTTTCCTCTTGTACTCGTTATCGGGTCGGATTCCTGCTTCATCGGATCTCTTCTGCATATCAGCTTCCGTCTCTGTCATCTTCGGCTCTGACTAGTCAACGTGCCCACTGCGTAATTCCAGCCTCTCTACGTTATATCTGACTCAGCATATTTGGTGCGAAAATCTGGTGTCAACACATGCCCCCCAGTTTCGGAGTATGAAGGATTCATGCTTCGAAATTCTATAAATCCAGCGTCTCAATCTCCTAACCGATGCAATTCGCTTCATAGATTCAACACCTTGACTTCTCTAGCACTGCCCTTTTCATAGCCGATACCTTTCTTCAAACATGTTAGCCAATATGAATAATCAAGAAAACTCTACTCTTCCTGCTAAATAACTTGGGTTTTCATTTTCAAATTAAAACATAACTTCGCTCCTCAAATGATTCTCTCAGATCACTCAATGTGTATTATTCCTCACCAAGGCAATGTATCATCTCCTTTTCTTCCTACTTCTAATAAGGCCTTTTTGTGGAGTTCAGGGTAGGATATAGAAAAGAAGCATACTTGCACTGCATATCTTGCAAAGTCAAAAACCGGATCCAGTGGAGAAAATAAGTCATACAATCAGATCAAGATGTGCATGTGTGTGGAATTTTTGGGTGAAACTCCCTTTTGCATGACTCCTCATTTTACTTTTCTTTTCAGATATGGGCTATCTTTCATATTTATTTTTTTATCACTCTTCCTTATGCTTTTGAGCACGGATAATACATTATTTTTTTTTTTTCTTTTTTGCATAACCCATACCTTTTGCATAATGAATTTGAAAAGTCATGTCAAAGGGACGGAGTATTTTTGTATGGATGGAAGGCATGTTTTTGCGTAACTCCCAGTATAGAAGTCAGCATATGAATAGTCGAGTATGTGAATCCAGACCAAACGACAGTGATGTGCCTAAAAATTAAAGTCTAGCATACTCAACAATGGAATAATATGTGGAGTGTACGTGATCTCGATCTTAAAAGCATGAAACAAATCTCACAAGGATCACAAACAATTTGACAATGCTCAATACAAAACAAGCAGCATATGTGTAAGGTTTTCAGAAGATATCAACATATGGCTCTGGTAGGAATTTCATATCATTGAGGAGCTAAACTATGTATTTATTTTCACAAAATAAAATTCCCAAGTATTTCGCAGTAAGAAATAAAGTTTACTTGATCATACCAGAGTTTTCGGATCGACGAGCCGACGTCGTATTGGCATAGATGTTGAAATCCTTTCTTCTGAATCTTGGTTTTCCAGCACTGTTCCTTCGTCAGCAGCGACGGCATGAGCAGCAATGGTATCGGCTTTTCGAATTTACCCAAATGCTAGGGTAGTACCATCGGACAAGCAAACTCGAACCTTGACCCCAAAGGCGAAACAATAATCAGGCCGATTCAATTTATAAGAAGAACTATCAAATATATATTTGAAAGAACTCATTAACCATATCGGCCTTTAAAATCTCCTACATAATCATCTATTCAAAACAAGGTCTCAGAGCCGACTGCTTGAATCGGCTTTAGTCCTTGATCGGACACCTTGAGGAAGTCACCATCCCACACTTTTCCTGACAGGCACTCAACTCCTTCAAACTCCCAAATTGTTGACTCAGCTGTAGCAATGCTAACCGAATCATCAGCTGGGACAATCTCCACCTTATTGCCTTGCCACTGGATCAAACATTGGTGCATCGTGGATGGGATGCAACAGTTGGCATGGATCCAATCTCGCCCGAGGAGCATGCTGTAGGAACCTTGGCCGTCAATCACGAAGAAGGTAGTCGGCAATGTCTTGCTGCCGATGGTCAATTCAACATGAATTGCCCCCCGAGGCTCTGAAACGTTCCCGCCAAAGTCCTTGAGCGTCATATTGGTCTTGATCAAATCATCAATCCCTTTACCCAGCTTACGGAATGTAGAATAGGGCATGAGATTGACAGCAGCTCCTCCATCAACCAGCATCTTGGTCATCGGCTTTCCATCAACGTATCCCTTGATGTACAGAGGCTTCAAGTGCCGATACCCATTTGCATTTGGCTTCTCAAAGACTGCCTTCTCTGAATCCAGAACCAAGCATGCAGCGGCTTCTTCCAGTTCATAATCGACCTCATGGTCATCTTGTTCATCAGGAGCAGCGAAATCGGACGGCAACATCAAAACCATATTTATTGCGGCCGATGTACTTGCTTCATCATCATTGGCCATCTTGACGCGCCACTTCTTTTCTTTTGCTAATTCTTGCTCCTGAATCTGCTCATTATAGCGCAACCTCTGAACACGTCTCTTCTTAGACTTAGAAATCCCCGACGGGCACCACTGTCCAGGCCTCATTGGAGGTTCTTCAGTCCGATTCTGAACTGGAGCCTTCTCTTCCATTTTTTCAGGGCCATGAGCATCAGCCCGGCCTTCATCATTTTTGTGGCCATGAGTGTTAACCCGGCCTTCATCTCTTTGATGATGATCATCGACCCTGACGCCGATCCGTTCATGAACTGATCGTCGACCTCTTTTGGAAGCTCTGTACTCTTCATACTGGAAGCTACATTCAGGACAATCTGCCTTTGATGGCAGTCTAAGCTTCTCGTTCCAGCAGTACACGAAGAAAGGACACCCCCAATGATCATCATCTTGATCGTACCGGTTATAAGCTTGACGTCCATCTGTATACCAATCGGACCTATAACCGTAATGATGGCGATCATCGACTCTACCATCATACCAGCGCCGGCCATCGGACCTGTCATCGTACCGGCGTCGATCATCGGACCACTCATCATATCGGCGTCGGCCGTCGGACCTGTAATCACGTCGGCGCCGATCATCAAACTCTTCATCATGGCGCCTTGCTTGATATTCATGCCTCCGCAAACTCTTTCATCATGGCGCCTTGCTTGATATTCACGCCTCCGACGTCGTCGTTCCTCGCGTTCCCTCCACGCTCGGACTGCTGCCTGCTGCCTCTTGTATTTGTTGATCAGCATTTGGGAAGTCACACGAGGCCGATATCCACCAGGAGCATTAGATTCACGCCCAAATGCCTGATGATTCCTGCGTAGCTCTTCAACAGTAACTTGAACCACAGGATCAACGGCACCAGAACTCTTGGCGTGGTCCGATGTAAGCACCTTGACTTTCCCCTTTTCACTAGCATCAACCATATTAACAGAAAAGGAGAAATCAGCAAAGTTATTGGGAAAGGGATGACCGTCGATCTTCATGGCTTTCTTGCTGTCTTCAAATTTGATCTTGCCTGACTCAATAGCCAATTGGATCTCCCTTCTGAACACTTTGCATTCATTGGTCTCGTGAGATGTCGAGTTGTGCCATTTGCAATACTTGCGTTTCTTCAACTCATCGGCCGATGGAATCGAGTGATTTGGAGAAAGCTGGATAAGCTTCTCACTGAGTAGCAAATCAAAGATCTTATCGGCCTTTGTTATATCGAATCCAAATTTCTCAGGATTCTGCTTGATCCACGGGAGCGACACTGGCTTCTTGGATTTAGTCCATTCAGCTATATTGACATCAGCCTCCTCTTCAGTATCAGANGACATCAGCTCTCCTCTTCAGATTCAGAGAGATAAGACACTTGCTTGGAAAACTTCACACGCTTCATCTCCTGATATCGGACCTCATGAGCTGACACCTTCTGAACCAGTTGCCCCAATGTCTCAAACTCCTGAGCAGAAAACTTGTCTTTAATCGGCGCGAGCAAACCTTGGAATGCAAGCTCGGCCAACTGCATGTCAGATAGCTTCAGACTGTAACACCGATTCCTAGTGTCACGGAATCGTTGGATGTACTCCTTGACGGTCTCATCATTCCTTTGCTTGATGGCAATCAAATCGGAGATCTTCATCTCGTTGAGACCAGAAAAGAAGTATTTATGAAACTGCTTCTCCATGTCGGACCAACCTGTGACCGATCCCGCTGGCAACGACGTAAACCAGGTAAACGCCGGCCCTGATAGTGACAGAGGGAAAAATCTGAGCCTGAGTCCTTCTTCAGAAGCAGCCTCACCACACTGAGCCAAGAATCGGCTCACATGCTCGATGGTGGTCATATCATCTTGCCCGGAGAATTTGAAAAATCCGGCACTCTGTAACGTGGAGGAAGTGGCACTGCATCAAAGTAAGATGGGTACGGGTGCCGATACAACCTCGCTTCATCTTTAGGCTTCAAGCCGAATTGATTCTGGATCACCTCGGCTATCTTTTGTGACCAATCGGACTGTTGATTCCCATGTGGCATTCCATCAGCTATGTCCATCACGTAGTTGTTGTAATCTCCAACCATACGCTGATGTGAAGGGACTTCTGTACGTAGCCTCGCAGCAGCAGGCTGTTTCTCTTGTTCACTCAGAGTCCTGGCATACTTTTCACCATGCGGGCCGACAATAGTTCCATCGGCCATCAACAGGAAACCGTTGGCCAATTCAACAGGAGGTGGTGGAGCAATTGGCATCTGTGGAGCAACGGTCATTGTATTATCTGCAGTTTCTTTTCCTCTTCCTGATCCTGATGCTCCTGCAGAATCTGCTATAAATACTGGTCCCTTTAAGCAAACAGCATCGTCCACCGCCTTCTTGATAAGATTGTCCAAAGAATTCACCAGGGTGCCTGATTGGTTGATCATTGCATGATGAACAGCCTGATGAATCATCTCTGACATGTTAGCTTGATGCTCCCGAGCTTCAGTTGTCTTCTTGATCAACTCTGGATCCGGGAGTGGACCTTTGAGTATAGGACCTGAACGATTACGTCCAAACTGACCAAGGCATAGCTTCTCAAATGCATCAATGTGGGCCTGAACTGAATCCAACTGAGCCTTGGACAGATCGGCCTTTGTAACCGGCATGGTCACCTCAGTCGCCTTATTCTTGTCGTTCTTAGCCTTTTCAGCAGCTTCTTTTTCAGCAGCAATCCTTGCTGCGGTTTCTTGTTCAGCATCAGACGACGACATCTTGGATTTGTTTCTCGTGTCCCACTGGGCGTGCCAAAAATGTGTTGACGCGGAAAATCGGCGGACGTATCTCCCGCGTGCAGCACACGATGACCGGGGAGAGTCTGCTTCGCTCCAGTGCCAGTCTACACTCCAGTTCAGGTTCGCAGCGTGCCAGTCAATTTGACCTGAAATTGACAAGGGGATAAAACAATTAAATTGCTCTATGATTGTGCCGGCTCTATTTCAGACGATGAAGTAGCGTCGAATTGTAGCCAAGACCCAATCAGACACACATCGGCCGATATCGATCGGACCTCAGAATCGGACCTCAGTGATGACGTCAATCGGACCGAGTGATCGGACCTCAATCAGATATCAAATCGGACCTCGGGATCGGACCAATCAGGATCGGACCTTGATTGACATAACATACTAGCCTTTGAATAATGAAATAAAGCATAAAACAAGGCCAATATGTAAAGTAATGGATCAGCTGTGTCTTGAAACAAGATATTAAATAATCACAGTGTAAGCCGATACATTGTCCATCTTGTCTAATTGCCAGTTTGACTCATCTTATCGGACCATCTAACCAGCCGATCGGACTATAGCCTTTTCAGAGAAATCTAGCTCCGACGTAGGGAATCTAGATTTCTCCAACTATGATCAGATCAGATAGCTAGATAACCAGATTCGATTCATCAACCTGTCAATTAAGCAAGATGCTCGCATAGGTGTTGATCAGATTAAGCAACATAAGCAGATAAAACATTAACAGATACGTTCTGATTCTAAGATATGCTATTGAACAATTAAGCAAGATCCAGCTCCGACGTAGGGAATCTACACCACACTTAACATTCAAATAGCAATAAGGCATAACCAAAGCTTCCTTTAACTAGTCAAGATGAACCTAGCTCCGACGTAGGGAATCTAGGCCAAGCATGACAATCAAAGATTAATCTAAGCGTATTACAAAGATCCAGCTCCGACGTAGGGAATCTACACCAATGCAATACTCAAAGAACAACCAGATTATACCACAAAGCAAGATCGGACATAGAACGATGCTGTAAGATAAATATTGCTTAAATCGGACCAAGACATATGCTCAAAGCCGTTGAAGAAGTAGAATTGATTCACATGGCGTAGATCTAAACCAATCTAGCAACTCCAACAAACCGCAAAGATTATCTTTAGTAACCAAGATTACTCTAGCTCCGACGTAGGGAATCTAGACTAATCTTGATACCTAGCTCCGACGTAGGGAATCTAGGCTTAAAGTATAGTCCGATAACGATAATCTGTTGAATAATCAGTATTGATCTAGCTCCGACGTAGGGAATCTATATCAATCTTGATTATTCAGAGATAAATCGGTTGAACAATATAAACGAGAAAGGGCGATGCGCCTCAATTCAAAGCCTATATTAGTTCGATAAATTGACTAACTTACTGGTAAGCCGGAGATCAGAACTGATGCAGCCCGTCCACCAATGAGTTTCGTCGGTAACTACTACTAGGGTTTTGGCGTAAAGCCGGGTTGTATTGAATTGTGAGAATTCTTCTTTACAATGGACGAGGGTTCATATTTATACCCTGGTCATGGAGAGTCCTGATCGGACCAGACTAACTAAACAAAGCAAACTAATCTTAAGATACAATGGGACTCTCATACGTCCTGTGAAAAGGAAATAGTCCCTGAACCTGATACGCTTCTTCCTTAGCCGACACGTCTTTTCTCCCTGTATTCGCCATCGGATCGGACTCCCGCTTCATCAGACTCCTCTTTGGCATCGGCTTCCTTCTCTGTCATCTTTGGCTTTGACCAGTCAATGGGTCCACCGCACAGTCTCATGTCACCATCTGACTCTGTATGTCAGGTGCGAAAATCTGGTGTCAACACATGCCCCCCAATTTTGGAATAAAATATCATTTTGTTCCAAAATTCGTATCTGTCATCATAACTCCTTCACCGATTTTCGTGCCGAAACTTCCCATCCCTGTACTGCACGGCTCCTCAATCTTCCTCCTGGGCAATAACCTCTGACGACGAACAGATATGGATCCCTACATTTACCTCATGGGTATCCATACGTCTTCTGACCCAGTCGATATGACTTTTCAATGCAGCTCCTCAAAAGACGCCCCTCCTTTAATTACGGCAGCCCTGAGTCAATGCCGCATTTCCATGAGAATACTGTTCTTTATTTGGACGGGCTGATCCCTGCAGAGCAGTCGGCTAGTAGTTGGCTTTGACGTAGTCGTCACCCCCGGTGGCATCGATGATCGTGGAATAGATCTGAATCCACTCACGGGGGTTGGTTGTTCCGTCATACTTCTCGATGTTAGTAGGACGAAACTTTTCGGGCCACCTGACCTTGCGCAGGGCTGGGGAGTACGCAAGGCATCCCCCCGTGCCTGGTCGGGAGTCACGTGGCGGCGAATCTTGATGGGACCGATAGTAACCCTCACGTGCTCGGTAATCTCGATTGTAGTTGAGAGTTTCCCGAGCGTCGCGAGTGCGACGATTGCGTTCGAGCTGTGGCCTCATGTCGCGCCCCTCGTGTGGGCGATAGTACGGTCGTCCGTTAACAGATCGAGACCGAACCGGCTGTGGTTCACGTGGTCTGTTTGACGGAGCTGGTGGTGCGGCAGCGGCGGCCTCGATGCGCTCCTTGGCCTTGTCCGCTGCTTCCCGAGCCTTCTTGGCTATGGTGGCCATCGGAGTCCCTTCGGCCATTGCTTCCATGGTCTCCAAGAGGGTTCGGATCTACAGATTGTCCTGTTCGATGGCCCGGAAATCGTTGTTGAGATCTCGGGGCGCCAATGAGGATGCAACCTGCTGTGTACGGGTTTTAGCCGTTTGAAGTGTTGGTACGTTGCTCAAACGTGGAGGAGGCATGGGTCTGCGCGAGCTAGATGACTCGGCAGCGGCCTCGGTCCCGTTTGCGGTTAGCACATGGATGCGGCGGTCTTCGGATTGTTCTGACCCATTGCTAGATCCACTGTAGTCGAGATCCAACTGCGCAGTGCGATCTGCAATGTCTTCGAGAGTTGGCTCCGTGAAGGTGGCGAAAACTTCCCGACCGGCGCATGTGAGATCGGGATCATGGATCCCTGTCATCTTGAGCTCGTAGTCGCCTTGGTGCTCGAACACGAGATCTCCGAAGCGGATCTCCCATGCAGGCACTAGATGGCGGTGAGCGTAGAGATCGGAAGCGAAAACAGAACTCCCGATGGCTTCCGACTTGACGGAACTGGGCACGTAGGGCATCGAGGAACTCGACGCGTCGGCGATCCAGACTCCGTTGATGATCGGCATGATCTTTCTTCACGCAAGGGCCCCTACCTGGCGCGCCTCTGTCGAGGTTGTACTCGGCAGATATTTGTCCGGCAGGCACCCCGCTTCGTGCGAAGATTGATCACGGTGACGAACAGAGAGACACGGGATTTTTATACTGGTTCGGGCCCTCGAGATCGAGTAATAACCCTACGTCCAGTTGCTGCTTGTATTATTTCGTCGAGTACAAATTACAATGCGTAACAAGTACCCTCGGGTAGATTGTCTGAGATTGTGGATACCCTCTACGTACAGGACCCCCGCTATTTATATCCAAGGAGACGTGCTTTACAAGACAAGACAGACCTAAACCTAGTAGGACTCTAGCTATCTTCGGGCTTTCCTTCTGCGATCTGCCATCGTGTCTTGTTCGGAGTCTTGATAGTTCGGAGTCGGTAGTCGGTAATCCTCGTGATCGGACACCCTGGTATTATGGCCTCAACACTATGGATCTTCAAGATGCCAAGATGTTGGTTCGGCCCAACAATGCCGATACGACAGGAGGCAAGGATGTTGTGATTGGTGAACCAAGGAGGGTGATGGAACAAGACAAAGTGCTTGGGAGAGAAGTTGTGCTTAAACAAGCTCCTGATGGAAAGAAGATCTTGACTATTACAGTAAAGAATCCCGAAGTTAGGGGAGAATCAAGCTCTCAAGCGCGGGATCAAAGGCCGGTTGTCCCTGCCCAGGGCAAACCGGTCAGACCGGTTGCCGTAACCGGTCAGACCAATCTGGCCCAGAGGCCGGTCTGAATGTTTGTGCCTAAACGTCCCGAAGTTGGCACTTGGAAGACCAACCAGGAGAAAGATCAGGGGAAAACTTTCAAGCCGAAGGCGACCTTTGATCAAGTCATGGCTAAGCATATGCAAAACGCGGCCGTTCAACAAGATCGGCCACCAAAAAAGAGACCAAGTTCGCCACCAAGGAATTCTGGTGTGATGAAGGCACCAAGAGGATAGTGGAATCAGGGTCCAAGTTCATTCAATGGTGCTGGTCCTTCTGGGCCATGGAGGCCGTATCAACCTCCCCCTCCTCAACCTATTTGGAGGGATGGTATTATGTACGTGCCTTACTGTCCTGCACCAACCCAACCACGGCCTGGGGCTCCTGTACATGCAAGGATGAATCCACCACAACCTAGGCCTACGAATGTTCAGCCAAGACAGATGTTTGTGCCACAGCAGCACAAACCGGTCAGACCGGTTCCTATGGCCGGTCAGACCGGTGCCCAATAGCAGCCAGTGTTTGTGCCTCAGTAGCACAGACCGGCCACCCAGATCGGTCAGACCGGTTTTCAGAGGAGGCCGGGCAAGGAGCCAGCTAAGCAAGAATATCGCCCTGTTCCGAAGAAGAAAGAGCCTGCTCCTGTTATTCCAAAGCCAGTTGTGAAGAGTGTGATTCAGATTGGCTCTATGGCTGTTAATCCATCGATGGCCGATGCATCTAATGTTATTGGTACTTCGGTCATAAAAAATGTTCCTTTGCCTCAGTATACGCAGCCAGAGTGGTGTCCTCCTGGTTTGACTCATTCTTAGAAGAGGAGATTACAGCGGTTGCGTACTCAAAAGCAAAGGGAGAAAGAATCGGGTAAGAAGAGGGAGGAGTGGTTCAATGAGGCTAAGCCGATGATTCCACCAGCAGGTCAGAGCTCAAAGGATGGTTCCGGTGTTCAAGATATTCAGGTTGAAAAACCAGAAAAAGCTGAGCCATCTGCAGCAAAGTCAGCTGACCTGGCTGCAACCAGTCAGACCGGTTTCCCTGACCGGTCAGACCGGTCACCCCCTGTTCCAGTTTCGGCAACTGGAACCGGTCAGACCGGTCAGGAGGAACCGGTCAGACCGGTGTCATCTGGAGAGTCGGCGGCCGATGCGTTTTCTTCGTCGGCTAAGGTTTCGATTCCGCCCGCTGTTGTTTCAGATGTTCAGATGGATGATGATGATGATGCTGTTGACTTTGAGCCTTCACCTAGCAGGACGGACATGGACGTCAACGTTATCTATTTGAACATCGACTATTGCTTTGTCAGAGATGATGAACGGGTGGCTCAAGTTGACTTTGCTCCCAAGAATGCCGTATTTCAGAGGCCCTTGGAATCGGATAATCATCTGAAAGCCCTTTATGTGAAGGGTCACATTAAATGAAAGCCGATTTCTAGGATGCTCGTTGATGGTGGTGCTATTGTGAACCTCATGCCATACACTTTGTACAAGAAATTGGGAGGTTTGGATAGCGAGCTCATCAAAACAAGCATGACGATCAGCGGCGTTGGAGGAGGAGAGCCGATGAGCGCCAAGGGAGTTGCATCATTGGAGCTCACCGTAGGGAGCAAGACGCTGGCAACTACTTTCTTCGTCATGGAGGTACAAGGTAACTTCAGTGTTATTTTGGGGCGCGATTGGATTCATGCAAATCAATCTGTGCCTTCTACCTTGCATCAATGCTTGATTCAATGGGTTGGTGACCAAGTTGAGGTTGTCCATGCGGATTCTTCGGCATGTGTTGCTATGGCCAATGCATCTATTTTGGGGACTCATGATAATGTCAAGTGCTTGACCGGAATTGATATTTCGGACTTTGAGTTCCTTGCTTGCACTAAGGATGGCTTTGTATCTGCTGCTCTACGGCTGGTTCAAAGATCGGTTGATTCAGATAATGAAGAGCAGATGGATGCAAGCGAGAAGTGGCTAAAGGAAAGGGTGGAGCATTATCGGTCAAACATGAACGATGCATGTGAAGCCATTAATGATTTTGAAGAAGATAGAGGAGAATCCCCGAAGATGGCATGAAGTCTTGTCTGAAACTTTGTGGGCTCATCGCATATCTAGACATGGTGCTACCAAAGTCACTCCTTTTGAGCTTGTTTATGGACAAGAGGCCGTTTTGCCCGTTGAGGTAAATCTGGACGCTTATAGACTTGCTAAACAGAATAAGCTTTCGGTTGGTGAGTATTATGACTTGATGATGGACAACATTGATGAAGTAACCGATAAGCGTTTACGAGCTCTTAAGAAAATTGAGAAAGACAAGATCCAAGTTGCTAGAGCATACAACAAGAAGGTTAGAGAGAAGACTTTTCAAGTTGGTGATCTAGTATGAAAGACAATATTGCCACTTGGTACTAGAGATAATAAATTCGGCAAGTGGTCTCCAAGTTGGGAAGGTCCATATCAAGTATTCAAGATTAATGGTGGGAATTCCTATATACTGGAGATGCTGCAAGGAGGACGTTTGCCTAAGGCATTAAACGAAAGGTACTTGAAAAAGTACTATCCAAGTGTTTGGCAAGAGGCATGAAGTGGCATACGGCCGATATTTGAATATCGCCCTTAGAAAAATATAATGGCCAATCATTTATGTTAAGACATAGCCCTTAGAAGACAATTTTGGTACTTATATGTTTTATGGTACGCAAGCTTTACCAAAAAACAGGGGGGCATATGTTGACAACCAAAATTGGCACGTGGATCAAGAGGATTGCAGAAGATGGTGTAAGGAGCAAGAAAGAAGACGGCGCAAGAGGCAAGCCACGCCCAGACCGGTCTGACCGGTTTGGGGAACTGATCAGACCGGTTGCCCTTTTTGTAATCCGAGTAGGACTCTTAATTTGGGATTCCGAGGTTGTAACGAGTTGTAACTTGGTTTCCTTGCGGGGCAAGACCTACCCTCCCTATAAATATAAGGGGATTCGGCCGATTGAGGACACAACAATCGAATCTATCAAATTTACTACTTTTACCTTTACTTTTTTGCATCTCCAAACCCTAGCTTTTCCAACCTCTACTTGCTGTTCTTCCTGCGTCTCCGCGACGTTTGAAGGCGTCCTAGGTGGCCTGCCGACCCTAGGGCACCCCTGACCTCGTTCTCCCTGACGGATCCTTTTGGGAGGCGCATTTAGGGTTTGCTCCCGTTCTGCCTGGAGGAACCGGTCTGACCGGTTTCCCTGACCGGTCTGACCGGTCTGCGCAGAGAGGCTGCAAGAAGCTCGTTTGCGTGCCGCGCGAACTAGCGCTTTTGTGTGTTGACCTAATTCTGCGTCAACACCTCCTTTTGGGATGAGAAAGATATAAGCCAATGCCTCACGCTCTCTCTTGCTGACATGGTCAAGGACGAGAATTTATTGGCCGCTACCTCCCTCTTTTGGTCCGATGCTCTTAATGCTTACATATTTGGTCATGGTCCGATGACGCCAACACTCATGGATGTACACATGCTGACCGGTCTCAACACCATCAACGCCATGAACCCAAGAAAGCTTTCCAACGAACTGAACTACAAACTAGTAGCCACAGGCTCCAAGGGTTGGAAGAAATATGTCGCCGATCACTGCAAAACCGGCACTATCGGATATAGAGAACATACAGCTTTCCTCAACATGTGGTTGGAAAGATTTGTATTTTGCGGATCAACCCTTGGTGCCACCTCCAACATGCAAGCAATCGCAGAAGCACTATCTCGTGGCGAATCGATTCCTCTTGGTCGTCTTCTCCTTGGAGCTGTCTATCATCTTCTCCACCAAGTATCAGCCAGATTGTTGGATGGCCAAGCAGTTGGTCATATTGGATGCCCCTGGTGGTTTCTCTAGTTATGGTTGTATACCCAGTTCCGATTTGCTTTCCAATATAACTTCAAGGACTGCCAATTTCCAAATTATTATGCAGAAGAGGAAGATGTAACCACTCGCCGATGCATGTCATTTGGGGAAGCAGCATCGGCCTGCCCTGGATCAAGGCTTGAGTCAAAGGACATGGCCAGCTACTTTGAAAGCTTTTATCATGGGATCGCATCGGCGCGCTTCAACTACTTTGCTTATGGTGATCCCGATCGTGACTATGAACTGCCTTTATTCAACATTCAGAATGAGCTGGCGCCGATCATGCCGACCCTCAAGTCCTTCATAACACCAGCTATTCTAGGTAGCAATATTGCATTCGGCCGCAAGGTCACGTCGTACGAATTTTACAATCCATCGGTGGCAGCTCGTCAAATGGGCTTTGGTCAGCTTCCAATCGGCCTATACTTCTCCAATAAAATCAAGCACAGAGAATCGGTTTCATCATCCCTAGAGATGGATAGGGTCTTATCGCTTGCCCCCCAGGTCGATTTCAAAATACCAGAATGGCTATGCACCAGCTTCTCGTCCAGACTTTTCAGAAATTGGTGGAAAGAATTACATCTTCATATGTTTAGACTTCCGGCCATCACTTACTGCACACTTATAGATTCTGATTTTGAGGCCATGGAAAATCCTGTAAGTCTCCTTTGAAATCTTTTCCACTTTTCATTTCAACTTTTTATTTAAACGAGCTCCCATAATTCATTTTTTCAATCTTTTAACAGCCAATTGAAGAGAACGTGCCATCAGTGAGCAATAGCGGCAAACCGATCCAATATGCTATTAAACTCCGTATCCGAGAATCGGCTCTTCCGCTCCATCTCTGAGGGACATTATGGATGGCAAGGGCAAAAGGAAAACTGCTCCCACTAAGGTGTCTGCACCAAAGAAATAGAAGAAAAGCCAAGCGGTACGATTTTCTCATCCTTCCGATCCTTCTTTCCGATTCACATCTTAAGCAAATAACTCCTCTATACAACCCCCCGGAAAGATCCTTGGCCAATCAACCTCCAGAGCTACCGAAGAAACTGCACAAAAAGCTGCTGAGGGTGCAAGAATGCTTCTTGATGCAATATCGGTAACAATCCGATTTCACTTATCTCATATTTCTTTTGAAAATAATCGGTAATAACAATTTCCTCTCCAGCAAACAAATATTACATTGCCCGATCTCCAACCGGCTCCAGCCCAAGACATACAAGCAGAATCGGCCCAACAGGTAAATTTAATCCGATCCATATTATCTTCATATATATATATTGCTCAAACTGATCGATCCAATCATAGACTCCTGCTACTCTACAACCCATCATCGAGGAGCCAAGTACAACCATCCAATCAGAGGCTATCCTTGAGCAAATTGGAGAGCCGGCTGCAAATATTCAATCGGAGGTCATCTCTCAGCAACCAACAACAACAACTCCACCGGTGCCTCCTCCGATTGAACCAGCCTAGACTCCTCAAATAGAAGCTCCCAGCACAAACATTGCCTTGCCTCAAGAAATCCCCGATTACATCCGAGAGGGTCAATTTAAACTGGTACCGATTCATCTCCTTGTGTCCACACTTATTATCTTAATAACATATTTTTATTGACACTCTTTTTCAGGCACACGATTCTTCGGCAATGAGCTTCACATCGTTTGATCTGGATGCCGCCATCGGAGAAGAAGAAGTCAGTTCCGCGCAATCGTCTTCTACCATCTCCGATGAGACCAAAACAAAGCTCCAAGAAATGATGAATCATCTGAATAAGAACATTGCCATCCTTGTAGAAGATGCCGAGCCAATTCGCCAAATCTTCAAGGAACTGAAAGGTCGGCTGCCATCGGAGCTTGAAAACGCAATCATCCCCGCCGCCTTTATCGAGGGTCATCAACCCCAAGTCTTTGCTGCTCGCCATAGGATATCGGAGCGGCTGTCCCAGCAAGACTTGACCAAGAAACGCGATGACGGTCGAGATGAGTTGAAAGCTATACAGTCCCAGATCAAGACCCTTCAAGCTAAACCAACACAGCTCCAAGGCGTTGAAACTGAACTGCTCAAACGGCTTGAAGAAGTCCGGAAAGAAATGTCAGAGACCCAAGACGAGCTCAACCAGATTCCAGCTTCCATCAAATCGGCGCAAGAAAATTTGAACAAACACCTGGAGGAAGTTCACCAAATTCACAGAAGCATCAAGAACATCCCCGGTTCCATTGTGGAAGATCTAGAAGAGATTCAGAACATTGATAACATCCGATTGAGCGCGATCGAAGCGATCCGCAAATTCTTGTAATAGTTAAACTCTTTAGCTGCACACTGTTCCGATGACATAGATCATCGATCTGACGATGCTGATCATCGATGAACATTCATTTTGTAGATATTTTTGCCCTTAAGGCGATATGTATCGTATCGGCTATCTTAGACGACATTGCTCAGAATATCGGCTTTATGAATCAATCCAAATGCTTGGATAATATTTCTTCAAATACTTTTCGTTAAGCGCTTTCGAAAACTCTTCTCCTTCCAATGTTTCCAAGATTTATGCATTTCCTGGAACGCACCGATTTATATGATAGGGACCCTCCCAATTAGGCGACCATTTTCCAAACTTAGAACTCTTAGTCCCTATCGGCAAAATCAGCTTCCAAACCAATTCTCCTTCGATGAACTCTTTTGGCTTAACCTTTTTATCATAATACTTAGCAACACGTGCTTTATTATTTTCAATATTTTCCAACGCTCTTAATCGGGTTTCAGTCAAATCGTCCAACTCAAAATTCATCAAACTTTTATATTCATCGGCAGTCAAGTTCCCTTGTTCCGATATTCGTCTTGATCCGATTTTGACCTCCCAAGGCAAAACAGCTTCATGCCCATAAACCAAATGATATGGAGACAACTTAGTAGATCCATGACATGCCATCCGATATGCCCACAACGATTCGATCAACGTTAGATGCCATCGCCTTGGTTGTTCATCAATCTTTCGTTTGATGATTTTGATAATACTTTTATTTGATGCCTCAGCTTGACCATTGGCTTGCGCATAATAAGGAGAAGAATTTAACAACTTGATACCCATACTGGCAGCAAAATCTTGAAATTCGTTAGACATAAACATAGTTCCCTGATCGGTCGTGATAGTTTGAGGAATACCAAACTGATATATAATATGCTCTTTAACGAATTCCACCATATTCTTGGAATCAGCAATCTTCAAAGGAATCGCCTCAACCCACTTAGTAAAATAATCTGTTGCTACCAATATAAATTTATGACCCTTGCTCGATGACGGATAAATTTGTCCGATCAAATCAATTCCCCATCCTCGAAAAGGCCATGGCTTGATAATCGGATTCATGGCTGACGTAGGCGCTTTTTGCACATTTCCAAACTTCTGGCATTCTTGGCAACCTTTATAATATTCAAAACAATCTTCCAAAATTGTTGGCCAAAAACAACCTGTCTTTCGAATAATCCACTTCATTTTATAAGCCGATTGATGTGCACCACAAACTTCTTCGTGCACTTCATCCATCATGTCTTTGGATTCCGATTTACTCAAACATCGGAGCAAAACACCCTCGATCGTCTTATAATACAACTGATCATCAAGCAACACATATTTAACAGCCATGAATCTTAATTTCCTAGAAACCTTTTGTGATGGATCTTTAAGATAATTTATAATCTCATACCTCCAATCTCCGATTTCTGGCTCAATCGTTATGATCTCATGAAAACGCCGATAGCTAGAAGCAGCTTGTGCCAAATTGTTAGCTTCCTGATTTTGAGCTTTGGGGATATGATCAATATTAACCATCACAAATTTCTTCAGAAACTTTCGGCATTCATCAAAATATTGAATCAGAACATCATCCTTACATTCATATTTACCTATTAACTGATAAATCACCAACTGGGAGTCTCCAAAAATCTCAACAGCTTCAGCTCCGATTTCCAACAATAACTTTAACCCTTTAAGAAATGCTTCATACTCAACCCGATTATTGGTGAAGCTTGGATCCATCGGAACTGAATTCAAAATTTGCCCCCCGAGGCAAAACAATAACGATTCCAATGCCACATCCTTGGCCACACGAAGATCCATCAAAGAATAATGTCCAAGACATCGGCTCAACCAATTTAACTTCATCTCCGATGTGTGGTGTTACAAAATCAGCCATCACTTGTCCTTTTACTGCTTTAGCCAACTCGTATTTCAAGTCAAACTCCGATAATGCCAATATCCACTTTCCGATTCTTCCTTTTAGCATCGGCATGGACAACATATATTTGACCACATCGGTTTTGCAGACAATCGTGCACTCAGAAGATAATAAATAATGTCTCAACTTAGTGCATGAGAAATATAGGTGTTGTGGCCATAATACCAGGGTACCCGACTACGAGGATTAACGACCACCGACTCCAGACGAGAGACTCCGAGCAGGACACGGCGGCCTATTCAAGGAAGGAAAGCCCGAAGACAGGAGATAGAGTCCTAATAGGTTTAGGTCTGTTCTGTCTTGTAATGCAAGTCTCCCCGGACATAAATAGTGGGGGATCCTGTACGTAGGGGGTATCCAATCCAACACCCGATACTCCATACACCATATTGTACTCTCTGTACTCGCCGAAATAATACAAGCAGCAACTGGACGTAGGGTTATTACTCGATTTCGAGGGCCCAAACCAGAATAAAAATCCCTTGTCTCTGTTTATCTCTATTCGTCTACTATGATCGTTCTCTGCAGGAAGCAGGGTGCCCTAGGAACCAAATATCTGCCGAGTACAACCTCGACAGAGGCGCGCCAGGTAGGGGCCCTTGCATGGAGATTGATCATACCAACGACCCGTAGATTCGCCGATTCGAGCGAACAAGGATCAAGTCATTTCACCGACTCGAGCGAACAATTATCAGAAGACACGACTCGCCGACTCGAGTTAACACTGATCGGAAGAACATGATTCGTCGACTCGAGCGAACACTGAACGAAGACAATTTGCCAAACAAGCAAAATCCCAACCAATCATGCCCGAAGATTCCTACACTACGTGGCGGCGGTACACATCTTGCCGCATGTGCGCGTCGTGCCATCGTCCGTACTCGCACTGGGCTCCTCGGGATCAATCTGCAAAGCCGCACCATGTTCCGTCCCGAAGAATCACCTGCAAAGAAATCTGTCTGCAGAAGCACAGCTGAATCCACGTGCAGGGCAAAAGCGTGACCCTCAATTAATCTCTCTTTCCCTCGTTTGCCTGCAGTCGCAGGCGCATGTACGCACATGCATGAGGTTCTAATTATTTACTAATCATTCTTTTATTTGTGCGTGTGTTTGCATGCATGGATCGTGGATGGTCGAGTTCTGGGTGGGTTATGAGCCTGCCGCCGCGCAACGTTTTTCCACAAGACCACGAAAGGTGTCCTGCCGTCCGCAGAAGCAAGATCTCCGTCACCGTTTCCATCACGGCAGTCAGAGTCAGCATCATCGACGTCGGACAATGCCCGGGGGCTTCGTATCCCGAACACGAGGCCGCGTACCTACACTCCTGTTCGGACATCCAAACAGATAAGCGATATTTCAATACTTTCACAATTATTCTATTATTCTATTCAATATTTTGATCTATACATCCGTGATAAATAAATGTGGAACTAGCAATAATCCTGCTTAAATTTGATGACGGGCGACTATATCTAACACATACAGGCATCAAAGAGATCGTCGAACATCTCGTCCTTAGTGAAATTACAAACGCCTAAATTGAATTTAAGTAACAAAATTATCTAGTCCAGTTAACGCAATAAAGCATAAAATTTAATACGGGTGTGTAGACAGCCTTTTTCTATCGAAGTATATACTCGGGGGCTCCATCGCATACCCGAACACATACTCAGATCATGCATCTCTATTTTTATTATATTATTTACTAACTGCCTTTTCGCATAAGCATCAGTGCCTATTCAAAGCCTCAATATTCATATTTACATTATCTATTGAGCTGATTCAGAGATACTGCATGTCCAAGTATCCGATCTCAAAGATTTGAACTATTCAAATTCCTATGGCGCTTGATTGCGAGAGAGTCCATTGTGCTCGACGGAGCACTCGATCTCAAGCAAGCCCGAAGCGCATTCGAAGCGTCTGACCATAAGAGAGTCCAAAGTGCTCGACGGAGTGCTTGATCTCGAGTGGGTCCAGGGTGCTCTATTATTCTAAAAGTGCTTGATCGTAAGAGAGTCCATTGTATTCGACGGAATACTCGATCTCGAGCGAGTCCAAAGTACGCCGAAGTACCAAATCATAAGAGGGTCCATTGTGCTCGACGGAGTACTCGACCTCGAATGATTCAAGTACTCATAAATATCAAAGTACAAATCATGAATGGGTCCATTACGCTCGACGGAGTGTTCGACCTCAAATGATCCAAGTACTAAAATATCGAGGTGCCATCATGAGAGGGTCCATTGCGCTTGGCGAAGTGCTCGACCTCAAGTGATCAAAGTATTCATCAATAATCAGCAGTACTGCCACAAGAGTGCTTATAATACATGCTTAGTATTTGGTCTCAAGTGTAAAAAGTACTCATTCTATTTTCAACAAACCCGAGTATAAGGCTCGGGGGCTTTTCCAAACATATTGCCCCGAACATGCTGGTCGGTGGCTACAGATTCACGACGCTTTCTAGTCGTTCCTACAGCTTTAACTATCATATTTGCGAATCAATTTATTATTTTGCAGATTACCTGTTACTAGCAATCCTATAATCGCGTTTGTCACGATCAACACTACTGCAATCAACATGTCTGACATATCAGATAAGTTATTTCAAGTTTTATTTTCTGTGATACTTGCTCTACTCTCTATTTTGATATCAATGTCCAAATAGAGAGTCGGGGGCTACCACTTGCAAACTTCTTTTTTACTTTTGCTCTACTCTCTAATTGGTTACCATTTAATCAAATAGAGAGTCGGGGGCTACTACAATACTCATATCATATCACCAAATGTTGCTGATCCAAAGCAAAACTAGCTATTTATCATGCGCACTTGTTTCAAGGGACTAACGCATGGAAGACCGCCCGAGTCTCATTGCTAAACGCCCCAAATAAACACTGTGTACTACCAAAATAGCCTGAACAAGCTAAAGGGCACTTCATTTGGTTATGTTGATCTATTTCCATATTTTTACTATGTTATTTTCTTCTTATAATTTCTCTTAATTATTTTGTTTTGAGGTTTTGAAACAGAATATATTAAGAGGCTCCACTATCGACCTGAATTTACATTCGGGGGCTCCGTCGCTAATCCACCCGAACACACATTCGGGGTTTTTGATGCCAACATCGCCATCTGCGTGCATGGTTCTACAACAGCAAACAGAGCGTGGTTTTTCTGAAAATCCTAAGCGATTCTAGATGTTCAAAGTCTATGCGCGGAATATACAGTACGACGGACCGCTCGAGTCCCGAATGCTAGAAATTCCCCAATATGACATAAACATTCTAGAAAGCCAAAGGTAAATGCAGAAAGCCACCACAGTGTTTATACGCACAACATGTCAACATGCTTATTGCTAACAAATCCGACAGCTTAATATATTGGGGCATGTTCGGGAAGGTCAAAACCAAGATAAGCAGAGCGTTCGGTCATTGGAGGTCTAATAGCCCCGATTACCAAACATCGGACTCTCAACTCCTGAAATTCAAATTCCCGAATACCAATATCCCGAGCAATGTCAGCACTGCTGGAAGAAGAGCTCGGGGGCTGATAGCCAATTCCCGACCAAAAAAAAAATACTCAGTCGCAAAGTATCCAATTGCGAGATACCCGATCATGAGTAAAGTCGATGAAAAAAATTTTTCTCATATTCAAAGGACTAGATTACGAGCATCCGATTTCAAAGTGCCCGATCACAAAGTTCTTGAAATGCTAAACTTCAACTGAATAAGTTTCAACGACTACAAAATGCCCGATCATAGATTCTTAATATCTAAAGATCTCGCGGCATATGACACCACAACCCTGTTTATGGCACTTGATTATTCTCGAGCTCATCATCCAGATGCAGGTTATTTTACCAGGGATCTCAGTCTTTTCAAATTCTCGGTAAAAGCATCTAGGAATATTCTAAATATCCTGCGAATGCCCGAAGAATAAAAAGACCCGATGAACGAAAACAACAACCTTTTCTGGACAAGATAAGCTCGGGGGCTACTGTTGTGGCCATAATACCAGGGTACCCGACTACGAGGATTACCGACCACCGACTCCAGACGAGAGACTCCGAGCAGGACACGGCGGCCTATTCAAGGAAGGAAAGCCCGAAGACAGGAGATAGAGTCCTAATAGGTTTAGGTCTGTTCTGTCTTGTAATGCAAGTCTCCCCGGACATAAATAGTGGGGGATCCTGTACGTAGGGGGTATCCAATCCAACACCCGATACTCCATACACCATATTGTACTCTCTGTACTCGCCGAAATAATACAAGCAGCAACTGGACGTAGGGTTATTACTCGATTTCGAGGGCCCGAACCAGTATAAAAATCCCTTGTCTCTGTTTATCTCTATTCGTCTACTATGATCGTTCTTTGCAGGAAGCAGGGTGCCCTAGGAACCAAATATCTGCCGAGTACAACCTCGACAATAGGCATAAGCATAATTTTTCAACCGGCAAATACCTTGTTTCTGCATCAATTAATTTTCGACTCAAATAATAAACCACTCTTTCTTTTCCTTCAAACTCTTGTATAAGAACAGACCCGATTGACAACTCATCGGTCGACAAATATAATCGGAATGGCTTATCTCTCTGAGGTGGAATCAAAACTGGCGGCATCATCATATATTGTTTTATCTCATCAAATGCCTTTTGTTGGTCTTCTCCTCATACGAATTTTTCATCGGCTTTTAATTTCAGCAGCGGAGAAAAAGGATGAATTCTTCCAGATAAATTTGAAATAAACCTTCTGACAAAATTAATCTTACCGATTAACGATTGGAGACTCGTCTTATCGGTCGGTGGCTTAGCATCCTTGATAGCTTTCATGCTTTTCTGTCCGACTTCAATCCCTTTTTCATGAACCATGGAAACCCAAAAACTGTCCGGCCGATACTCCAAACGCACACTTATTAGGATTCATCTTCAAGCCATGCTTTCTTGTGCATTCAAGAGTTTCTCGCAAATCGGCCAGATGCTGTTTGTATCCATCGGACTTCACCACTATATCATCAATATAAATTTCAACAATCCTGCCGATCAACTTGTGAAATATATAATTCATTGCCCTTTGATATGTGACGCCAGCATTTTTCAAACCAAAAGTCATTCCGACCCCCTCATATAATCCCAAGTGCACCAGGACATCGGAATGCAGTCTTAGGAATATCTTCTTCTGCCATAAAAATTTGATTATATCCTGCATTACCATCCATAAAACTCATCACTTTATGTCCTGAAGCTGCATCGACCAACATATCGGCAATCAGCATCGGATACCCATCCATCGGAGTCGCCTTGTTAAGATTCCTGAAATCGACACAAACTCGCAATTTCCCATTTTTCTTGAAAACAGGAACGATATTAGATATCCATTCAGCATATCGGCAAGGTTGAATAAACTTAGCTTCATATAACCGAGTTATTTTGGCTTTTATTTCTTTATCTAACTCTGGTTTAAATCGTCTCGGCGCTTGTTTAAAAGGCCGATACCCTGGTTTGATCGGTAACCGATGTTCAACAATAGATCGGCTTAATCCTGGCATCTCATAATATTCCCAAGCAAAACAATCATGATACTCTTTTAATAACTTTATTAATTCTTGTTTAAACTCAGGATCCAATTTTGCACTTACATATATCGGCCGAGGTCTATCTCCTAAACCTATATCTATTTCCTCTAGCTCATCGGCCGACATAAACCCTTGACCAAGTTTACTCTCATCTTTGATGAAATCATCCATTAATACAGGCTCTCAGAGCCGACTGCTTGAATCGGCTTTAAACCATCATTAGACACTTGGATAAAATTGCCTTCCCAATTTCTGTCCGATAAGCACTCTATCCCTTCAAACTCCCAAACCGTCAAATCGGCGGTAGCAACGCTGACTGATTCATCGGCTTGAACAGTCTCGATGTGATCTCCATGCCATTGGATAAGACATTGATGCATGGTAGATGGCACACAGCAATTGGCATGAATCCAGTCATGACCCAGGAGCAAACTGTAAGACCCTTTACTGTCGATGACGAAGAACGTAGTAGGCAAAGTCTTATTCTCGATCGTCAGTTCAACATTTAATGCCCCCCGAGCCGGCGATGGATTCCTGCCAAAGTCTTTAAGCATCATATCGGTCTTGATCAAATCATCAGGTCCTTTGCCTAGCTTCCGATATGTAGTATATGGCATCAGATTCACAGCAGCTCCCCCATCAACAAGCATCTTTGTCATCGGCTTGCCATCAACATATCCTTTAACATATAAAGGCCTCAGATGCCGATACTTTTCATCAACTGGCTTGTCAAACATGTCTTGTTGAGGTTGAAGAATCAACTGTGCCATGGCTTCTTCTAGATCATCGGCCTCATCATCAGTCGAACTGACATTGTCCTCAGCAGGCAGCACAAAAACCATGTTCACCGATGCCGATGGTCCGTCATCATCACGCTTGGGCTTAGCTTTCCAAATCTTGGAATTGTCATCTCCTTGATGCTTTTCCTTAAGCAATTTCTTGAATCAGAGACGCTGAACCCTCCTCTTCTGAGTCTTGGTCAAACCTTTAGGACACCGTTGTGGATTGACTCCTGGACGTAGGTCCGATTTGACCTCCTCCTCCAATTCCTGTGCATCTTCTGGCTCTTGAACAATTTCCTTTTTCCTGTACACCAGACGATCATACACAGAAAGACAGTCACTTTTATATTTTTGGCGATCATTATACCTTCGGCGATCATCGTCCCATCGGTCATAGCACCGATTTTCATACTCACGCCGATCATGGTATTCACACCAATCTTCGCGCTCTTGTTGATAAGCTACCTCATCATACTAGCTGCATCGGCGTCCAAAATCCAATCGGTCATGTACAAATTGCCGCTGCCTTTTCGAATCTATGTAACTTTCATACTGATCGCTGCACTCTGGACAATCGTAGATCGATGGTAGCCTCAACTTTTCATTCCAACAGAACCTGAAGAACGGACATCCCCAATGAACTTCATTATCGAACCTTCTCGTCGGAGGACTCCGATCTCTTTCATGTTGGCGCATATACTTCTCAATGAGCTGCCCCGATGTAATCTTAGGCTTTTCCTTGCATTGATGGTCATCCCGATAGTACTGATAATTCCGATTTTGCACATCATCGGCCGATACTTGGCAATCTGGATCAACAGCTCCCGATTTTTTTTCATTCTCCGACGTAAGGACTTTAGCTTTCAATTTTCTATCAGGTGCTCCGATTTTCACCATATTTTGAGGGAACGGATGCCCATCAAGCTTCATCGGTTTCTTACCAGTTTCAACTTTGATAATTCCCTTCTCAATTGCCGATTGAATTTCTTGGCGGAAAACTTTGCAATCATTAGTATGATGAGAAACCGAATCATGCCACTTGCAATATTTCTTTCCCTTTAGTTTTTTGGCAGAAGGAATTGTATGATTTGGGAAAAGCCTGATTTGTTTCTCCGCTAACAATAAATCAAATATTTTATCGGCTTTGGTAATATCAAAACTGTACCTTTCTGGCTCGACCTTCACCCATGGGCATGCGACAGGGCTCTTGTTCTTGGTCCACTCAGCCAAATCGATCTCAGCTTCTTCCCCATCGGAATCATATTCAATATTGGCAATTTTCCTTTGAAACTTCTCTCTCCGATAATCATTGCCATGTTCTTCATGCTGAGAGAGCTTCTGAATCATGTGCCCTAAGCCTTCAAAGTCTTGACTTGTGTATCGGTCTCTGACCTGAGGCAGCAATCCTTGGAACGCCAAATCGACCAACTGTCCCTCCGATAAATTCAATGAGTAACATCGGCTGCGTACATCCCTGAATCTCTGAACAAATTCGCTAACTGATTCACTGTTTCTCTATCGGAGTGCTGTCAAATCGGACAACCTGGTCTCTTGTACTCCCATGAAGAAATAAGCATGAAACTGTTTTTCCAGATTGGCCCAATTACTAATGGAATTTGGTGGCAGTGATGAAAACCACGAGAAGGCCAACCCAGAAAGCGACATGGGAAATAACTTGACTTTCAACGGATCAATTGATGCTACTTCACCACATTAAATTGTGTAGCGACTAATATGCTCGATGGTGGTAACATCTCCTTGTCCAGAAAACTTGAAAAAATCTGGAATCCTGAATCGGGCTGGCATAGGCAAAGTATCAAACCAGTCCGGATACGGCTTTCGATACAGATAAGATTGTTCCTTAGGCTTCAGACCAAACTGATTCTTGACATCAGCAATCTTGTCTGTCCAATCCTCCTGAGTGTAGTTTCCCTGACTGATCGGAGCACGATTCATTATAACTGGTGTTTCATTAGGTCCGACTGATGGCTCCTGATTGTCAGCTCCCTTGTTCTTTGGTGGATTTTCAGTGTTGAAGAAAGCAAGATACACCATCTTGCCATCGACTACAGGAATTCGGCTACCAAACTGATCAATATGTTGAGTTCCACCATAAGCCTTGTCTTCTGATTCCTCTCCCTATTCTTCTTCACCTCCTTCCACTGCCTTGGCTTTGGCTTTCTTTACTTTAGGAGTTTCGTAGCACTCAGGATTTGTTTCTGGTGATGTAGATGAACTGATATGCATAATCTTTTTCTTGAGATCTTTAATCGCCTAGGAAGCACTAGTATCAAAGTAAGCAGGTCCCTTCTTGACATCCTTCAGTACGGCTCCATCCAGCAACTTGGCAATCAATCCCACCACCATGTTAACCAATATACCAGATTGGTTAATCAAAGCATGACTCACACCAGCATCTACGAAGTCTTGAAAGAGTTTTCTTTCCTCGGCTGTGATCCGATCAAACGCTTCCTGGGGAACAGGAAACTGATTTTTCTTGATCACAGCATTGCGAGTCTTGCTAAATGAGTCAAGGCACAGGTTCTTGAATTCTTCAATTTGTGCTTCCACGAGTTTCTTCTGCTCGTCGCTGAGGTCTTCCATCGTGATCGCTGGGATCTCACCAGCTTTGTCTCCTGGTGCCATCGCAGAAGCTTTCTTGTCCCACTGGGCGTGCCGAAATGTGTTGACGTCCAAAAAGTCAGGCGTTGACTCTCAAAAATTAACACTGTGGCCTGGAAGATTTGCTTCACTTCAGTGCAGGTCCAAAATCTTGAGGTTCAAGGCGTGCCAGTCAATTTGACCTGAAAATTGACAAGGTAAAGTTTAATCAGTAAACAACAAGGAACTCATCGGCCAAAGCCCCGATTCGTTCCAGAAATCGGATCAACATTGCAAGGAGTCTGATTTTGATAGCATGAACCGTTGGCTATGATTCCCATTCGTGAGAATATGACATATTGAAATAAATCATCGGCTATGAAAACCGAATCGGAGATAAATCTAATCTAAACTCATTCTTTAATATGCGACTTTCTAAAGGCAATAAACAAACTGAATCGTATGTCACTAACAATCGGATCGATTTCGAGACAGCGTTGCTAGCAGGGCACCGATTAGTTTATCTATTCCGATAGATCGACGTATATCAAAGAACTCGTTTAAAACAGATTTATTTGTAACTTGCTTATTAGATCTAAATCAGCTATATGGGCAAGAAGAACAGATCTATTATGAAACTTGAATTATGATGAAACATGATAGATCTATCACAGATGTAAGCCGATAGGATAAAATCAATAAGATACGGTAAATATGAGTGATCTAAACGAAGAAGGGCGATACGCCTCAATCTGAAGCCTAGAACAACTCGATAAATTGGTGAATTAACTAAACGAAGAAGGGCGATGCGCCTCAATCTAAAGCTTAGACTAATTCGATAGGGTGTCGGACTTACAGACAAACCGGAGGTCAAGATGATGCAGCCCTGCTTGCTGAAGAACTCGACGAAAAGGGTTTTGTTGGCACGTAAGGCCAAAAATTGTATTTGATTGATTGGTTGTGTGAACATTTTTTACAATGGCGCAGGGTTTATATTTATACCCTAGAAATCTAGCTAAAACTTGCCGGCTACGACAATATCTCTAATTTATTTAAAACAATCTAATTTTAAACTACCAAATTTATTACAATTGCCGCATAACGAGGCCCTGAAGAAGCTTCCAGATGTATCTCCCCACAGAAGTCGTACGTGCTCCAGCCTCCTTCGTCTCGTGTCCGATCAGGACTCCAATCGGACAAACCCCAATCGAAATCGGAGCTAACTCAGAATCGGACTCGGCCTCTACCCTGGCTCTGTTACGCACAAACTCAGCCAAGTCAAAATCTGGTGTCAACAATGGCAGTCTAAACGACCTACACATACTAGTATTAGGACATGGGTACCTAGGGATCATGCAACTAGGGTTTCATCCAACTTCTCAAAACTTAAATGCACAAAGTAAGGCAATAAGTAAGGAGGGTTAGTTTTTGACAGAGGGTCATGCTCCGGGGCTTGCCTTCTTGATCAACAGTGGCCTTGAGCCCTTCCGGACTTTGGTCCAGGTCTTGAGCAGCCACAAGGTTCAACTCAGCAGCAGTAGGATCCACCTTAGGCTCGACCTCAATCTCGTACACTCCGTCAACAATGGTGTTCTCTACATGATATGCAAATGTATGAGATACATGAATGCATAAGCAATCCATCGCATGAATATCTACAACAACTCATATCACTGGACAATAATTTATGGAGTATAAATAACTAAGAAAATTCACAAAGAAAGCGAGGGTTGCTTTTAGTTGATGATTAAGCCTGTTTAGATCCGATTTAAAATATAAAAAAGTTTTATTGAGTAGATTATAAATTTATTACTCTTTCTATTCCATTAACATAACTAATTCAAAATCCACCTAAATCATGATTCAACTTTGGCTATTAGGTACTCAACTCTACTCCATTAATCATAACAAAACCATCAAAGGTGGTTTTGCATCTTTAGCTCATGTATATGATTTATAATGCAATAAACCATCCCTCAAGCACTCATTCATACATAAAGCAATACATCAAGCATTACATAGTTTCCTTATGCATATGATATACCACTGGAAAGATAATTTCATAAGGATTCCAAAAAGTCTACATTTGTGATTTTATAATTTTTGTGTGATTTTATACGTATTTATTTGCAACCAGCCAATTTAAACCAAAGAAAAAGAAAAACAGTAAAACATCTTCGCAGCTAGGCCCCTGAACTTTGGATTTCTCGTAAAATAGCCCCTGTAGATTTCAACATAAGTCTTAGAAATTTATAGAAAACCCCCTAACATTTTCAATCTCTTACCCTGGGGTCCCTGGCCTTCTTCTACCTCGAGCCAGAGCCCAAGCTCGGTTCGGCTGAGGTTGGCAGTGGTGGCCCGGCCTCAGTGGTGGCGGGGAAGAGGGGAAAATGGGCCGGGGAGTATCAATGAACTATGGGGAATCCATTTCGGCTGCTAATTGGAGAGGAGAAAGGATGTAGGCGGCTGTCCACGGGAGGGGTTGAAGCTTCAGCCGTTCAGTGGCAATGGCGGCCGGGAAACTCGCGAATTCGAGCCACACCGGCCATGGCGAAGCAAGGGAAATGATGGAGGACGGAGAGGGCGAGGTGAGGCAGCTGTGGGCTCGGTGAATCGGATAGAGAACGAGTGAGAACGTGGTGATGCTTATCCGGTTCATGGCACGCTAGCGGGTTAAGGCCCCCCTGGCCGGGGCCAAATGGAATGGAGGGGACCCAGACGCATGGCAAAATCGTTGAGAGGACGACGCGTGGCGTCGGAGACGCCGAGGCCAGCGTCGGACGCAGGGCACCGACTGCTGCGGTGGTGGGGTGAAACCCGCACCGCAACAGTCCGTGGAACCAAAGACCACGTTAAATTTCAACACCCCAAGGCCACCAACTGTTGCGGTGGTGGCACGAATCAAGCACCGCAACAGTTCATCAAATGACCACCGCAACAGTCCGTCAATCCAGAGACGAATTTCACTGTTCTTCTGGACCACCGACTGTTGGACTGCAACATTAGGTGCTTGGGCATTTTCATCCAGACAAAACAACCACAGATTGTTGCGGTGAAGCAAAAGTGAGAGACCACCGCAACAGTCTGTCAATCCAGAGAGGTTTTTCAAATTTTTGCCAGGACGACCAACTGTTGCGGTCATGGCAGCCAAGTGACCACCGCAATAGTCGGTCATTCAGCAATGTATGGTGTTAAGTCCCTAGTGCTCGGATTGTTGCGGTGACCATTCTAGTCAGCACCGCAACTTGCTGTCCTAGTGGCATTTGCACCTTTCCAAGTTGATTTTAATCAAGGTTTTGAATGACTAAACCAAGTTTGCCTTGATCCACAACACTACCATTGTAAAGGGGGTACTTTTTGCTCCAACTTTCATTTTGGTGGAATTTCAAGTGCTTGGGCAAAAAGAATTGTTTGGGCCCCTCAAAAAGGATAAAAAGAATTTGCTCATTTACATGAAATGAGAGTCAAAGGAGTTAAGATTTGAATTTCAAATTTTTGTTTGAACCTTTCATGCTCATAAGAGTTCATAAACATGTAATTGACATTATTTGTGCTATTTCTGGTATAATTTTTATATCCGACCATTTTTGCTTAATAATTGTCGACTAGGTCAAACATACACATTAATGCACAAACATAAAACACTCATGATGCATGTCATGATTTGCTTAATTATGTCCATTATGGTTATTAATTACTACAGTGACACCAGGGGTGTCACACCTGGCCGACTTTATGGCCGAGTGGACGGAGATCCAGACACCGACCCCCGCGGAATGGCCGAGCCGGCGCAAGAGTGCTGTTCATCTCCCCGGAGGGGCAGCACCTTAAATATGTTCTCCAGATACACTACCAGGCCACCAACAATGGGGCCGAGTACGAGGCCCTCATCCACGGTCTCCAGATCACGGTGTCTCTTGGCATCAAGCGCCTGATGTGCTACGGTGACTCCAAGTTAGTCGTCGAGCAGGTCAACAAGAATTGGGACACGACCAAAGAAACGATGAGTGCATACTGCGTAGAGGTACGCAAACTCGAGGCCCACTTCTATGGGCTCGAGCTCCACCATGTCCTTCGAGAGGACAACGTCGCCACCGATGTCCTATCCAAGCTAGGGTCCACCAGAGCCCAGGTGCCAGTCGGCGTCTTCGTCCAAGACCTGCGCACCCCGTCCATCAAGATGCTTCAGGACGGCAGCCCTGTGCCCGACACGGAGCCACCCCCGGGTGGCCCGCCGACCAATGAAGTTCTCATGGTGGAAGCAGACTGGCGCGTCCCCTTCATCGCTTTCCTCACAAAGAACTGGTCGTCGGGTGCGAAGGAAGAAATTGAGAAGCTGACTCGGTGTGCGACAAATTACGTCGTCATCGGTGACGCCCTGTACAGAAAGGCCGCCTCCACAGGCATACTCATGAAGTGTCTCCTCCATGACGAAGGCGTCACCCTCTTGCAGGACATCCACTTGGGTACTTGCAGCAACCATGCCGCTGTAGGGACCCTAGTTGGCAAAGCTTACACGGCAGGGTTCTACTGGCCTACAGCCCTGTCCGATGCAAAGGAGTTGGTGCGCTGCTGCACCGGCTGCCAGTTCTTCCAAAAGCAAAAGCACCTGCCGGCTCAGGCGCTACGAACCATTCCCCCATCTTGGCCATTCGCCATATGGGGACTCGATAACGTCGGGCCCTTCAAGACCGCTCCGGGTGGATTCAAGCACCTCTTGGAGGCAGTCGACAAGTTCACCAAGTGGATTGAGTACAAAGTTGTCACCGACACCAAGTCGGCTACAGCTGCCAAGTTTATCGTAGAGCTCACTCACCGGTTTGGTGTCCCAAACTGCATCATCATAGACCTGGGGTCTGAGTTCACAGGCCATGAATTCTGGGACTTCTGCCAGGACAACTGCATTGATGTTTACTACTCCTCCATGGCACACCCTAGGTGCAATGGCCAAGTCGAACGAGCTAATGGCATGGTCCAGGACTCGCTCAAGAAAGCCATGTATGACGGACTCAACAAGCACGCCGGACGGTGGGCCAAAGAAGTACCCCATGTCATATGGGGCCAACGGACACAGAAGAGCAGAGCAACGGGATACACTCCCTTCTTCCTAGTATACGGCTCCGAAGCCGTCCTTCCAGCCGACGTCACTCACGGTGCTCCGCGCATCCAACATTACGAGGAAGGTGAAGCAGAAATCGGCCGCCAGGTCGATATCGACTGCTTAGAAGAACACCGACTCGCCGCGTTGGTCCGGCATGCCAGGCAGGAGCAGCAAATATGGCGATACCACGACAAGAACGTCCAGGAACACTCCCTCAACATCGGCGACCTGGCCCTGTGCCGGGTCATGTCCACCAAGGACATGCATAAGCTCTTAGCTCCTTGGGAGGGCCCTTTCATCGCCAAGGAAGTCGTCTCGCCAGGAACATACAGCCTCCAGTGGGCTAACGGCGATCCCGTCCCGAACGTGTGGAACATCGAGCACCTCGTCAAATTCTATTCGTAGAAAAATACAAAATCTATGTATCTCTTGCCTCATATTAATAAAAGTACCCTCGCCTCATGGCTTGCTGTTGTCTTCTCACCCGACATCCATGCTGATGCTTGGGGACTGGGCCTGACCCAGACAGTGTTTTATCCATCACGATAATGGGGGAGTACCCGCTTACTCCGACTTCCGAGTCATTGCCCAACCCCATGTTCCCCCCGGCGATAACTAAGCTAACCCGGCTGGTCCGAGTCTCCAACTGTGAAACCCTGAGTTCCGTGCTCAACCCGCGCGCCCCCTACACCTAAGCCTCCCCGCTGAGCAGTGTAGCAGAGTAAGCCGTCCTCTCCGTGAGCAGTGGTCAGTGGGTCAAATAGGGTGCTTAAACGGCACAAGGCAGTGGCCAGTCGGGTGATGCAAAGTCCTAGTCAGCAGGGAAAAGGGTCCAACATAACACCAATGCACATTCATGCTTCAATTCAACTCGGAATTTTATACATATGTGTACACTATAGAGTTTACATCCATAATTATTTTACAGGCCCACCTCTCTTGCTACAGCCTTCTGCCAGAGGGGCACACTCATCCACCAGCTCGTCGAACTGGTCGTCGGTGACACCTTCCGGGAGGCCATCGGCGATCGGAGCAAGTTCTTGCGTCGGGAAGTGTATCCGGAACAGCGCCAGCATCCAGCTCTCGAAGCCGATTGCAGTTTCCTGCATCAACTGGGCGGCGCGGTTAGGACCGGCCCTGAGCCTTTGCGCCAACGACAACGTCGCCGGGCCAGACTCGGTAGGCACCAACGAGTTGGCGTTGAACTCGGCCGCCTGCTTCAACTCCATCAACTCGGTTCGGAGACCTGCAAAGGCACCCACATAAGAACTCTGACCTGTTCAAGCTGCAGAAGACTCGCCAGGAGAAACTCACCATGCATGGCCTAGTCATGCGAATCCTTCAAGGCCCGACTGGCCTCCGCCAGATGCTCGGACTCGGCCGCCAGGCGAAGATTGGATGCTTTGAGCGTCCGCACCTCCTCCTCAAATTTTTGCTTGGCCCTGGCCAGCTCGTCCTCCTTCTTTTTCGCCTCTGCGGTGAAAGACTTATGGGCACAGATGGCTCAACTAAAGCAATATTCAAGAGAAGAACAAGGACTCACCCCCGGCCATGACCTTCATGTCATTCATGAGGTCCTCGTTGGTCTTCACCAGGTCGGCAAGCTCCCTGTCCTTCCTCGTCAGGAACTCCCTGGCGGCATCAGCCTCACGAACTCTCTCCGTGTGGATCTGAGCCAGGGTTCTGCGATCCTCCAGGGCCTACCGCCTAAAGTCAAGATCCCTCGCGGCTCGGACCGTGAAACCCTGCCAAGTAAAATATTGGGCACATGGTCAGCCCACGCCCCACAAAGTCACCAAGGTGCCAGAAAAGTCATACCTGGACAACACGATCCAAAACGCCGGCCACATTTCGCAGCTTCCGATGCTCGCTCTTCTGGTCGGTGATGTCAAGCTCCATCTGCTGCTCCAGAGTCAGCTCTGGCACCTCCGGCCCGTCCCCGTGCTCGGCCGCGATCGCCTCCTCCAGGGGAGGCATGTGGACACCAGCATCGGAGTTCAGATTCTCCCCAAGGAGCCGGTCATCGTCATCTTCGAGTGGAGGAGGGCTCCTAGCTGGCTCCTCCACCCCCCGTAGGGTGCTCTGCGGCTTTCTCCTCGGTGTTGGCCCGGGGCACCTTCGCCTGCTGATCCGCTACGGAGGAGCTTGCCCCCAAGATGAGGCGTGGCGGACTCGGTGGGCGCGGCTGCTCCAGCGTGCTAGCCGGCACCTGCTTTGGTAGGACCAGCGCTGAGCCAGAGCCCGACCTCGTCTCCGTGGCGGCAGGCCGACTCGGCGGCACCTGTACCACCTGCTTCCAAGTGTGGCAAGGCGCCGGCATCACCTTGGCTCCCGAGCCTGCATTCAGCACATCAACAACCCAAAATTCGCATATCAACGGAATCATCAGGGACATCAAGGCAACTTACCCGCTCTTGCGTGGACGCTTGAATTGCACCCGCTGCAACAGTAGTGGCGGCGTTTGGCTCGGCAACAGCGTCGAGTCCGGTCGCAGCTCCGGCTCGGCAAAAATGCTCCCTTGGCCCCCTGAAGTGTCCCGCGCAGGCTGCTCAGATTCGGGGCCTGAGGGAAACCCATCAGCACCATCATCCGCCCCGCTCGTCAGGGACGACGCCCTCCTCCTCCTCTTGGCCTCGGCCTCTGCCCGAGCAGAGTACCCAACCTTGGGAGGTGCCTTGGGAGAACCTCCCTGAGCCGCCCTCTGGGACTCGGTCATCTTGCGCACGGCTTGGCGCGATGGCCTCCCTGAGCTACCAACAGGTGCCTGGGCCACCGGGTCATCCTCCGGCTCCTCCTGGGGTGCCGCAATGAAGTCGGCCACCTCCCACTCGGCCTGTCCCTCATCCACGACATGAGGAGCTCGGGATGGCTCCTCCACTGTCATCAGCTTCTTCAGGCGTCTATCGCCTTCGGGTAGGGGAGCCGGCTGAAGTACTTCATCGCTCGCTCCTGCAAGGCAAACACACAGCAACAGAACAGTTAAATACGTCAGTCACTTAGCAGCTCAGCGATCGGAGACACAACATGCAAGGAAAATAGAAAACTAACCGGTGGAGGAGGGTTATGCAAAGAAAAGGGCATCGGCGTGACTTCATTGAAGATCTTGCCCTGTATGAACCCTGAGATCCTTTCCATGGTCTCAGAGATGGATATGGTTTGGGCCTGCTCCCGGGTCGGGTCATTGCCACCCGAAAACTCATACCCATGATGTACCCGGTCCTTGATCGGCTGCGTCAATCGCCGGACGAAGGAGATCATCACTGCCACGGCGGTCAGCTTCCGTTCCTTCACCTTGGCGATCAACTCGAGCAGCTCTTCAGCTTCCTATAGCTCCTGGCCCTCAGGCTGCGAATCCCAGGAGTCCTTCTCCGGTCGGTGCCCAGTCTGAGTAGGCAGAGCAGGGGGGTGGTTCGCGACATAAAACCATTCGTGCCTCTAGTTTTTGTTGGAATCATTCATGTCCAAGACGAAATACTTCTTGGACATGCCCAACCTTAGAGCAAACCCGGGCCCTCCAGTAATCCGAGCTGGGCCTTTGCCGGAACCTTCCCCAATCGGCTTCATTCGATACAGGCGGCGGCAAAGGCCAAAATGTGGCGGAATTCCAAGGAACGCCTCGCAGAGGTGGATGAACACAGAGATGGACAAGATGGAGGTGGGGTTCAGATGACTCATCTCCACACTGTAGAAATGCAGCAGGCCGCGGAAGAAATCTCCTGTGGCAGCCCGAACCCACGCTCGAAGAAGGGCAAGAAAACAGCCATCTCGGTCTCCGAGCACTCCCATGGCCGCGCATCATCCCCAGCGGGCCGCCATTGCAGCACCTCCTGCGGCCCGAGCACTCCTCAGCGCACCATATCCTGGAGCCTCTCCTCGGTCACGAAGGACTGATCCCAAGCCGGCTCTTGGGGCGGGACCCCTCCAGGCACGGAGGTCAGCTCCGGGATCTCTTCTGATTAGGCCACGGCCTTCCCCTTGGCGTTCGCCCCGGCGGCGGACGACGGCGCGTCAGTATCGCCGCCCTTGCTGGCGGCGGCATCAACCGCGGCCCCAGACTGGCCCGCGGAGTATGCCACCCCCTTCCCCGCGTCACCATCACCACGGCTCATGGAAATGCCCGTGTCCGCCATCTTCGTCGGCGGCGGCACCTCCTCCCCCGCTACCGGTGTCTTCATCGTCTCCCTCGAGTCCGCCATTTCCGCCAGGGTGCTCAGGCACGATGCGGACGCCAAGCGGCAACGGCGGCGCTCGAATTCCGGCGGCGGCGAGTGGGCGGTGGGTGAATCGCCCTTGCGGCGGCGCTCAGTGGTGGTGAAGGCGCGGGATGTTTCTCGATTTGGAAATTGACTGTGGTAAAACCGCTGGTGAACAGATCTGATTTATCCCCTTCCACCGATCTGAATTACCCTAACGGCGCCGTAACTTACGGACGGAATCCGCGGAAGTCCCGTTAACTGCGGGACAACGGCTCTCCGCCCGCCAACGGCTCTTTGCCTAAGGTACTCGGCCAGCCCCGACCCTCGGGGACTCGGCGCTCTTGACTCCGGTCAACGGGTCCCCGGACTCGGCCAGCCCCGACCCTCGGGGACTCGGCGCTCTTGACTCCGGTCAACGGGTCTCCAGATTCGGCCGGCCCCGACCCTTGGGGACTCGGGGCTCTTGACTCTAGTCAACGGGTCTCCGGACTCGGCCAGCCCCGATCCTCGGGGACTTGGCGCTCTTGACTCCGGTCAACGGGTCTCCGCGACTCGGCCAGCCTCGCACGCTCGGGGACTCGGCACTCTGGCTCCGGTCAATGGATATCCGCGACTAGGCCAGCCTCGCATGCTCGGGGACTCGGTGCTCCCACTATGGTTATTGAGTCTCTGTGACTCGGCACCTACAGATTACTTGCGAACCTACGCTGGCAAGATGGCCCTCGGGTCAGGGAAACAGAAATTTGTTTGCAACCAATACATGATGGAAGATAGCTCAGGAAGCTATACAGTTACAAGGACAGCCGGCCATAAGCCAGTTATAAAGATCAAATACATCAACCGTCAAGATGACAGCTTGGGGCACTTGTCGCTGTGCGACATGCTGCATCCATAGCAAGCTTGGTCCACATGACCTCATCGCAAGCTCTCTTGTAGCACCATGGCGACCGGCGACGGGTGAATCCCACTTGAGGGTTGTCAGCGAATGCCTTCTGGTATCCCTTGCTCTACAAAGCATTCCACCCCACATGGCCCTCGGCACACGGTAACGCAGGGGGTGAATGGGAAAGCACTCAGACGCTAATTAACACCTCAAGATTCTCGCAAGCACCCTTCTAGCACCAAGCTATCACGTCCCCATGATTCCTCCCTGGAGGATGAACCCAGTAACAAGTCCCCAACATGGTGGGTAATCTGCCTATCTTCCGACGAGTGTAAGGCTCTGAGTCTTGGCGCATATTTATAGCCCCGTGCTAGATGTTCACATGTGACCCTGGTTGCATTGTTTGGCGCGTGAGTTCTGTGCCACGCAGCGACTCCTTTCTTCGAGGTGTTCAGTCCGCCCTTATCCATTTCGGCTTCATCCGACCACGGGAGCGCTCTGTGCGTTCACGTGAACATTGTTCTTGTCACGACGTATATGGCGACTTTATCCTTCGGGCGGCTTGACTGCCCCGAAGTTTGGAGATTCTTCTTCTTTGACCATTAGTCCGACTTTTTTAGTTGGCCCAATGCTCGGGGACTACGCCATATGGAGGGCTCCTTGCCTCGCCCTCCATATGCCCCATCAGGATGTGTCACTCTCCCCAAGTGGTGCAGCTCCTCGGCATCCGACTCGGCCACAACTCGGCGCTACGCCACCCGAGGCTCCGCCCCGGGTTTGCCCAGGGTCATCCCCGGATGGCCTGCGATTTTTCTCTCTTTTGAGCACCGCCCTCCCTTGTGTCGGCCTGCCGACCAAGATACTTCAGTCGACCCTGAAGGCTTCGCTTCTTCATCGACAGTCCGCCACGCGTCTGCACGTTGCTCGGGGACTTGTGGGATATGGGTACCCCTGGGCCCACTACTAACCGGGTAGCCAGTCGGCCTGGTCCCATTTCTGACAATGATGTGGGCCGACTCCAGGCCGGCCCACGAGGATCCCCGGCTTGAAGGACAAGATTGGAGAAGACTTAGCCTGCAAGGTACTCGGCGATACGCAAGGATCCCGCCCGGATATCACAGAGATCATGTTGTAACCAACTTGGATTAGTTTCCTGATCTGAGCTGGACAATAATTAGAGATAACTGACTTGTAAACCCTAGGCCGTCAGCCTATATAAGGCGACTTAGGTCGATCCCCTTAGATCATCTGATTCTACGCCATTCACCATCCTCATTGTAACCCTAGTCTCGCTGTTGTTCTCCGGAAACTCGCCGAGCAAAGCAATACAAGACCCCCGAGCATAGGACGTAGGGTATTATACCTTCCGGGTAGCTCGAACCTGTATAATCCCTGTGTCCCTGTGTTACCTCGAGCTCCCTAGCCATGTGATTGCCCTTTGCCTACAAATCAACCATCTGGGTACCCCCGGGTGGACTGCCGGACGATAAATCCGACATCCATATGTTTTATGAATTTCTCCCCTAATATCTTTTGCAAAAAAGACATGGGCTATATAAAAAAATATTTTGGACACATGAAGGTCCAAGAAAAAGAAAAGAAAGAAAAAAAAAAAATATACATGCTCATCAAGCATTGAGCATAAAAAAAAGAGAGAAAAAAAGAGATAGCCATGTTCTCAAAATAAATTCAAAGGAGAGAGATCATACAAAAAGGAGTTCTCATACACCTTCCATTTTTCCACACACATGCACATCTTGATTAGATTGTATGAATAGTTTTTTTCTTGGATCCACTCTTTGATTTTGCAATATATGTGATTCAAGTATGCTTTACCTTTATCCCCACCATGAGCTCCACATAAGCCTTTTTAGAAGTAGGGTGAAAGGTGACAAAGTAATAGCTTAGTAAGGAATCATACACATTGACCGATTTGACAGAATCAATTGAGGAGCTAAGTAAGGTTCTGTTTTTGAAAATTATCAAAACCCAAGTTACTTAACAGAGGAGTGGAGATGACTTGAATTAAGGCCGTTCCATTCTTCAACCATCCAAGATGACATGATAGACACTTCAAAAATTCGCAAGTACAGGTATGTCTTGGAATAACTTATATGCTTGCATCATATCAAAAAAGAGTTATATTGTTCCACCTTAGTCTTTGAACTTTGCTCGAGGACGAGTAAAGGCTAAGTGTGGAGGAGCTTGTTGACGGTCCTTAAGTACCACTTTTGACCGTTAATTTCTACAAGAAATATGTGAAAAATAAACACCAAACATAGTGATAAGGTTTAAAACTAATGAATTCCACGAGTGTTGGTATTTTATCTTGTCTTGCATGAAATGCCCAAAATGACACTACAGAAGGATCCAAATATATCATTATCACAAATGATCTCAAATGACCATTTGGGGTTCAC
>CM014273.1:58053115-58075680 GCA_004135705.1 Alloteropsis semialata
AATAAAGAAAGTGTGCTTCCCAGACAAAAAACCGGTGCCACCGGTTTTGAAAACCGGTGCCACCGGAAATTTACTGGTCAGCACAAGCAGTCACCAAACAAAGTGACCCGGAATTTCCGACACGACGGATCAGAAATTCCGGCCCCAAACCGAGGCCACCGGAACTTCCCAGCCAGAAATTTCCGGCCCAACCAGAAATTCCCACAAACATAGCATATTATTAAGCAAATGAGTCTAAATAGAATTTTAACAAGTTTCACACACATAAATGAGTTCAACACACAGAATAGCACTCATTACAAATGTTCTCAAGTCCAAAAGAGCTAAGATAGATTTATTACACGGCCTGTTGCATTCAACAGCCAAAACCGGTTCCACCGGTTTTGAAAAACCGGTTCCACCGGTTTTGCCAGACAGCCAGCAGACAGAACTGATCGGCATCGCTTTAATCGCTCCATTTTCTCCCCCTTTGTCATCCATCACCAACAAAGGTCCTGGGGGATCTCCTGCTGTCCCTACTCATCATCTTCCTCACCATCATCTTGTCCTTGGACTTGAGTTGGTGGAATAAGTGGAGGTTGAGATGCAAATTGAGTTGGAGGAAATGTACCAATATATGGATTGACATGGCCAAAAATCCCTCCAAAAATGTCACCTTGAGCAGATCCTGAACCCCCAGCTGCATGAGGATCAATCTGTGGCATATTAGAAGAACCACCTTGCCCTTGAGTGCCCACAAATGGCACCTCAGAAAAAGAAGCCCCACCACTTTGCATGCCTCCATAGGATGGATTATAGTATGAGTCACCTATGGATCGATCCCAATAATCCTTTTGAGTCACCGGATCCACCTCTTGAGATCTAGTCCAAATTTGATCAAATCCCTCCGGTTCACTTTCCTCATCATCAGACTCTGCACGGGGAATAGGAGGTCTATTGGAAGGATCCTCATACATCTGCCTGATCATCCTCGAGTCCCTCTTCCTCCTTTGCCTTTCTTTGTGAGCAATTGCATTTGTGCTCATACAAGACCCACACATAAAGTTGAACAACTTTCTAAGCGGTGAAGGGGGCTTGTGCACATCTCTTTGCCCACGTCCACGTCCACTACGGGACGTCTCTCTTGCTGCCATAGGAGGGGCAGCAGCTGTAGGAGCATCCTGGGGTGCATCTCCACTCTCTATATTGGCCTCCATGCTTGCCGCTTGGGCTAGGGACGGACCTTTGATATCATTCTTCATGTGAAAGGACTCAATCTCATGATCATAATCAAATGTGCAATTAGTCACGGCCTCAATGACATGCATGAGATAAGGAGCATACCCACAGCTCTTTTGTGGAGATCCAGCAATAGACTTCATTTCTTCCCAAATAAATTCCACCACACTAAACTCCGGCTCACCAGGTGTCATATACCTTAACAAATCACGAAGATAGAAGGATATGTTGCTTTGATCACCTTCCCTAGGAGCAAGTGTCTTCCTAAACATGCGGTTGAGATATGCATAGTAGGGTTGCATGCCATTAACTCTCCCAAAGTAACCCTCCTGTCCTGGTAAATACATGTATTTCATATCCTTCTTATCCATATATGGAGCATTATGAATATGAACTCTCTTATCATCCTCTCCATCAAAGCCCAAAAGTGAGGTAAACTGAGTGTAGGTCACTCCATACCAATTTCCCTCTGTCATCCAATGCACAATCCTTTCATCATTTCTAGATGTGAAATAACTAGTGGCATAGAATTGTGCAATTACCTCACTATTCCATGACTTGGCAAAGCTCATGATCTTGTATATATTTTTCCTCTTGCATTCCCTAATGATTTCATCAATTCTAGGATCCTTGAATGCCCTCATGAACTTCCAATCAATGTATTGAGCCTGAGCAATAGGAACATCCTTTGTAAGGATGGCACTCTCATAGAAGTCCTGGTGAAAAGCTGTGCCAAACCTGTAATCAAGATGTTTTCCACCTACTTCCTTAGGATTCTTTGCTCTCTCAATTCTGGCCTTTTCTGTCATGCCCTTCACCTTATAGTTGACCTTGGCGCGGTTTGGGGGCGCCATGGGAGCTCTAAAAGTCACATCACTAACATGTGTGGGAGGAGCACTATGTGAAGGCATTGGCCCAAATGCTGAAATGATATCCTCCTCATCATCACCATTACCGCTGCCTGTCCCCTGACTATGCTCATGGCTATGTGTGCGAATGGATTTGCCCTTTCTCTTGCACTGACTAGCCGAGGGAGAGTCTGCTGCAATAGACTCGGAAGGAGTGCGATCCCTCTCATAAGGACTCTCCTCATCATCATCACTAGAGGTGTCCTCGGGCTCAGAATCTGCAATGCGAATATCACCCCTAGGAAGTCTCACTCTTCCTGCTGTCCTCGTGGATCTTCTAGGCTGTGCTTGTTCAGCTGGTTGGATTTCTTGCTCGCTACTTCCAACATCTCTTGCCCGAAACTCAAATTGGGCATTTTTTGAGCGAGTTGGCCTTCTTTGATAAGAAACATATTTGCTTGGATCTGTAACAAACACATGGAGAAAAAACTTCTGAGAAACAGACCATTGACATGGATATTTATTTTGAGCGTTTAGAACTGAGCACAACCATTGACCAGGGTGTCTGTGCACAAACCGGTGCCACCGGTTTTGGAAAACCGGTGCCACCGGTTTCTGCCCAGAAACCCTAGGTCATGGCCCCCATCAATGCCACCAAGGAAACTTTGATTTCTTGCACTGAGATGATTCTAGGGTCTAAAACAAGATGTTCTACCAAGGGAATCCGAGAGGAAACATCTAGAGAAATAGATCGGGCAAAAACTTGATTTGAGTACCTCCCGACATGGTGGGTGAGTTGCTGCAGCCCTAGAACCGAGGGGAATCCGGTCACACCGAATGGGAGACTCCAAATCTTGCCTCAACTCTTGAATCCCATGGTGGAAAGTTGAAATCGCCAAGAAATCGCCTCTAGAGCCTCTCTCTCACTGTTTCTGGTCGGGGGTGAGAAGAGGGGGTGAAATGTAAATGTGAAGGGGTAAGTCACGGGTAAATAGTACCCAGCCGATAGAAACCGGTGCCACCGGTTTTGTAAAACCGGTGCCACCGGAATTTCTTGGCCCAGTGACTTTTGTCCATTTTTGCACTCGTGTCCTTTCCCTTTTCTCCTCTGCTCCATTTTTGAATCCATTTATCCATATTTCACTGCTCTTTGACTCAGATGGAGAATTTTGATAGATAGGGATAAGATAAGGAAATCCAATAAGCATAGCCCTTGAGATGAGATTGGGTAGATCTAATGGACTTGAGAGTGTTTCACCATTTGTAGTTAGCCAGCAATCAAGCAAGGATAACAATAACCACAAATGGATCAACTTGGCCACAAGGACCAACACCAAAAGGTTTTCAAAAAGCACATTTCCTACACATGCTAGTTAATTTTGAAAAACTATCCTATGTCACACAAGGCATGCATCCATCTCAAGTCAATGACCATTTTAGTATATTTAGCTCATATCTTGCAAGAAATGACACCAAGTCAATTCTAGGTGAAGACATCAACTAAATATCTAGATTTGAAGCTCAAAATGACTTAAAACAATTACATGCAAACAACACATACTAGCATGGATTATGAGACCTAGAAGCTCAAAGTAAAAACATGAGTCAAAGAAACATACCTTGGCCTCTAGCTAATCCTTTCTTCACATTGGTGAAGATTCATATCAAAAAGCTTGTGCATTGTCAATATAATCCGAATGCCTTTTCTCTTTATGTCTTTCCCTTTTTATGCATCATAGAAGAGAAATGCATTAAATAGCACAAGACCTATTTTCATCATTTAGTGACCTTTGAATTGGAGAGGCATAATGGATCACTAAAAGATGAAACTCCACAATATAGGTTAAATTCCTTTTTCTTGATGCACATGTGTATATGGATGGAACGACAAGTTCATATGCATCAATCTTGTCACAAAGCCAAGCAAAGGGGTTTAATCTATATTATGGCAAGCAGTTATTTATTGAGAATAATTCATTGCCCAAGTAAGAAATAGATACAATTTTACCATTCTTGGACAAAAGGCATAGCTTGCTTCAAAGAGAGACAAACTCTCACAAATGCGACTTCAAGATCACTAAAAGAAATTGTTAGTCTCAAAGACACAAATTGTAGAATGAACTCCCCCTAAATAGGTGCATCAAGTGTTTGAATCACTTGTCACATGCACTTGTTCAATCTAATGAATTTGAGGAGTTTATTTCACAATTTGTCCCGGCACATAAATAAATTGCATTTATTGAAATGGTGCCAAGAATACTTACTACCACAAAGATAGCTTTAAGATACACTAGCACATGTGACTACAAATTCACTAGAAGAAATTGTTAGTCCCACAATTGACACAAGTATTGGAATAAGCTCCCCTTTAAATAGTACATAAGAATTTGAATTTCTTTTGAGTTGCACTTTATTCAATTATGAATATTGAAGAGTTTATTCACAATCTTGGTCAAGACGTATAGAAGGTAATAAACAAATTGAAATTATGCCAAGGATCTCAATCATAGTCACATAAAACTTTTCATGCTAAACACACTAGCATGAGGGAAGGCCTAGATGCATTGAAATGAATGTATGAATTTGAAAAACATACCTTGGTCTTGAACAAATAAATTCTTCACATAGAAGAACTCATATATCCATTAACTTGTGCTTTTGATTTCTTTTCATCTTGTCATTTTAATGTGATCTTACCATAGTTTCAATAAAGTGATAAGACAACACAAATATTAGTAGCACAAGCTCTAGTCTCATATTCGGTGACTCTTTAAGTGTGACAAGGGAGTGAGTCACAAAATATGAAACCTCATAACATGGACTAGATTCCTTGAGCATAAGGTGTACACAAGATTATGTGGAACGCAAGTAGATGTACACCATTTTGGTCAAATAAGTCCAAACAGGGAATCTAAGCCATGCTATGGAGAGTAGCTATATATGTGAAACTCAAACCAACTTAATAAAAGATGATACAATTACCATGTTGGTTTGTTGACCTTGTTGTCATGTAGCTTACTCATTACTAACTCACTTGCATTGGAGTTGCTCAAGTGTAGTATATGAATATAAGTATGATCCTCACACTTGAACTATTGCGCATGAAAACTTGCAAATGGTGTTAGTACCAAGAGACACAGAATATGAAGTGAGCTCCCCCTAAATATGTGCATCAATGATTTGAATCTTGAGACTTGCACTTTTAGCTCCATTAAGGCGTTAGGGTAGCTAGCTCCATATTATGGTCACATCACAAATAAATTCATGAATAAGTAAATATGATCAAGACAGGCTCACAGATATTTGTATGAAGCTTCAGATATAATTAGAAGAGTATTTCTTGTGATATTCCAATTATTGCCGGAACTTCTGACATAGATTACCGGAACTTCTGATACGAAACAGAGGCTGCCGGAATTTTGGGTCGAAAGTTCTGATACGAAACAGAGGCTGCCGGAACTTATTCTTTTCCTTCCTACTGATTCTGACAAAACCGGTGCCACCGGTTTTACAAATCCGGTGCCACCGGATTTTCACTGAACCAGGCATTTCTTCAAAAAGATTATTCCGGTGCTTCTTGTCTTGATTCATTTCTATTTATCTTCATTGCTTATTCATTGACCTGCATTTATAAACACTCAAAGCTTCTTGATGAAGTGGTTAGTAGCATCAAGTGTTATTTGTCATAACTTTTCATTATCAACAAATGTAGCTTGTCCACTACACATGCTTAGAAACAACAAATGTATAGATAGATATACATGAGTGGACAGCTTAGAGAGGTACTCATCATGGGAGAAGCATTGGATAACATATTCTTCCATTGATCTCCCTTGGTTCATTTATGACATGAAATTTCTCTTGAGATGTAAATGATGTAAGATGGAATTCTTCTCAAGTGAACCAAGCTTCCAATGCTGCTCCAAGTACCTACAAGTCTCTTTTAGGCACATTTTGGTACCCAACATGTGTTGGGTCCTACAAGGTTAGCAAGCAAGGATTTAGGAACCCACATGGCCTTTGTGCTTGTCCTAGGTGAACCAATCACATTAGTAGCACAGGAGTCATATGAGTTTCTCCTAATCTTAATGAACTTATTATTGACACGTTCAAGATTAGGATTTTTACCATTTGGACAATCCTTACCAAAATGTCCCTTCTCACGACATGTGTAGCAAGTCTTGTGCTTGATGTTGCTACCTTTATTTTTCTTTCTTGCAGAACATTTCTTCTCTTTGATGTTTGCTTGTGCCTTCAGACCATGGTTGTTTTGCTTGACTTGTGGTTTCTCAGTGGAAACCGGTACCACCGGTTTTGGTAAACCGGTGCCACCGGTTTTTCCTGAGGGCACCCTTGACCTGTTGACACAAGCTTCAATTTCGTGCCCTTTCTCGCGGCATCCATAGCACCTTCTCTTCCCTTTTGATTGCTTTGACAAATCCATCTTAAGCTTTTCAACCTCTAGCCTCAGATTATCATTATCTTGTGCAATGAGTTCATGACGTGACTCTGCAAGAACTTGATCATACCATAAAGTTTTTGCTTGCGAGTCGCAAGGGTTAGCACAAGGTATATGAATTTTGTCTAGAGAACATTTATGCTTAAGAATTTGAGGTTCTAATGATTTCATAGTAGTAAGCATAACCTCATAATTCATTTCAAGAAAAGTGTGTGAATCTACAAGCTTCTCATAGGAGCACTCTAGTTCCTTATGAGTGACCTGCAAGTTCACATACTTACTAGAGAGCTTCTCAAGTTGATCCTTGAGCCTTTGATTTTCTTTCTCCAATGAAATTTTCAAGAATTCATTTGACTCCTTGACCTCTTTGCTTTCAGCCATATGACAATAAAGAATGTCAGTACTCAAAGAGGAATGAAAGGGAGCAGTAGATACCTCACTGTGCTGATGAGCCGCTGAATTTTCGCTCGAGGAAAACTCATCAGCTAGCTCCTGTCCAAAACCGGTTCCACCGATTTTATAAACCGGTACCACCGGTTCTTCCTGAGCAGAACCAGTGAGTGTTGTCTTTTGCTTTTCTTGCTCCTTGAATAATGTCACTTGAGGCTCAAAGCACATAGGTGATGTTGAGCACTCCTCTAGTGACTCCATGTCTTCTTGCTCTTCATCATCACTTTCTATATCTTCAATGCACTCGTGATGAGAGTCCAAATGCGATATGCATCTCTTTGGATTTCTTCATCAAGAGAGATGGCATACCATATATGTTTACACACAGATCTTTGCAAGAAGTTAGTAACACAAGTATTGAGTTGTACGCAAGCTAACTCCTCTAGTGTGATATTTGATTGATCAATATTGTTAGTATCACACTTAGGAGGTAGAATGCTTTCAACTAAAATATGTTCAACAACTGGATCTAATTTTCTAAGAGCATGATGAACATTTCTAACCCACGACACATAGTTTGAGTAGTCAACCTTAAGAGGCTCAAAGTTTACCTCAATCGACATCTTCTCTTCACGGCGGTTAAGCTTAGATGTGAAGCCAAGCTCTGATACCAATTGAAAGGACCTTGATGTCGCCTAGAGGGGGGTGAATAGGCGAGACCTAAAAATATTGCCACTTAAAACAAATTTATTAGTGACAATTGGGTATTCTAAATACCACTTTTAGAAGTTCAGTAAATAAACTTCTAAAAGGATCTTTAGAATCTCCAAATAAAAGAATAGCACGCCTAACACAGCGGATATAGAGCACTGCCACCAAAACCGGTACCACCGGTTTTGCAAAACCGGTTCCACCGGTTTTGCCCGGGCAGTGAACCCCCAAATTAGATAGAATATGTTAGGAAGCTCGGAATCAAACCAAACTTGGAGATGATGATTGAAATGTCTTTCTAATGTGTATCTCTAAGTCCCTGCACTCAAAAACACAAATACAACGATATCGAGCAATTTCTCCAATTTGCAATATAAACACAAAGAGGCTCAAACCAGCGGGGAGACACAAGATTTGTTTCCCGAAGTTCGGATTCACCGCTTGCACTAAGCAGCCACCACGGCACGGCGAATCCTACTCTCCGTTGAGGAAGCTTATACGACCACACTAGGTCCAGCTATTTCCTCCTTCCACTAGTTTGCTTCTTCCCTTTCGGAGGCGAAACACGACCTGCACAAACTTCCCGCAGCTCACCACACCTTGGTAGCTCACGGGCAACACCTAGCCGTCTAGGAGCGGAGCTCCAAGAGTAACAAATGAATCACACAAGCTTGATGAAGTCCAACAGTGCTCAAGGTGCTTTTGGTGCTCTCAAACTTCACACAATGGCTGCTCTCTCTACTACCCAACACAAAGGATATCACAATTGCAAGCTACCTCACAAAGAGGGGTTGGGGAGAGCAAATATGGCTTTGGCTTGGCAAGGAAGAGCAGGGAAGCACTATAGCAACCTCAGGAACAGCAGCAAAGCAATGGGGAGGTCGTGGGGTATAAATACTCCACTCCCCAAAAACTAGCCGTTACAGACTCAGTGAAAACCGGTGCCACCGGTTCCTAAAACCGGTGCCACCGGAATTCAAACCAACTAGCCGTTGGAGAATTCTGACACAAAACCGGTGCCACCGGTTTCCCGAAACCGGTGCCACCGGTTTTGCCCTGGCAAAACCTATAAGTGTGTACGTGAGGGTTTTGTGTCTCTCAACAACTCACATGGGTTTCTTGAGCACTTAGACAATTTCAAGACTACATGTGATGCATCCCTCTTGATAGTACGGCATACCTATACTCAAGATCAAATATAAATACTATTGATACACTTGAGCTTCATCACTTTGAACCATGCCATACTTCTTCAATATATCCGCTTGAGAGTTGCATCCAACTTGTCTTCTTTGAATTGAGCACTTCAACCTTGAGCTAGTGACTTGAACCATTGTCTTTGAGTGAAATCCACTTCTAGTTCAATTCACCTTTTCACAACTTACTTCTAGAAAGATTTATACTTGCCAATATGAACACCACATGTGACCAAGATTCATCAAGTTAAAATTCAACAAAGAAAGTTTCGTCACCCTAGCCAAGATACATGACTCAAGTCCGCAACTTGATCACACATTGCTTAGTACCTAGAAACACTATCCCGAATTCCACCTCTTCATCCTTGCATCATATATAGCTTCACACTAGTTTGTATCAACAATAAAAACCAATTCTTGATATGCAATATATTCACTTCAATTTGACCTTTTCATTTCTATCAAAGTCATCATGTCTTGTTTGCAAGTCATTCTTCAAATATAGACCAAGAATAAATCATATCACCATGTCTCTTGTCCATTCAACCAAACTTGCTTTATGCAACATTTTAATCTAACATGATCTAAGATATCCCATATCAATATAAACAAGCTTTCATCAATTAAGAGACCAATATATCACATATGTCATTATGTCTCTTTCTTTATTGCACCATAGCTTGCCATCTTTCATATTCATATATAATGGGAACAACCACTTAATTTATTTATGTCAACATGAGCCATTTCACATTGAATTCAACCAATGACCAATAGTGAATCATCAATTATACAATTTTAATCCCTGCAAATTATCTTTGACAAACACGTTAGTTCTTTAATCGTTTTGTCATTCAAATCACCAAAACCCACAAGGGAGCCTAGATGCACTTTCACTCCCCAGCCCCAGCATCTCCTATCTCCCTCTCCTCCGACGACGAGCCATAACAAGGAGGGAGCGGAATCCGGCTGAAGCCAGAGGCGGCGCACGCAGGCGCATCTTCGTCTACTGCTCCGGTGGACACCAGCGGCGACGAGGAACTCACCCGGCGCCTCTTCGTCTCCCTGAACCGCGACCTGATCGGGATCCCTGGAGACGGAGCGCTCGTGGATCTCGTCAGCGACTCTGAAGAAGGAAACGTGGTAGATGATGATCCACCAGCGAGCACACCATCGCCCTGATCAGATTGGTTGACAATCATCAACCCAAGATCAGGGCGCTTTTGTATTTTGATTTCAGGATAGTTATCAATCCCCTGTGAAATGTTCTCCCTTTTGGATTAATGAAGAAATTTCACTTGATGGATCTAACCTAAATCCCTTGTGCTTGGAAACTTATCTGTGTCAATCTGTTCATGAAATTGCTCACCCAGAAACAAAATTCCCGAACGAAAAATTTCTTCCGACCAGACTAACTATCTACAGTGTGTTCGAGAAATTTGACCCTGACCAGACATGATCGGGGCATTTCCTTGATTCACACCAATCGTTTGGTCATTTAAAACTGGTAACTTATTAATTAATCTAACAGCCCTAAATGCATTGAATTGGACCTGCACATTCTTCAAAACGACGCGTGCCGTAGAAAAAGGAAAGAATCTTTTTGACCCAACAGTCACTGCGGATTGCGCGGCTCAAGGGCAGGTTTCTCGGGGTTCGTGCTCCCTGGCGGAACCATAAAGCCCCCAGGCGCGGCCGCCTGGACTCCATTTGGGCCTTCGTCTTCTCCATTCGCATCTACAGAACACTTGCCATCTTTCATCAGCTTTCTTCCCTTCATCCACCTGCTCCTCCAACTTCTTGAGCTAGCTCAGGATCGCCATGGCATCCACGCACCAATCTTCATCCGGCACTGAGTCCTCAGGGGACCAGAGCAGCGCTGCCGCCGGGCGAGAGCTCCGTAGCGGGAGCACAATCTGCACCTCGGACAAATATTGGGACAAGTCCACCACGACAGAGAAGCAACTGCAGAAGTTGGAGGACCTTGGATTGCTCCCTGACACCAGCCTCTTCCCTCGTCGGCATGCCAAAGGTCAGGTGTATCCGACCCCCAACACCCTAGAGATGGTGGCGTTCTTGGAGTTCTTCCATTGTGGATTCGGGGTTTATCCTTCTGATTTCTTCCACAACATATGCGAGCATTACCAGATAGAGCTCGTGCACCTTAAGCCTGGCGCTTTGACGATGCTTAGCGTTTTTGCCTTTCTGTGCGAAGCTTGGTTAGGGATTAAACCTTCGCTGCTGTTGTGGAGATATTTTTACACCCCTGCATACTACAAGAAACAAGTCATGATCGGGTCTATGGTTTTTCCTTGAGAGATCGGGAGATCTATATCCCCTTTCCAGTTAAAGATTGCTGGAAAGGTATGAGCGTCATTGGTTTTACATCACTCTTCCCACGGCCTCAGTGGCAAAAGGGAAGTATCTGATGCCCTACCTCAAGGAAGAGACCAAAGCCCTACCAAGGATCACCCCGGAGATGCAGAAGCATATTGATCGGGTCCTGGAGCTCCGCAATGCTGGTCTGACGGCGGTTCATGTAGCAGAAATCTTCATCAGATGGAGATTCATTCCGCTTATGACTCACGACCGCTACGCTTGGACATTTAGGGGCGACAACGACCCGAACAGAATGAAACCCGATGGTGAGTATTTGTTTTTCTGTTCGATTGTTTTTCCGAGTTTGTTCGGTCATTTGAGTTCATGACTCTTAACTAGCAGTTGTCCCAGAGACAGAAGTGGCTGCGCGCCTGAAGAAGATGTTTGGAGCTGATCCCCCGAACTGGGAGAATGTCCCAGCACCCTACAGCGCTGACAACCCTCCTCCAGAGGTAAACTGTCACTCAGAAGAAGTTTTTTCTTGCTTAATATTGATATGATGCAACTCTTTTTCCCCGACCAGGCCCCAGCTATAGTCGATGCCCCCGCCCAGAGCGGTGCCATCAATGTTGAGGAGGAGGGAAATCAGCCCGTTGATCAAGGCACCGGGGCCCCAACCAACGAACAACCTGAACCATCACCTGGTTTGGAGAAAGAGGTCCCGAGCAGCCCCAAGGCGATTATCCCCCGAACCCGGAAACGCTCTCGCAGTATGGAGAGGATAGTTCCGGATTCGGGAGTTCTCGGATCGCTCAGGTCCGCCGATTTGCAGCCCAGTCGTGATCCGCCTCGTCCTGATGCCCAGGTATCGAGCATGATCGTATTCGGGCGTTTATTTGCAGCTTTTGATCGCATAACCAAAGCTAAACGTGCTCGGGAGATTTCTCGACAGGAAAATCGTCCGACCGCACAGTCATCAAATGCTTATTCCTGGTGCCAAGAGATTTAAGGTCAAAATCCCGACGGCCGAGTAAGAGCTCTGACAATTTTTGATTATGCATGAGCACTTTTCTTACATGTTGTTTTCACTGTATTTGATTATTCGGGAATTCAGGCAATCCGATCCTACAGCCTCTCCTCCTGTCAAACTATCTGCCAAAGAGAAAACTCCCGAGCCAGACCCGACGGCTCAAGTCGACAGTACAGAGAAGACTGCAGAGATCATGGGACCCATCCCGACGCCCCTGGGCCCGATCATTAGCGCGCTCTCGGCAGCCGAGGAGCAATGGCGTTCGCTAGACGCTCGTGCCTCTACTGCGGAAGCGTCTGTGATCAGACTGGGAGCCCAGGTGACCGTTCTCCAGTCCGAGAAAGAAGGTACATGTCTTAAATCTCATGCTTCGCTTATTGAGTCTTTATCTTCGAACTTTTGCTTACACGCTGCCTTTGACCCTGTAGCTAACTCCAAGAGCATTGAGGTGCTCGAGAAGAAAAGCTCGGATCTGGAAGGGAGGCTGGCAGTTCGGGATAAAGACGTAGCTGATCTGACCACCTGTCTTGAGGCATCAGAAAAGCGCAGCTCGTCCTTGGAATCCAGGCTGATGGAAGGTGCCTGCGTTGCTGCAACTCACACCATCGGGGCTTTGAAGAGCCACGTTCCTGATCTGGACGTTTCTCTGCTTTCCAAAGGCTTCAAGTGCTCGGCGTTAGAAGCTGAGGTAATGTTTGATAGCCTTACCCCACTGGTGGAACCATTTGTCAGAAAACTTGATCTCCGTCAGAGTGATTCGGAGGAATCACCTTGAACAATGTGCAAGATTCCTGTAATAGGGCAAAACTTTAACGGTTTAGAATGCGACTATAATTTGCGAAACATATGCTTGCATGTTTTTGCGTAAGTCTTAGAGCTGATCGGTGTTTTTATGGAACTTTTTTAACTGATAGCTTTGTCATAGCCAAAAAGTCCCGTTACCATAAGCTATTTTGGAATTGTTTAGTTGCTGAGACACGGGCGGCCTTCTGAACTGTGTAATTCCTTGTAGTCATGGTGTTCGGTAATTTTAGCGTAGCCTAGCTGTCTTGAATTAAAAAGCCCGATTCTTGCGTGGTAGTAGTACCGTAGTAGCCCCCGGGCTCTTTTACAGTCATGTAGGCATGCTAAAAAAGAGTCTAGAAGTACTAATCCGCAAGAAACTTTCCGATCAAGTGGGGAGCCCCCGAGCATAAAGCTCGGGACGCATAGAATAGGTCTGAAAAGAAAATTTTCAGCATGGTAGTCCCCGGCTCTTTGTTAGTGTATGCGATATGGTAACAAAGAGTAGAAACAGAATAGAAAATAGAAAACCCAGCCCCCGAGCATAAAAGCGAGGGTGAGTAGAGTATATAGAACTTATCTCTTTTTTTTTTGTTGGCGCTGTAGGCGACGCAGATGACGGTTTATATCTGCCAAACCTGATGGTCGGTCTTGAACTGTGCACGATCTTCATTGTTTAGGCGTAGAACCTGCGTAGTTGATCCATATTCCACGTGTTTGGCAGTATGTCCCCATCTATCTCTGCGATCCTGTAGGCTCCTGGTCGGGCGATATCTACTACAATGTACGGCCCTTGCCATGGAGAAGACAATTTAGTTTTGTCCTTGGTGCGTTGATCTAGTTTGAGCACCATGTCACCAATGCATAGGCTTCGTTGTCGAACATTAACATCGTAGTATTGTCGCAATTTTTGCTGATACTGGGCTACTCTAAAAGCAGCTGCGTCGCGAGCCTCCTCCAGGAGGATTAGCTCATCAGTGCGTCTGTCAGGCTCTTCAGTCTCTGAAAACATTGCCACGCGAGGGGCTTGTAGTCGGATGTCGGATGGTAGAATCGCCTCTGCTCCATACACCAAGAAGAAAGGTGTTTCGCCTGTTGCCCGATTCATAGTGGTCCTCATTGACCAAAGTACTGTAGGGACCTCATGAATCCAGCGCTTGTCGTAAGCTTGCAATCTGTTAAAAATCCTCTTCTTGATACCCTGGAGCACGATGCCATTGGCACGCTCTACTTGCCCGTTTGTCTTCGGGTGATTTACCGATGACCGATCATGCCTGATCCCGTGGTCGTAGCAGAAATCAGAAAACTTTTTACTTTTAAACTGTGTTCCATTATCAGAGATTATCCTGTTCAGGACATTGAATCGTACGACAATGCTCCGTAGGAATTTGACAGCTGCCTCTTTTGTGATTTTCTGAACTGGCTCAGCTTCAACCCATTTTGTAAATGTGTCAATGCCAACGAACAGAAATCTGTATCCCCCGACAGCCCTTGGAAAGGGCCCGAGGATGTCTATACCCCAAGTGGCAAAGGGCCATGACAAGGGTATAGTGTTTAAAGCTTGCGCAGGTTTAGTTTGTTTCCGTGCGAAGAATTGGCATGCCTCACACTTTTTCACTAAATCGCTTGCGTCTTGAAGAGCTGTAGACCAGTAGAAGCTCTGTCGGAATGCTTTCCCTGTTAGATATCGGGAAGAAGCATGTGATCCACAGATTCCTCCGTGAATGTCGTGGAGCAAACTAATGCCCTCGGTCCGTGTGATGCATTTGAGGAGCATTCCATTGCGGGTTAGTTTGTATAATCGCCCGTCAACCAATTGATAGTTCTTGGCTTTACGATGGATTTTCTCCAAGGTAGCATCATCGTCCGGAATAGCTTGGTTTGTGAGGTACGCCCGGATTGGATCCATCCAGTTCTCCTCATTTCCAACTAGAGCGGCAGCTCGGGCCGTTCCGACCAACATAGACTCCTTGACGGATTCGTTGGTTGTAGAAACTGATCCCTTGGCAGGTTCAGTTTTTAGGTTCGGTAGTGAAACCGACACAGAGGGTTTAGTAAGGACTTCAAGCAAGACGTTACCTGGGAGCTGTGTGCGTTCAGTTTTTAGGTTCGGTAGTGAAACCGACACAGATGGTTTAGTAAGAACTTCAAGTAACACGTTACCTGGGAGCCGTGTGCGCTCTGCAGCTGCCTTTGCCAGCTTATCTGCGTCGCCATTGAATTCCCTCTTCACGTGCCGTACTTCAAGCCCATCAAATTTGCTCTCCATCCGCCTATATGCTTCCAAGTATTTAGCCATGACCTCGCTCCGCGCACTGTACTCTTTCATGACTTGCTTTGCAGCTAACTCGGAATCCCCTTTCACGAGCAGCCTTCTGACACCAAGAGATGCAGCTATGCGGAGACCTATCAACAGTCCTTCATACTCGGCAACATTGTTAGTAGGAGTTGGATCAACAAAATTGATTTGTAAAGCGTACCTAATGATGTCATTGTGTGGTGAAATCAGGACCACCCCAGCCCCCGCGCCTGCTCTGCAAAATGCTCCGTCATAGAACATCGTCCAGTGTTCGGGATTTTGGGCAGCTTCTTCGGGTTCGGGATTAGTCCATTCTGCGATGAATTCTGCCAGAGCCTGCGACTTGATGGCAGTTTTGGGTATGAATTCAACGTCGTAAGCCCCCAGCTCCACAGACCATTGTGCGATCCTACCCACGGCATCTCGATTATGTAAAATGTTGCCTAGGGGGTAAGTTGACACAACCTTGATCTTGTGGCTCAGAAAATAATGCTTGAGCTTCCTGGAAGTCATTAGTACAGCATATAATAATTTCTGAATCTGAGGATACCTTGTTTTGGCATCATGTAGCACCTCGCTTACGAAGTAAACGGGATGTTGTGTTGTAGACTTTTCTGTTGGTCTCTCGACCACCAGAACAGTGCTAACAACAGTTGGTGTCGCAGCTACGTATAACAGCATCTCTTCTTGTGGCTTTGGTGGGACCAGTACGGGCATTTTCCGCAGGTACTGTTTGAACGCCTGGAACGCCTCTTCTGCTTCTGCCGACCACTCAAAACGATCAGTTCTACGTAACAATTTGTAAAACGGCATACCTCGTTCGCCTGACTTGGACACGAATCGACTTAGGGACGCCATCATTCCTGCCAACTTCTGGACTTCGTGGCGGCTGCGTGGAGACTTCATATCGTCGAGTGCCTTGATCTTGTGCGGATTTGCCTCTATACCTCGTTGGGAAACAAGGTAACCGAGGAGCTTACCCGATGATACACCAAAGGTGCATTTGGCGGGGTTGAGCATCATCCTGTTTTTACGCAAATTGTTGAATGTTTCGGTTAAATCAGCGATTAAATCACCCTTTAACTTACTTTTCACAACAATGTCATCTATATATGCCTCCACATTACGGCCGATCTGGCCTTCGAGAACAATGTGAACACATTTTTGATAAGTGCAACCTGCGTTTTTCAGACCAAAAGGCATCTTTATATAGCAATAAACACCGAAGGGAGTTACAAATGCAGTTTTCTCCTCATCGTCAATGCACATGCTGATTTGGTGATACCCCGAGTAGGCATCTAGAAAACAAAGCAATTCGCATCCAGAGGTTGAATCTACAATTTGATCTATCCTAGGTAATGGGTACTCATCCTTCGGGCAAGCTTTATTCAGATCTGTGTAGTCCACGCACATCCTCCACGTTCCGTTGGGCTTCTTAACCATGACTGGGTTTGCCAGCCACTCCGGGAAAGGGACCTCTCGAACGAAGCCGGCTTTGAGTAGTCGGTTGATTTCTTCGTTAATGGCGTCTCGCTTCTCCGGGGTATATCTCCTTTGCTTCTGCTTGACTGGTCGGACGCCAGTTCGTATGCCAAGCTTGTGCTCGATTACCTCCCTGGGGATCCCGGGCATGTCAGATGGTTCCCAAGCGAACACATCTGCGTTTGCCCGGAGGAAAGCAATGAGCTCGAGTTCCTATTTGTCACCCAGGCCAAGGCCCACCTGGGTGGTCTTGGTCGGGTCTGCCTCATCAAGGGCCACAGCCTTCGTGCCTGGCTCGGTGCGCTTGGCCGGTGGCTCGATTGGTGAGGCGTTGGCCGGCGACTCGCCAGCTGCTTGTGACGGCGTCCCCTTGAGTGGGGTCTGGTCCACCACAGTCTGCTTCTCGGCGGCGCGGTCGTCAGCTCCCTGTTTCCCGATGAACCCTGTTCCCCGATGAGCTCCTGTTCGGGAACTTCTTTCCCTTTGGCCCTTGGTCGGTTCTCAGCTGCTCGGGAGGTTTCAGCCAATGCTCCCTTGGCGGCAGCCTTTGGCTGGTTCTTTGTCTTTTTCTTGGCAGGTTCGGCAGCCTTGGCTGGTTCCTGCTCGTCACCCTTGATCATGTCCAGGGTCTTCATGTGATCGGACCCAACGGCCCCGGGACCTTGATCATGGAATATGCAAAGTGAGCGACCGCCATGAATTTCTTTAGGAACGGCCGGCCCAAGATGCAGTTATAGGCCGATGTGATGTCAGCCACCTCGAAGGTGAGGAACTCTGATCGGATGTTTTTGCCCTCCACAAGGGTCACCTGCAGATCGATCCTCTCCAAGGGAAAGGCTTGGATGCCTGGTATGACCCCGTAGAAAGGCTTCTCCACAGGGGACAAGGACCTCCTCGGGATCCCAAGTTCGTCAAAGGCGTTGACAAACAGTAGGTTGAGGGTGCTTCCACTGTCGATCAGGGTTCACCCGATCTTGCGGGGCCCGATCCATGGCTTGATGCATAGTGGGAGTAGCGGCCGATCGTAAAGCATCTCAGGGTGGTCCCTCTGATCAAATGTGATCGGGATTTCTGACCACCTCAAGAGATGCTTGCAGGGCTCGGCGCTGTTTATCTGCCTCTCGACCATCTTGAGCTGGGACTTGGAGGTTCGGGTTGAACAGCCACTGAAAATTGTGGCGATCTCCAGATCTTCGGGAAGATCTGGCTCATCATCACAATCCATGTAGTTTGCTGTGCGAGGGTTGTGGGCTGCCTGGTCACGCGGAGCCCCCTGCTGCTGGCTCTCCTCCTCCTGCTTCTGCTTCTTGTACACCGTGCAGTCCACAAAGTGATGCTTCGTAGATCGGTGAATCGGGCAGTACATCGGGAGGTTGTCCGGTTTGCCTTGGCGCCTGTACGGGGGTTTGTTGTCCACGGCCATGACTTCGTCACCCTCGGTCTTGCGCTTCTTGTTCTTGTGTTTATTCTTCTTCTTGCCTTCCCCGGCTGGCTGGCTTTGTTCGGGCTTTCCGTGAACCCGTGCTCGGGCGTCCGCCATCTTGGCGGTTTCTTCCTGGATCCCGTATAGCTCTGCCATCGTCTTTGGGTTTTCTTGGCAAGTTCCTCCACCGTTCGCTCGTCTTTGCAACCTTGATTGAAGGCCACAATCACCCGATCATCCACCATGTCAGGGATGGTGTTACGGGTGTCGCTGAACCTGTGGATGTAGTCCCGGAGGGATTCTCCAGGCTTCTGCACACAGTTGAGTAGATCTCCCTCATGTCTGGGGCGTTTGTAGGTGCCTTGGAAATTGGCTTCAAACGTCTCCCGGAGATGAGCCCACGACTTGATGCTGGCCTCGGGCAGGTTCATGAGCCACGTACGGGCTGATCCCTGCAGAGCAGTCGGCAAGTAGTTGGCTTTGACGTAGTCATCACCCCCGGTGGCATCGATGATCGTGGAATAGATCTGAATCCACTCGCGGGGGTTGGTTGTTCCGTCATACTTCTCGATGTTAGTAGGACGAAACTTTTCGGGCCACCTGACCTTGCGCAGGGCTGGGGAGTACGCAAGGCATCCCCCCGTGCCTGGTCGGGAATCACGTGGCGGCGAATCTTGATGGGACCGATAGTAACCCTCACGTGCTCGGTAATCTCGATTGTAGTTGAGAGTTTCCCGAGCGTCGCGAGTGCGACGATTGCGTTCGAGCTATGGCCTCATGTCGCGCCCCTCGTGTGGGCGATAGTACGATCGTCCGTTAACAGATCGAGACCGAACCGGCTGTGGTTCACGTGGTCTGTTTGACGGAGCTGGTGGTGCGGCAGCGGCGGCCTCGATGCGCTCCTTGGCCTTGTCCGCTGCTTCCCGAGCCTTCTTGGCTATGGTGGCCATCGGAGTCCCTTTGGCCATTGCTTCCATGGTCTCCAAGAGGGTTCGGATCTGCAGATTGTCCTGTTCGACGGCCCGGAAATCGTTGTTGAGATCTCAGGGAGCCAATGAGGATGCAACCTGCTGTGTACGGGTTTTAGCCGTTTGAAGTGTTGGTACATTGCTCAAACGTGGAGGAGGCATGGGTCTGCGCGAGCTAGATGACTCGGCAGCGGCCTCGATCCCGTTTGCGGTTAGCACATGGATGCGGCGGTCTTCGAATTGTTCTAACCCATTGCTAGATCCACTGTAGTCGAGATCCAACTGCGCAGTGCGATCTGCAATGTCTTCGAGAGTTGGCTCCGTGAAGGTGGCGAAAACTTCCCGACCGGCGCATGTGAGATCGGGATCATGGATCCCTGTCATCTTGAGCTCGTAGTCACCTTGGTGCTCGAACACGAGATCTCCGAAGCGGATCTCCCGTGCAGGCACTAGATGGCAGTGAGCGTGGAGATCGGAAGCGGAAATAGAACTCCCGATGGCTTCCGACTTGACGGAACTGGGCATGTAGGGCATCGAGGAACTCGACGCGTCGGCGATCCAGACTCCGTTGACGATCGGCATGATCTTTCTTCACGCAAGGGCCCCTACCTGGCGTGCCTCTGTCGAGGTTGTACTCGTCAGATATTTGTCCGACAGGCACCCCGCTTCGTGCGAAGATTGATCACGGTGACGAACTGAGAGACACGGGATTTTTATACTGGTTCGGGCCCTCGAGATCGAGTAATAACCCTACGTCCAGTTGCTGCTTGTATTATTTCATCGAGTACAGATTACAATGCGTAACAAGTACCCTCGGGTAGATTGTCTGAGATTGTGGATACCCTCTACGTACAGGACCCCCACTATTTATATCCAAGGAGACGTGCCTTACAAGACAAGACAGACCTAAACCTAGTAGGACTCTAGCTATCTTCGGGCTTTCCTTCTGCGATCTGGCCATCGTGTCTTGTTCGGAGTCTTGATAGTTCGGAGTCGGTAGTCGGTAATCCTCGTGATCGGGACACCCTGGTATTATGGCCTCAACACTATGGATCTTCAAGATGCCAAGATGTTGGTTCGGCCCAACAATGCCGATACGACAGGAGGCAAGGATGTTGTGATTGGTGAACCAAGGAGGGTGATGGAACAAGACAAAGTGCTTGGGAGAGAAGTTGTGCTTAAACAAGCTCCTGATGGAAAGAAGATCTTGACTATTACAGTGAAGAATTCTGAAGTTAGGGGAGAATCAAGCTCTCAAGCGCGGGATCAAAGGCCGGTTGTCCCTGTCCAGGGCAAACCGGTCAGACCGGTTGCCGTAACCGGTCAGACCAATCTGGCCCAGAGGCCGGTCCGAATGTTTGTGCCTAAATGTCCCGAGGTTGGCACTTGGAAGACCAACCAGGAGAAAGATCAGGGGAAAACTTTCAAGCCGAAGGCGACCTTTGATCAAGTCATGGCTAAGCATATGCAAAATGCGGCCGTTCAACAAGATCGGCCACCAAAAAAGAGACCAAGTTCGCCACCAAGGAATTCTGGTGTGATGAAGGCACCAAGAGGATAGTGGAATCAGGGTCCAAGTTCATTCAATGGTGCTGGTCCTTCTGGGCCATGGAGGCCGTATCAACCTCCCCCTCCTCAACCTATTTGGAGGGATGGTATTATGTACGTGCCTTACTGTCCTGCACCAACCCAACCACGGCCTGGGGCTCCTGTACATGCAAGGATGAATCCACCACAACCTAGGCCTACGAATGTTCAGCCAAGACAGATGTTTGTGCCACAGCAGCACAAACCGGTCAGACCGGTTCCTATGGCCGGTCAGACCGGTGCCTCAGTAGCACAGACCGGCCACCCAGATCGGTCAGACCGGTTTTCAGAGGAGGCCGGGCAAGGAGCCAGCTAAGCAAGAATATCGCCCTGTTCCGAAGAAGGAAGAGCCTGCTCCTGTTATTCCAAAGCCAGTTGTGAAAAGTGTGATTCAGATTGGCTCTATGGCTGTTAATCCATCGATGGCCGATGCATCTAATGTTATTGGTACTTCGGTCATAAAAAATGTTCCTTTGCCTCAGTATACGCAGCCAGAGTGGTGTCCTCCTGGTTTGACTCATTCTTAGAAGAGGAGATTACAGCGGTTGCGTACTCAAAAGCAAAGGGAGAAAGAATCGGGTAAGAAGAGGGAGGAGTGGTTCAATGAGGCTAAGCCGATGATTCCACCAGCAGGTCAGAGCTCAAAGGATGGTTCCGGTGTTCAAGATATTCAGGTTGAAAAACCAGAAAAAGCTGAGCCATCTGCAGCAAAGTCAGCTGACCTGGCTGCAACCAGTCAGACCGGTTTCCCTGACCGGTCAGACCGGTCACCCCCTGTTCCAGTTTCGGCAACTGGAACCGGTCAGACCGGTCAGGAGGAACCGGTCAGACCGGTGTCACCTGGAGAGTCGGCGGCCGATGTGTTTTCTTCGTCGGCTAAGGTTTCGATTCCACCCGTTGTTGTTTCAGATGTTCAGATGGATGATGATGATGATGATGCTGTTGACTTTGAGCCTTCACCTAGCAGGACGGACATGGACGTCAATGTTATCTATTTGAACATCGACTATTGCTTTGTCGGAGATGATGAACGGGTGGCTCAAGTTGACTTTGCTCCCAAGAATGCCGTATTTCAGAGGCCCTTGGAATCGGATAATCATCTGAAAGCCCTTTATGTGAAGGGTCACATTAAATGAAAGCCGATTTCTAGGATGCTCGTTGATGGTGGTGCTATTGTGAACCTCATGCCATACACTTTGTACAAGAAATTGGGAGGTTTGGATAGCGAGCTCATCAAAACAAGCATGACGATCAGCGGCGTTGGAGGAGAAGAGCTGATGAGCGCCAAGGGAGTTGCATCATTGGAGCTCACCGTAGGGAGCAAGACGCTGGCAACTACTTTCTTCGTCATGGAGGTACAAGGTAACTTCAGTGTTATTTTGGGGCGCGATTGGATTCATGCAAATCAATGTGTGCCTTCTACCTTGCATCAATGCTTGATTCAATGGGTTGGTGACGAAGTTGAGGTTGTTCATGCGGATACTTCGGCATGTGTTGCTATGGCCGATGCATCTATTTTGGGAACTCATGATAATGTCAAGTGCTTGACCGAAATTGATATTTCGGACTTTGAGTTCCTTGCTTGCACTAAGGATGGCTTTGTATCTGCTGCTCTAAGGCTGGTTCAAAGATCGGTTGATTCAGATAATGAAGAGCAGATGGATGCAAGTGAGAAGTGGCTAAAGGAAAGGGTGGAGCATTATCGGTCAAACATGAACGATGCATGTGAAGCCATTAATGATTTTGAAGAAGATAGAGGAGAATCCCCGAAGATGGCATGAAGTCTTGTCTGAAACTTTGTGGGCTCATCGCATATCTAGACATGGTGCTACCAAAGTCACTCCTTTTGAGC
>CM014273.1:58075931-58122257 GCA_004135705.1 Alloteropsis semialata
CCTTTTTGTAATCCGACTAGGACTCTTATTTTGGGATTCCGAGATTGTAACGAGTTGTAACTTGGTTTCCTTGCGGGACAAGACCTACCCTCCCTATAAATATAAGGGGATTCGGCCGATTGAACACACAACAATCGAATCTATCAAATTTACTACTTTTACCTTTACTTTTTTTGCATCTCCAAACCCTAGCTTTTCCAACCTCTACTTGCTGTTCTTCCTGCGTCTCCGCGACGTTTGAAGGCGTCCTAGGTGGCCTGCCGACCCTAGGGCACCCCTGACCTCGTTCTCCCTGACGGATCCTTTTGGGAGGCGCATTTAGGGTTTGCTCCCGTTCTGCCTGGAGGAACCGGTCTGACCGGTTTCCCTGACCGGTCTGACCGGTCTGCGCAGAGAGGCTGCAAGAAGCTCGTTTGCGTGCCGCGCGAACTAGCACTTTTGTGTGTTGACCTAATTCTGCGTCAACACCTCCTTTTGGGATGAGAAAGATATAAGCCAATGTCTCACACTCTCTCTTGCTGACATGGTCAAGGACGAGAATTTGCTGTCCGCTTCCTCCCTCTTTTGGTCCGATGCCTTAAATGCTTACATATTCGGTCATGGTCCGATGACGCCAACACTCATGGATGTACACATGCTGACCGGTCTCAACACCATCAACGCCATGAACCCAAGAAAGCTTTCCAACGAACTGAACTACAAACTAGTAGCCACAGGCTCCAAGGGTTGGAAGAAATATGTCGCCGATCACTGCAAAACCGGCACTATCGGATATAGAGAACATGCAGCTTTCCTCAACATGTGGTTGGAAAGATTTGTATTTTGCGGATCAACCCTTGGTGCCACCTCCAACATGCAAGCAATCGCAGAAGCACTATCTCGTGGCGAATCGGTTCCTCTTGGTCGTCTTCTCCTCGGAGCTGTCTATCATCTCCTCCACCAAATATCAGATTGTTAGACGGCCAAGCAGTTGGTCATATCGGAGGCCCCTGGTGGTTTATCCAGTTATGGTTACATACCCAGTTCCGATCTGCTTTCCAATATAACTTCAAGGACTGCCAATTTCCAAATTATTATGCAGAAGAGGAAGATGTAACCACTCGCCGATGCATGTCATTTGGGGAAGCAGCATCGGCCTGCCTTGGATCAAGGCTTGAGTCAAAGGACATGGCCAGCTACTTTGAAAGCTTTTATCATGGGATTGCATCGGCGCGCTTCAGCTACTTTGCTTATGGTGATCCCGATCGTGACTATGAACTGCCTTTATTCAACATTCAGAATGAGCTGGCGTCGATCATGCCGATCCTCAAGTCCTTCATAACACCAGCTATTCTAGGTAGCAATATTGTATTCGGTCGTAAGATCACGTCGTACGAATTTTACAATCCAATGGTGGCAGCTCGTCAGATGGGCTTTGGTCAGCTTCCGATCGGCCTATACTTCTCCAATAAAATCAAGCACAGAGAACCGGTTTCATCATCCCTAGAGATGGACAGGGTCTTATCGCTTGCCCCCCAGGTCGATTTCAAAATACCAGAATGGCTATGCACCAGCTTCTCGTCCAGACTTTTCAGAAATTGGTGGAAAGAATTACATCTTCATATGTTTAGACTTCCGGCCATCACTTACTGCACACTTATAGATTCTGATTTTGAGGCCATGGAAAATCCTGTAAGTCTCCTTTGAAATCTTTTCCACTTTTCATTTCAACTTTTTATTTAAACGAGCTCCCATAATTCATTTTTTCAATCTTTTAACAGCCAATTGAAGAGAACGTGCCATCAGTGAGCAATAGCGGCAAACCGATCCAATATGCTATTAAACTCCGTATCCGAGAATCGGCTCTTCCGCTCCATCTCTGAGGGACATTATGGATGGCAAGGGCAAAAGGAAAACTGCTCCCACTAAGGTGTCTGCACCAAAGAAATAGAAGAAAAGCCAAGCGGTACGATTTTCTCATCCTTCCGATCCTTCTTTCCGATTCACATCTTAAGCAAATAACTCCTCTATACAACCCCCCGGAAAGATCCTTGGCCAATCAACCTCCAGAGCTACCGAAGAAACTGCACAAAAAGCTGCTGAGGGTGCAAGAATGCTTCTTGATGCAATATCGGTAACAATCCGATTTCACTTATCTCATATTTCTTTTGAAAATAAATCGGTAATAACAATTTCCTATCCAGCAAACAAATATTACATTGCCCGATCTTCAACCAGCTCCAGCTCAAAACATACAAGCAGAATCGGCTCAGCAGGTAAACTTAATCCGATCCAAATTATCTTCATATATATATATATTGCTCAAACTGATCGATCCAATCATAGACTCCTGCTACTCTACAACCCATCATCGAGGAGCCAAGTACAACCATCCAATCAGAGGCTATCCTTGAGCAAATTGGAGAGCCGGCTGCAAATATTCAATCGGAGGTCATCTCTCAGCAACCAACAACAACAACTCCACCGGTGCCTCCTCCGATTGAACCAGCCTAGACTCCTCAAATAGAAGCTCCCAGCACAAACATTGCCTTGCCTCAAGTAATCCCCGATTACATCCGAGAGGGTCAATTTAAACTGGTACCGATTCATCTCCTCGTGTCCACACTTATTATCTTAATAACATATTTTTATTGACACTCTTTTTCAGGCACACGATTCTTCGGCAATGAGCTTCACATCGTTTGATCTGGATGCCGCCATCGGAGAAGAAGAAGTCAGTTCCGCGCAATTGTCTTCTACCATCTCCGATGAGACCAAAACAAAGCTCCAAGAAATGATGAATCATCTGAATAAGAACATTGCCATCCTTGTAGAAGATGCCGAGCCAATTCGCCAAATCTTCAAGGAACTGAAAGGTCGGCTGCCATCGGAGCTTGAAAACGCAATCATCCCCGCCGCCTTTATCGAGGGTCATCAACCCCAAGTCTTTGCTGCTCGCCATAGGATATCGGAGCGATTGTCTCAGCAAGACTTGACCAAGAAACGCGATGACGAGATGAGTTGAAAGCTATACAGTCCCAGATCAAGACCCTTCAAGCTAAACCAACACAGCTAGAGAAATGGATGAAGCATCTCCAAGGCATTGAAACTGAACTGCTCAAACGGCTTGAAGAAGTCCGGAAAGAAATGTCAGAGACCCAAGACGAGCTCAACCAGATTCCAGCTTCCATCAAATCGGCGCAAGAAAATTTGAACAAACGCCTGGAGAAAGTTCACCAAATTCACAGAAGCATCAAGAACATCCCCGGTTCCGTTGTGGAAGATCTGGAAGAGATTCAGAAGATTGATAACATCCGATTGAGCGCGATCGAAGCGATCCGCAAATTCCTCTAATAGTTAAACTGTTTAGCTGCACACTGTTCCGATGACATAGATCATCGATTTGACGATGCTGATCGTCGATGAACATTCATTTTGTAGATATTTTTGCCCTTAAGGCGATATGTATCGTATCGGCTATCTTAGACGACATTGCTCAGAATATCGGCTTTATGAATCGATCCAAATGCTTGGATAATATTTCTTCAAATACTTTTCGTTAAGCGCTTTCGAAAACTCTTCTCCTTCCAATGTTTCCAAGATTTATGCATTTCCTGGAACGCACCGATTTATACGATAGGGACCCTCCCAATTAGGCGACCATTTTCCAAACTTAGAACTCTTAGTCCCTATCGGCAAAATCAGCTTCCAAACCAATTCTCCTTCGATGAACTCTTTTGGCTTAACCTTTTTATCATAATACTTAGCAACACGTGCTTTATTATTTTCAATATTTTCCAACGCTCTTAATCGGGTTTCAGTCAAATCGTCCAACTCAAAATTCATCAAACTTTTATATTCATCGGCAGTCAAGTTCCCTTGTTCCGATATTCGTCTTGATCCGATTTTGACCTCCCAAGGCAAAACAGCTTCATGCCCATAAACCAAATGATATGGAGACAACTTAGTAGATCCATGACATGCCATCCGATATGCCCACAACGATTCGGTCAACGTTAGATGCCATCGCCTTGGTTGTTCATCAATCTTTCGTTTGATGATTTTGATAATACTTTTATTTGATGCCTCAGCTTGACCATTGGCTTGCGCATAATAAGGAGAAGAATTTAACAACTTGATACCCATACTGGCAGCAAAATCTTGAAATTCGTTAGACATAAACATAGTTCCCTGATCGGTCGTGATAGTTTGAGGAATACCAAACTGATATATAATATGCTCTTTAACGAATTCCACCATATTCTTGGAATCAGCAATCTTCAAAGGAATCGCCTCAACCCACTTAGTAAAATAATCTGTTGCTACCAATATAAATTTATGACCCTTGCTCGATGACGGATAAATTTGTCCGATCAAATCAATTCCCCATCCTCGAAAAGGCCATGGCTTGATAATCGGATTCATGGCTGACGTAGGCGCTTTTTGCACATTTCCAAACTTCTGGCATTCTTGGCAACCTTTATAATATTCAAAACAATATTCCAAAATTGTTGGCCAAAAACAACCTGTCTTTCGAATGATCCACTTCATTTTATAAGCCGATTGATGTGCACCACAAACTCCTTCATGCACTTCATCCATCATGTCTTTGGATTCCGATTTACTCAAACATCGGAGCAAAACACCCTCGATCGTCTTATAATACAACTGATCATCAAGCAACACATATTTAACAGCCATGAATCTTAATTTCCTAGAAACCTTTTGTGATGGATCTTTAAGATAATTTATAATCTCATACCTCCAATCTCTGATTTCTGGCTCAATCGTTATGATCTCATGAAAACGCTGATAGCTAGAAGCAGCTTGTGCCAAATTGTTAGCTTCCTGATTTTGAGCTTTGGGGATATGATCAATATTAACCATCACAAATTTCTTCAGTAACAATCGGCATTCATCAAAATATTGAATCAGAACATCATCCTTGCATTCATATTTACCTATTAACTGATAAATCACCAACTGGGAGTCTCCAAAAATCTCAACAGCTTCAGCTCCGATTTCCATCAATAACTTTAACCCTTTAAGAAATGCTTCATACTCAACCCGATTATTGGTGAAGCTTGGATCCATCGGAACTGAATTCAAAATTTGCCCCCCGAGGCGAAACAATAACGATTCCAATGCCACATCCTTGGCCACACGAAGATCCATCAAAGAATAATGTCCAAGGCATCGGCTCAACCAATTTAACTTCATCTCCGATGTGTGGTGTTACAAAATCAGCCATCACTTGTCCTTTTACTGCTTTAGCCAACTCGTATTTCAAGTCAAACTCCGATAATGCCAATATCCACTTTCCGATTCTTCCTTTTAGCATCGGCATGGACAATATATATTTGACCACATCGGTTTTGCAGACAATCGGGCACTCAGAAGATAATAAATAATGTCTCAACTTAGTGCATGAGAAATATAGGCATAAGCATAATTTTTCAACCGGCAAATACCTTATTTCTGCATCAATCAATTTTTGACTCAAATAATAAACCACTCTTTCTTTTCCTTCAAACTCTTGTATAAGAACAGACCTGATTGACAACTCATCGGTCGACAAATATAATCGGAATGGCTTATCTCTCTGAGGTGGAATCAAAACTGGCGGCGTCATCATATATTGTTTTATCTCATCAAATGCCTTTTGTTGGTCTTCTCCCCATACGAATTTTTCATTGGCTTTTAATTTCAGCAGCAGAGAAAAAGGACGAATTCTTCCAGATAAATTTGAAATAAACCTTCTGACAAAATTAATCTTACCGATTAACGATTGGAGACTCGTCTTATCGGTCGGTGGCTTAGCATCCTTGATAGCTTTCATGCTTTTCTGTCCGACTTCAATCCCTTTTTCATGAACCATGAAACCCAAAAACTGTCCGGCCGATACTCCAAACGCACACTTATTAGGATTCATCTTCAAGCCATGCTTTCTTGTGCATTCAAGAGTTTCTCGCAAATCGGCCAGATGCTGTTTGTATCCATCGGACTTCACCACTATATCATCAATATAAATTTCAACAATCCTGCCGATCAACTTGTGAAATATATAATTCATTGCCCTTTGATATGTGACGCCAGCATTTTTCAAACCAAAAGTCATTGCGACCCCCTCATATAATCCCAAGTGCACCAGGACATCGGAATGCAGTCTTAGGAATATCTTCTTCTGCCATAAAAATTTGATTATATCCTGCATTACCATCCATAAAACTCATCACTTTATGTCCTGAAGCTGCATCGACCAACATATCGGCAATCAGCATCGGATACCCATCCATCGGAGTCGCCTTGTTAAGATTCCTGAAATCGACACAAACTCGCAATTTCCCATGTTTCTTGAAAACAGGAACGATATTAGATATCCATTCAGCATAACGGCAAGGTTGAATAAACTTAGCTTCATATAACCGAGTTATTTTGGCTTTTATTTCTTTATCTAACTCTGGTTTAAATCGTCTCGGCGCTTCTTTAAAAGGCCAATACCCTGGTTTGATCGGTAACCGATGTTCAACAATAGATCGGCTTAATCCTGGCATCTCATAATATTCCCAAGCAAAACAATCATGATACTCTTTTAATAACTTTATTAATTCTTGTTTAAACTCAGGATCCAATTTTGCACTTACATATATCGGCCGAGGTCTATCTCCTAAACCTATATCTATTTCCTCTAGCTCATCGGCCGACATAAACCCTTGACCAAGTTTACTCTCATCTTTGATGAAATCATCCATTAATACAGGCTCTTGGAGCCGACTGCTTGAATCGGCTTTAAACCATCATCAGACACTTGGATAAAATTGCCTTCCCAATTTCTGTCCGATAAGCACTCTATCCCTTCAAACTCCCAAACCGTCAAATCGGCGGTAGCAACGCTGACTGATTCATCGGCTTGAACAGTCTCGATGTGATCTCCATGCCATTGGATAAGACATTGATGCATGGTAGATGGCACACAGCAATTGGCATGAATCCAGTCATGACCCAGGAGCAAACTGTAAGACCCTTTACTGTCGATGACGAAGAACGTAGTAGGCAAAGTCTTATTCTCGATCGTCAGTTCAACATTTAATGCCCCCCGAGCCGGCGATGGATTCCTGCCAAAGTCTTTAAGCATCATATCGGTCTTGATCAAATCATCAGGTCCTTTGCCTAGCTTCCGATATGTAGTATATGGCATCAGATTCACAGCAGCTCCCCCATCAACAAGCATCTTTGTCATCGGCTTGCCATCAACATATCCTTTAACATATAAAGGCCTCAGATGCCGATACTTTTCATCAACTGGCTTGTCAAACATGTCTTGTTGAGGTTGAAGAATCAACTGTGCCATGGCTTCTTCTAGATCATCGGCCTCATCATCAGTCGAACTGACATTGTCCTCAGTAGGCAGCACAAAAACCATGTTCACCGATGCCGATGGTCCGTCATCATCACGCTTGGGCTTAGCTCTCCAAATCTTGGAATTGTCATCTCCTTGATGCTTTTCCTTAAGCAATTCCTTGAATCAGAGACGCTGAACCCTTCTCTTCTGAGTCTTGGTCAAACCTTCAGGACACCGTTGTGGATTGACTCCTGGACGTAGGTCCGATTTGACCTCCTCCTCCAATTCCTGTGCATCTTCTGGCTCTTGAACAATTTCCTTTTTCCTGTACACCAGACGATCATACACAGAAAGACAGTCACCTTTATATTTTTGGCGATCATTATACCTTCGGCGATCATCGTCCCATCGGTCATAGCACCGATTTTCATACTCACGCCGATCATGGTATTCACACCAATCTTCGCGCTCTTGTTGATAAGCTACCTCATCATACTAGTTGCATCGGCGTCCAAAATCCAATCGGTCATGTACAAATTGCCGCTGCCTTTTCGAATCTCTGTAACTTTCATACTGATCGCTGCACTCTGGACAATCGTAGATCGATGGTAGCCTCAACTTTTCATTCCAACAGAACCTGAAGAACGGACATCCCCAATGAACTTCATTATCGAACCTTCTCATCGGAGGACTCCGATCTCTTTCCTGTTGGCGCATATACTTCTCAATGAGCTGTCCCGATGTAATCTTAGGCTTCTCCTTGCATTGATGGTCATCCCGATAGTACTGATAATTCCGATTTTGCACATCATCGGCCGATACTTGGCAATCTGGATCAACAGCTCCCGATTTTTTTGCATTCTCCGACGTAAGGACTTTAGCTTTCAATTTTCTATCAGGTGCTCCGATTTTCACCATATTTTGAGGGAACGGATGCCCATCAAGCTTCATCGGTTTCTTACCAGTTTCAACTTTGATAATTCCCTTCTCAATTGCCGATTGAATTTCTTGGCGGAAAACTTTGCAATCATTAGTATGATGAGAAACCGAATTATGCCACTTGCAATATTTCTTTCCCTTTAGTTCTTCGGCAGAAGGAATTGTATGATTTGGGAAAAGCCTGATTTGTTTCTCCGCTAACAATAAATCAAATATTTTATCGGCTTTGGTAATATCAAAACTGTACCTTTCTGGCTCGACCTTCACCCATGGGCATGCGACAGGGCTCTTGTTCTTGGTCCACTCAGCCAAATCGATCTCAGCTTCTTCCCCATCGGAATCATATTCAATATTGGCAATTTTCCTTTGAAACTTCTCTCTCCGATAATCATTGCCATGTTCTTCATGCTGAGAGAGCTTCTGAATCATGTGCCCTAAGCCTTCAAAGTCTTGACTTGTGTATCGGTCTCTGATCTGAGGCAGCAATCCTTGGAATGCCAAATCGACCAACTGTCCCTCCGATAAATTCAATGAGTAACATCGGCTGCGTACATCCCTGAATCTTTGAACAAATTCGCTAACTGGTTCACTGTTTCTCTATCGGAGTGCTGTCAAATCGGACAACCTGGTCTCTTGTACTCCCATGAAGAAATAAGCATGAAACTGTTTTTCCAGATTGGCCCAATTACTAATGGAATTTGGTGGCAGTGATGAAAACCACGAGAAGGCCGACCCAGAAAGCGACATGGGAAATAACTTGACTTTCAACGGATCAATTGATGCTACTTCACCACATTAAATTGTGTAGCGACTAATATGCTCGATGGTGGTAACATCTCCTTGTCCAGAAAACTTGAAAAAATCTGGAATCCTGAATCGGGCTGGCATAGGCAAAGTATCAAACCAGTCCGAATACGGCTTTCGATACAGATAAGATTGTTCTTTAGGCTTCAGACCAAACTGATTCTTCATGACATCAGCAATCTTGTCTGTCCAATCCTCCTGAGTGTAGTTTCCCTGACTGATCGAAGCACGATTCATTATAACTGGTGTTTCATTAGGTCCGACTGATGGCTCCTGATTGTCAGCTCCCTTGTTCTTTGGTGGATTTTCAGTGTTGAAGAAAGCAAGATACACCATCTTGCCATCGACTACAGGAATTCGGCTACCAAACTGATCAATATGTTGAGTTCCACCATAAGCCTTGTCTTCCGATTCCTCTCCCTATTCTTCTTCACCTCCTTTCACTGCCTTGGCTTTGGCTTTCTTTACTTTAGGAGTTTCGTAGCACTCAGGATTTGTTTCTGGTGATGTAGATGAACTGATATGCATAATCTTCTTCTTGAGATCTTTAATCGCCTAGGAAGCACTAGTATCAAAGTAAGCAGGTCCCTTCTTGACATCCTTCAGTACGGCTCCATCCAGCAACTTGGCAATCAATCCCACCACCGTGTTAACCAATATACCAGATTGGTTAATCAAAGCATGACTCACACCAGCATCTACGAAGTCTTGAAAGAGTTTTCTTTCCTCGGCTGTGATCCGATCAAACGCTTCCTGGGGAACAGGAAACTGATTTTTCTTGATCACAGCATTGCGAGTCTTGCTGAATGAGTCAAGGCACAGGTTCTTGAATTCTTCAATTTGTGCTTCCACGAGTTTCTTCTGCTCGTCGCTGAGGTCTTCCATCGTGATCGCTGGGATCTCACCAGCTTTGTCTCCTGGTGCCATCGCAGAAGCTTTCTTGTCCCACTGGGCGTGCCGAAATGTGTTGACGTCCAAAAAGTCAGGCGTTGACTCTCAAAAATTAACACTGTGGCCTGGAAGATTTGCTTCACTTCAGTGCAGGTCCAAAATCTTGAGGTTCAGGGCGTGCCAGTCAATTTGACCAGAAAATTGACAAGGTAAAGTTTAATCAGTAAACAACAAGAAACTCATCGGCCAAAGCCCCGATTCGTTCCAGAAATCGGATCAACATTGCAAGGAGTCTGATTTCGATAGCATGAACCGTCGGCTATGATTCCGATTCGTGAGAATATGACATATTGAAATAAATCATCGGCTATGAAAACCGAATCGGAGATAAATCTAATCTAAACTCATTCTTTAATATGCGACTTTCTAAAGGCAATAAACAAACTGAATCGTATGTCACTAACAATCGGATCGATTTCGAGACAGCGTTGCTAGCAGGGCACCGATTAGTTTATCTATTCCGATAGATCGACGTATATCAAAGAACTCGTTTAAAACAGATTTATTTGTAACTTGCTTATTAGATCTAAATCAGCTATATGGGCAAGAAGAACAGATCTATTATGAAACTTGAATTATGATGAAACATGATAGATCTATCACAGATGTAAGCCGATAGGATAAAATCAATAAGATACGGTAAATATGAGCGATCTAAACAAAGAAGGGCGATACGCCTCAATCTGAAGCCTAGAACAACTCGATAAATTGGTGAATTAACTAAACGAAGAAGGGCGATGCGCCTCAATCTAAAGCTTAGACTAATTCGATAGGGTGTTGGACTTACAGACAAACCGAAGGTCAAGATGATGCAGCCCTGCTTGCTGAAGAACTCGACGAAAAGGGTTTTATTGGCACGTAAGGCCAAAAATTGTATTTGATTGATTGGTTGTGTGAACATTTTTTACAATGGCGCAGGGTTTATATTTATACCCTAGAAATCTAGCTAAAACTTGCTGGCTACGACAATATCTCTAATTTATTTAAAACAATCTAATTTTAAACTACCAAATTTATTACAATTGCCGCATAACGAGGCCCTGAAGAAGCTTCCAGATGTATCTCCCCACAGAAGTCGTACGTGCTCCAGCCTCTCGTGTCCGATCAGAACTCCAATCGGACAAACCCCAATCGGAATCGGAGCTAACTCAGAATCGGACTCGGCCTCTACCCTGGCTCTGTTACGCACAAACTCAGCCGAGTCAAAATCTGGTGTCAACAATGGCAGTCTAAACGACCTACACATACTAGTATTAGGACATGGGTACCTAGGGATCATGCAACTAGGGTTTCATCCAACTTCTTAAAACTTAAATGCACAAAGTAAGGCAATAAGTAAGGAGGGTTAGTTTTTGACAGAGGGTCATGCTCCGGGGCTTGCCTTCTTGATCAACAGTGGCCTTGAGCCCTTCCGGACTTTGGTCCAGGTCTTGAGCAGCCACAAGGTTCAACTCAGCAGCAGTAGGATCCACCTCAGGCTCGACCTCAATCTCGTACACTCCGTCAACAATGGTGTTCTCTACATGATATGCAAATGTATGAGATACATGAATGCATAAGCAATCCATCGCATGAATATCTACAACAACTCATATCACTGGACAATAATTTATGGAGTATAAATAACTAAGAAAATTCACAAAGAAAGCGAGGGTTGCTTTTAGTTGATGATTAAGCCTGTTTAGATCCGATTTAAAATATAAAAAAGTTTTATTGAGTAGATTATAAATTTATTACTCTTTCTATTCCATTAACATAACTAATTCAAAATCCACCTAAATCATGATTCAACTTTGGCCATTAGGTACTCAACTCTACTCCATTAATCATAACAAAACCATCAAAGGTGGTTTTGCATCTTTAGCTCATGTATATGATTTATAATGCAATAAACCATCCCTCAAGCACTCATTCATACATAAAGCAATACATCAAGCATTACACAGTTTCCTTATGCATATGATATACCACTGGAAAGATAATTTCATAAGGATTCCAAAAAGTCTATATTTGTGATTTTATAATTTTTGTGTGATTTTATACGTATTTATTTGCAACCAGCCAATTTAAACCAAAGAAAAAGAAAAACAGTAAAACATCTTCGCAGCTAGGCCCCTGAACTTTGGATTTCTCGTAAAATAGCCCCTGTAGATTTCAACATAAGTCTTAGAAATTTATTGAAAACCCCCTAACATTTTCAATATCTTACCCTGGGGTCCCTGGCCTTCTTCTACCTCGAGCCAGAGCCCAAGCTCGGTTCGGCTGAGGTTGGCAGTGGTGGCCCGGCCTCAGTGGTGGCGGGGAAGAGGGGAAAATGGGCCGGGGAGTATCAATGAACTATGGGGAATCCATTTCGGCTGCTAATTGGAGAGGAGAAAGGATGTAGGCGGCTGTCCACGGGAGGGGTTGAAGCTTCAGCCGTTCAGTGGCAATGGCGACGGGAAACTCGCGAATTCGAGCCACACCGGCCATGGCGAAGCAAGGGAAATGATGGAGGACGGAGAGGGCGAGGTGAGGCAGCTGTGGGCTCGGTGAATCGGATAGAGAACGAGTGAGAACGTGGTGATGCTTATCCGGTTCATGGCACGCTAGCGGGTTAAGGCCCCCCTGGCCGGGGCCAAATGGAATGGAGGGGACCCAGACGCATGGCAAAATCGTTGAGAGGACGACGCGTGGCGTCGGAGACGCCGAGGCCAGCGTCGGACGCAGGGCACCGACTGCTGCGGTGGTGGGGTGAAACCCGCACCGCAACAGTCCGTGGAACCAAAGACCACGTTAAATTTCAACACCCCAAGGCCACCAACTGTTGCGGTGGTGGCACGAATCAAGCACCGCAACAGTTCATCAAATGACCACCGCAACAGTCCGTCAATCCAGAGACGAATTTCACTGTTCTTCTGGACCACCGACTGTTGGACTGCAACATTAGGTGCTTGGGCATTTTCATCCAGACAAAACAACCACAGATTGTTGCGGTGAAGCAAAAGTGAGAGACCACCGCAACAGTCTGTCAATCCAGAGAGGTTTTTCAAATTTTTGCCTGGACGACCAACTGTTGCGGTCATGGCAGCCAAGTGACCACCGCAATAGTCGGTCATTCTGCAATGTATGGTGTTAAGTCCCTAGTGCTCGGATTGTTGCGGTGACCATTCTAGTCAGCACCGCAACTTGCTGTCCTAGCGGCATTTGCACCTTTCCAAGTTGATTTTAATCAAGGTTTTGAATGACTAAACCAAGTTTGCCTTGATCCACAACACTACCATTGTAAAGGGGGTACTTTTTACTCCAACTTTCATTTTGGTGGAATTTCAAGTGCTTGGGCAAAAAGAATTGTTTGGGCCCCTCAAAAAGGATAAAAAGAATTTGCTCATTTACAGAAATGAGAGTCAAAGGAGTTAAGATTTGAATTTCAAATTTTTGTTTGAACCTTTCATGCTCATAAGAGTTCATAAACATGTAATTGACATTATTTGTGCTATTTTTGGTATAATTTTTATATCCGACCATTTTTGCTTAATAATTGTCGACTAGGTCAAACATACACATTAATGCACAAACATAAAACACTCATGATGCATGTCATGATTTGCTTAATTATGTCCATTATGGTTATTAATTACTACAGTGACACCAGGGGTGTCACACCTGGCCGACTTTATGGCCGAGTGGACGGAGATCCAGACACCGACCCCCGCGGAATGGCCGAGCCGGCGCAAGAGTGCTGTTCATCTCCCCGGAGGGGCAGCACCTTAAATATGTTCTCCAGATACACTACCAGGCCACCAACAATGGGGCCGAGTACGAGGCCCTCATCCACGGTCTCCAGATCGCGGTGTCGCTTGGCATCAAGTGCCTGATGTGCTACGGTGACTCCAAGTTAGTCGTCGAGCAGGTCAACAAGAATTGGGACACGACCAAAGAAACGATGAGTGCATACTGCGTAGAGGTACGCAAACTCGAGGCCCACTTCTATGGGCTCGAGCTCCACCATGTCCTTCGAGAGGACAACGTCGCCACCGATGTCCTATCCAAGCTAGGGTCCACCAGAGCCCAGGTGCCAGTCGGCGTCTTCGTCCAAGACCTGCGCACCCCGTCCATCAAGATGCTTCAGGACGGCAGCCCTATGCCCGACACGGAGCCACCCCCGGGTGGCCCGCCGACCAATGAAGTTCTCATGGTGGAAGCAGACTGGCGCGTCCCCTTCATCGCTTTCCTCACAAAGAACTGGTCGTCGGGTACGAAGGAAGAAATTGAGAAGCTGACTCGGTGTGCGACAAATTACGTCGTCATCGGCGACGCCCTGTACAGAAAGGCCGCCTCCACAGGCATACTCATGAAGTGTCTCCTCCATGACGAAGGCGTCACCCTCTTGCAGGACATCCACTCGGGTACTTGCAGCAACCATGCCGCTGTAGGGACCCTAGTTGGCAAAGCTTACAGGGCAGGGTTCTACTGGCCTACAGCCCTGTCCGATGCAAAGGAGTTGGTGCGCTGCTGCACCGGCTGCCAGTTCTTCCAAAAGCAAAAGCACCTGCCGGCTCAGGCGCTACGAACCATTCCCCCATCTTGGCCATTCGCCATATGGGGACTCGATAACGTCGAGCCCTTCAAGACCGCTCCGGGCGGATTCAAGCACCTCTTGGAGGCAGTCGACAAGTTCACCAAGTGGATTGAGTACAAAGTTGTCACCGACACCAAGTCGGCTATAGCTGCCAAGTTCATCGCAGAGCTCACTCACCGGTTTGGTGTCCCAAACTGCATCATCATAGACCTGGGGTCTGAGTTCACAGGCCATGAATTCTGGGACTTCTGCCAGGACAACTGCATTGATGTTTACTACTCCTCCATGGCACACCCTAGGTGCAATGGCCAAGTCGAACGAGCTAATGGCATGGTCCAGGACTCGCTCAAGAAAGCCATGTATGACGGACTCAACAAGCACGCCGGACGGTGGGCCAAAGAAGTACCCCATGTCATATGGGGCCAACGGACACAAAAGAGCAGAGCAACGGGATACACTCCCTTCTTCCTAGTATACGGCTCCGAAGCCGTCCTTCCAGCCGACGTCACTCACGGTGCTCTGCACATCCAACATTACGAGGAAGGTGAAGCAGAAATCGGCCGCCAGGTCGATATCGACTGCTTAGAAGAACACTGACTCGCCGCGTTGGTCCGGCATGCCAGGCACGAGCAGCAAATATGGCGATACCACGACAAGAACGTCCAGGAACACTCCCTCAACGTCGGCGACCTGGCCCTGTGCCGGGTCATGTCCACCAAGGACATGCATAAGCTCTTAGCTCCTTGGGAGGGCCTGGAACATACAGCCTCCAGTGGGCTAACGGCGATCCCGTCCTGAAGGTGTGGAACATCGAGCACCTCGTCAAATTCTATTCGTAGAAAAATACAAAATCTATGTATCTCTTGCCTCATATTAATAAAAGTACCCTCGCCTCATGGCTTGCTGTTGTCTTCTCACCCGACATCCATGCTGATGCTTGGGGACTGGGCCTGACCCAGACAGTGTTTTATCCATCACGATAATGGGGGAGTACCCGCTTACTCCGACTTCCGAGTCGTTGCCCAACCCCATGTTCCCCCCGGCGACAACTAAGCTAACCCGGCTGGTCCGAGTCTCCAACTGTGAAACCCTGAGTTCCGTGCTCAACCCGCGCGCCCCCTACACCTAAGCCTCCCCGCTGAGCAGTGTAGCAGAGTAAGCCGTCCTCTCCGTGAGCAGTGGTCAGTGGGTCAAATAGGGTGCTTAAACGGCACAAGGCAGTGGCCAGTCGGGTGATGCAAAGTCCTAGTCAGCAGGGAAAAGGGTCCAACATAACACCAATGCACATTCATGCTTCAATTCAACTCGGAATTTTATACATATGTGTACACTATAGAGTTTACATCCATAATTATTTTACAGGCCCACCTCTCTTGCTACAGCCTCTGCCAGAGGGGCACACTCATCCACCAGCTCGTCGAACTGGTCGTCGGTGACACCTTCCGGGAGGCCATCGGCGATCGGAGCAAGTTCTTGCGTCGGGAAGTGTATCCGGAACAGCGCCAGCATCCGGCTCTCGAAGCCGATTGCAGTTTCCTACATCAACTGGGCGGCGCGGTTAGGACCGGCCCTGAGCCTTTGCGCCAACGACAACGTCGCCGGGCCTGACTCGGTAGGCACCAACGAGTTGGCGTTGAACTCGGCCGCCTGCTTCAACTCCATCAACTCGGTTCGGAGACCTGCAAAGGCACCCACATAAGAACTCTGACCTGTTCAAGCCGCAGAAGACTCGCCAGGAGAAACTCACCATGCATGGCCTGGTCATGCGAATCCTTCAAGGCCTGACTGGCCTCCGCCAGATGCTCGGACTAGGCCGCCAGGCGAAGATTGGATGCTTTGAGCGTCCGCACCTCCTCCTCAAATTTTTGCTTGGCCCTGGCCAGCTCGTCCTCCTTCTTTTTCGCCTCTGCGGTGAAAGACTTATGGGCACAGATGGCTCAACTAAAGCAATATTCAAGAGAAGAACAAGGACTCACCCCCGGCCATGACCTTCATGTCATTCATGAGGTCCTCGTTGGTCTTCACCAGGTCGGCAAGCTCCCTGTCCTTCCTCATCAGGAACTCCCTGGCGGCATCAACCTCACGAACTCTCTCCGTGTGGATCTGAGCCAGGGTTCTGCGATCCTCCAGGGCCTACCGCCTAAAGTCAAGATCCCTCGCGGCTCGGACCGTGAAACCCTGCCAAGTAAAATATTGGGCACATGGTCAGCCCACGCCCCACAAAGTCACCAAGGTGCCAGAAAAGTCATACCTGGACAACACGATCCAAAACGCCGGCCACATTTCGCAGCTTCCGATGCTCGCTCTTCTGGTCGGTGATGTCAAGCTCCATCCGCTGCTCCAGAGTCAGCTCTGGCACCTCCGGCCCGTCCCCGTGCTCGGCCGCGATCGCCTCCTCCAGGGGAGGCATGTGGACACCAGCATCGGAGTTTAGATTCTCCCCAAGGAGCCGGTCATCGTCATCTTCGAGTGGAGGAGGGCTCCTAGCTGGCTCCTCCACCCCCCGTAGGGTGCTCTGCGGCTTTCTCCTCGGTGTTGGCCCGGGGCACCTTCGCCTGCTGATCCGCTACGGAGGAGCTTGCCCCCAAGATGAGGCGTGGCGGACTCGGTGGGCGCGGCTGCTCCAGCGTGCTAGCCGGCACCTGCTTCGGTAGGACCAGCGCTGAGCCAGAGCCCGACCTCGTCTCCGTGGCGGCAGGCCGACTCGGCGGCACTGTACCACCTGCTTCCAAGTGTGGCAAGGCGCCGGCATCACCTTGGCTCCCGAGCCTGCATTCAGCACATCAACAACCCAAAATTCGCATATCAACGGAATCATCAGGGACATCAAGGCAACTTACCCGCTCTTGCGTGGACGCTTGAATTGCACCCGCTGCAACAGTAGTGGCGGCGTTTGGCTCGGCAACAGCGTCGAGTCCGGTCGCAGCTCCGGCTCGGCAAAAATGCTCCCTTGGCCCCCTGAAGTGTCCCGCGCAGGCTGCTCAAATTCGGGGCCTGAGGGAAACCCATCAGCACCATCATCCGCCCCGCTCGTCAGGGACGACGCCCTCCTCCTCCTCTTGGCCTCGGCCTCTGCCCGAGCAGAGTACCCAACCTTGGGAGGTGCCTTGGGAGAACCTCCCTGAGCCGCCCTCTGGGACTCGGTCATCTTGCGCACGGCTTGGCGCGATGGCCTCCCTGAGCTACCAACAGGTGCCTGGGCCACCGGGTCATCCTCCGGCTCCTCCTGGGGTGCCGCAATGAAGTCGGCCACCTCCCACTCGGCCTGTCCCTCATCCACGACATGAGGAGCTCGGGATGCCACCTCCACTGTCATCAGCTTCTTCAGGCGTCTATCGCCTTCAGGCAGGGGAGCCGGGCTGAAGTACTTCATCGCTCGCTCCTGCAAGGCAAACACACAGCAACAGAACAGTTAAATACGTCAGTCACTTAGCAGCTCAGCGATCGGAGACACAACATGCAAGGAAAATAGAAAACTAACCGGTGGAGGAGGGTTATGCAAAGAAAAGGGCATCGGCGTGACTTCATTGAAGATCTTGCCCTGTATGAACCCTGAGATCCTTTCCATGGTCTCAGAGATGGATATGGTCTGGGCCTGCTCCCGGGTCGGGTCATTGCCACCCGAAAACTCATACCCATGATGTACCCGGTCCTTGATCGGCTGCGTCAATCGCCGGACGAAGGAGATCATCACTGCCACGGCGGTCAGCTTCCGTTCCTTCACCTTGGCGATCAACTCGAGCAGCTCTTCAGCTTCCTATAGCTCCTGGCCCTCAGGCTGCGAATCCCAGGAGTCTTCTTCTCCGGTCGGTGCCCAGTCTGAGTAGGCAGAGCAGGGGGGTAGTTCGCGACATAAAACCATTCCTGCCTCTAGTTTTTGTTGGAATCATTCATGTCCAAGACGAAATACTTCTTGGACATGCCCAACCTTAGAGCAAACCCGGGCCCTCCAGTAATCCGAGCTGGGCCTTTGCCGGAACCTTCCCCAATCGGCTTCATTCGATACAGGCGGCGGCAAAGGCCAAAATGTGGCGGAATTCCAAGGAACGCCTCGCAGAGGTGGATGAACACAGAGATGGACAAGATGGAGGTGGGGTTCAGATGACTCATCTCCACACTGTAGAAATGCAGCAGGCCGCGGAAGAAATCTCCTGTGGCAGCCCGAACCCACGCTCGAAGAAGGGCAAGAAAACAGCCATCTCGGTCTCCGAGCACTCCCATGGCCGCGCATCATCCCCAGCGGGCCGCCATTGCAGCACCTCCTGCGGCCCGAGCACTCCTCAGCGCACCATATCCTGGAGCCTCTCCTCGGTCACGAAGGACTGATCCCAAGCCGGCTCTTGGGGCGGACCCCTCCAGGCACGGAGGTCGGCTCCGGGATCTCTTCTGATTAGGCCACGGCCTTCCCCTTGGCGTTCGCCCCGGCGGCGGACGACGGCGCGTCAGTATCGCCGCCCTTGCTGGCGGCGGCATCAACCGCGGCCCCAGACTGGCCCGCGGAGTATGCCACCCCCTTCCCCGCGTCACCATCACCACGGCTCATGGAAATGCCCGTGTCCGCCATCTTCGTTGGCGGCGGCACCTCCTCCCCCGCTACCGGTGTCTTCATCGTCTCCCTCGAGTCCGCCATTTCCGCCAGGGTGCTCAGGCACGATGCGGACGCCAAGCGGCAACGGCGGCGCTCGAATTCCGGCGGCGGCGAGTGGGCGGTGGGTGAATCGCCCTTGCGGCGGCGCTCAGTGGTGGTGAAGGCGCGGGATGTTTCTCGATTTGGAAATTGACTGTGGTAAAACCGCTGGTGAACAGATCTGATTTATCCCCTTCCACCGATCTGAATTACCCTAACGGCGCTGTAACTTACGGACGGAATCCGTGGAAGTCCCGTTAAATGCGGGACAACGGCTCTCCGCCCGCCAACGGCTCTTTGCCTAAGGTACTCGGCCAGCCCCGACCCTCGGGGACTCGGCGCTCTTGACTCCGGTCAACGGGTCCCCGGACTCGGCCAGCCCCGACCCTCGGGGACTCGGCGCTCTTGACTCCGGTCAACGGGTCTCCAGATTCGGCCGGCCCCGACCCTTGGGGACTCGGGGCTCTTGACTCTAGTCAACGGGTCTCCGGACTCGGCCAGCCCCGATCCTCGGGGACTTGGCGCTCTTGACTCCGGTCAACGGGTCTCCGCGACTCGGCCAGCCTCGCACGCTCGGGGACTCGGCACTCTGGCTCCGGTCAATGGATATCCGCGACTAGGCCAGCCTCGCATGCTCGGGGACTCGGTGCTCCCACTATGGTTATTGAGTCTCTGTGACTCGGCACCTACAGATTACTTGCGAACCTACGCTGGCAAGATGGCCCTCGGGTCAGGGAAACAGAAATTTGTTTGCAACCAATACATGATGGAAGATAGCTCAGGAAGCTATACAGTTATAAGGACAGCCGGCCATAAGCCAGTTATAAAGATCAAATACATCAACCGTCAAGATGACAGCTTTGGGGGCACTTGTCGCTGTGCGACATGCTGCATCCATAGCAAGCTTGGTCCACATGACCTCATCGCAAGCTCTCTTGTAGCACCATGGCGACCGGCGACGGGTGAATCCCACTTGAGGGTTGTCAGCGAATGCCTTCGGTATCCCTTGCTCTACAAAGCATTCCACCCCACATGGCCCTCGGCACACGGTAACGCAGGGGGTCAATGGGAAAGCACTCAGACGCTAATTAACACCTCAAGATTCTCGCAAGCACCCTTCTAGCACCAAGCTATCACGTCCCCATGATTCCTCCCTGGAGGATGAACCCAGTAACAAGTCCCCAACATGGTGGGTAATCTGCCTATCTTCCGACGAGTGTAAGGCTCTGAGCCTTGGCGCATATTTATAGCCCCGTGCTAGATGTTCACATGTGACCCTGGTTGCATTGTTCGGCGCGTGAGTTCTGTGCCACGCAGCGACTCCTTTCTTCGAGGTGTTCAGTCCGCCCTTATCCATTTCGGCTTCATCCGACCACGGGAGCGCTCTGTGCGTTCACGTGAACATTGTTCTTGTCACGACGTATATGGCGACTTTATCCTTCGGGCGGCTTGACTGCCCCGAAGTTTGGAGATTCTTCTTCTTTGACCATTAGTCCGACTTTTTTAGTTGGCCCAATGCTCGGGGACTACGCCATATGGAGGGCTCCTTGCCTCGCCCTCCATATGCCCCATCAGGATGTGTCACTCTCCCCAAGTGGTGCAGCTCCTCGGCATCCGACTCGGCCACAACTCGGCGCTACGCCACCCGAGGCTCCGCCCCGGGTTTGCCCAGGGTCATCCCCGGATGGCCTGCGATTTTTCTCTCTTTTGAGCACCGCCCACCCTTGTGTCGGCCTGCCGACCAAGATACTTCAGTCGACCCTGAAGGCTTCGCTTCTTCATCGACAGTCCGCCACGCGTCTGCACGTTGCTCGGGGACTTGTGGGATATGGGTACCCCTGGGCCCACTACTGACCGGGTAGCCAGTCGGCCTGGTCCCATTTCTGACAATGATGTGGGCCGACTCCAGGCCGGCCCACGAGGATCCCCGGCTTGAAGGACAAGATTGGAGAAGACTTAGCCTGCAAGGTACTCGGCGATACGCAAGGATCCCGCCCGGATATCACAGAGATCATGTTGTAACCAACTTGGATTAGTTTCCTGATCTGAGCTGGGCAATAATTAGAGATAACTGACTTGTAAACCCTAGGCCGTCAGCCTATATAAGGCGACTTAGGTCAATCCCCTTAGATCATCTGATTCTACGCCATTCACCATCCTCATTGTAACCCTAGTCTCGCTGTTGTTCTCCGAAAACTCGCCGAGCAAAGCAATACAAGACCCCCGAGCATAGGACGTAGGGTATTATACCTTCCGGGTAGCCCGAACCTGTATAATCCCTGTGTCCCTGTGTTACCTCGAGCTCCCTAGCCCTGTGATTGCCCTTTGCCTACAAATCAACCATCTGGGTACCCCCGGGTGGACTGCCGGACGATAAATCCGACATCTATATGTTTTATGAATTTCTCCCCTAATATATTTTGCAAAAAAGACATGGGCTATATAAAAAAATATTTTGGACACATGAAGGTCCAAGAAAAAGAAAAGAAAGAAAAAAATATACATGCTCATCAAGCATTGAGCATAAAAAAAGAGAGAAAAAAAGAGATAGCCATGTTCTCAAAATAAATTCAAAGGAGAGAGATCATACAAAAAGGAGTTCTCATACACCTTCCATTTTTCCACACACATGCACATCTTGATTAGATTGTATGAATAGTTTTTTTCTTGGATCCACTCTTTGATTTTGCAATATATGTGATTCAAGTATGCTTTACCTTTATCCCCACCATGAGCTCCACATAAGCCTTTTTAGAAGTAGGGTGAAAGGTGACAAAGTAATGGCTTAGTAAGGAATCATACACATTGACCGATTTGACAGAATCAACTGAGGAGCTAAGGAAGGTTCTGTTTTTGAAAATTATCAAAACCCAAGTTACTTAACAGAGGAGTGGAGATGACTTGAATTAAGGCCGTTCCATTCTTCAACCATCCAAGATGACATGATAGACACTTCAAAAATTCGTAAGTACAGGTATGTCTTGGAATAACTTATATGCTTGCATCATATCAAAAAAGAGTTATATTGTTCCACCTTAGTCTTTGAACTTTGCTCGAGGACGAGTAAAGGCTAAGTGTGGAGGAGCTTGTTGACGGTCCTTAAGTACCACTTTTGACCGTTAATTTCTACAAGAAATATGTGAAAAATAAACACCAAACATAGTGATAAGGTTTAAAACTAATGAATTCCACGAGTGTTGGTATTTTATCTTGTCTTGCATGAAATGCCCAAAATGACACTACAGAAGGATCCAAATATATCATTATCACAAATGATCTCAAATGACCATTTGGGGTTCACCATGTCGTATTACTCATCAAGATGTTTCAGATAAATATATTATTGATAGTATTTGGAAACTGGGGTAAAAAGATAAATACTACTATAATTTATTAGGTGCCGACGTCAGCATGACGTCAGCACCCACTGGCGTATCGGGCCCACCAAGCTAAAATAGTATTCAATAGAACAGATGAATGTCTAATTATGTTGAATACCTTAGAGTGCGCCTAGTGCCACGGATTTGTAGTGGCAGCCCCAGGTGGTGACAGCCCTGACGGCCTACGTAGTCCACCACGTGAGCAGCACTAGAGAGTAGTAGGACCATTGCCTGGCTTGCCTTGCCCCCTTCTCATCCCTTTCCGAGTTTGGACGGTTGGGCGTCCCGAAGCAAGTAATATAGTAAATAACTTGAGCTATCCTTTAATTATCCAGAATACCTAGAAATAATCCTTTCTACCTTCTACACATTTATCACTTCTTTTGTCCATGGTCGTTCTTAACTCGTCACTAGTACACACACGTTCCCTTTAGATTCGATACCCTGGAATACTCTCGGGTGAAAGCTACAATGGTATCCGTACGCTTGCGGATTTATCTGTGATCATTAAAAATACCAACATATATGTTCAGGGTCTAGCTCGTAAAAGATAAGAACAGGACGGCGGGTTCGATATATGGAAAGATCAGGGGGCTGACCGCAAATGATAGGGACCTTACTGCAATTATGTTCTATAAGCTGTGGATTGTGGGTTTATATCCAAAAACTCAAGGGTCTCTTTAGCAAAATTACCTCGGCTGACCGGTATCCAATTGTTTGAATGGATCTTGGACCATTGAAACATGATCGGACGGACCACACAGCTTGGGGACGCCGGAGCTAAGGGCGACGGCGGCCGGTGGCGGCACCGCGGCGAGATTCGCCGGACTTCCTCGGTTTGGGATCTATGATGCACAGAATCCAATGCGGTTTGTCCCAGGATGAAGCAGAGGGCACGGAGAACTCAACTAGAGCGACTTTGATGAAGGTTTGTTGGCAGAGGCGGCGCATGATGAAGAACGACGGCTCGGCTGTAGATGGAAAGCTCCGGTGAGCGATTAGCCACTTCAAAACGTGAGGCGGCGAGAACAAATGACACCCGAAGCTTCCTTACGTCCTTGCGAAGGTCCTGGTCATGTCCTCGTCGTCGAACGGGCGGCGGCGGCGGAGATCAGTGACGGCGGACGGAACCGAACCTAGGGACGTCGGCGCGCGGCTACAGAGGCTACGGCGCAAGGGTGGCTAGGGTTATGGGGTGCAACAGGGGTGTGGCGGAGCCTATTATAGATGGGGCACAGGGTATTGTCGTGCAGGCCAAGGAGACCGAGAAGGCAGTGTGGTCGGACTCGCTCGACTCGGGGGGTTGAGTCTGACTCGAGGTGGGAGGAGAAATTGACGAGCGAGCCCGGCTTATCGGTGAGTGGGAGAGGAGAGGGGAGGAAGGCGGGCCGGTGCGAGATGGACTGGGCCGAGGCGAACGGGGCCGCGAGGGAGGCTAACTGAGCTGGAGGAGGAAGACTAAATTCTTGAGGAGTTTGAGGGGCAAAAACAGACTCACCAGAAAAGAACTATTCTAGGGATCAAAACAAATTCAAATAAATTCAAATTCAAACAATTTGAACCCAAATTTAATTTGAACCAACAATAAAAATAAATGCATCAGCATGAATGCAACAAAAACTTATTGAGTCCATTAATTAATTATTTAATTACATAAAAATCTAAATAATTCCAATTAAATCCTAGAAATTTATTTATGCCTTAAATAAATCCTAGAAAATTCCAGAAATGTTTCTACAATTTCATGTGATGAAAATTAGGTGTTATAGTGTCCCTCCCGGGCCGGCGTTAATAGGTCTTCGCAGCAAACCCTAGAAATCCGGAGGCACCGTATTCCTTTTGCCAGGGCTGCTGGTGGTGTTCGATCCGTTGCAGATCCGCGCAAGCTAGTGCACATTTTGGTGTGTTGACCAGAAAAAGCGTCAACACATTTTTGGCGACTCCGCTGGGGAATTGGAGATCTTGGTTGCATTAACCGGTCTACCTAACCCTAGCCAGATGGGATCTAATACAAATGACATCATTGTGTCTTCCGTTGAAGAACTCAGTAAGGAGGATCGCCAGGTAGGGGTGGGCACTCGGGTTACCCGAAAATTTTGGGTCGGGTTTTAGGAACTTTGGGTTTTCATAATTGAAACCCGGAGTTCGGGTCGGGTTTTAGAAAATTCGGGTTCGGGTTTTGGGTTGCCCATATTACTCGAACATATGGTGACTAATCATACAATTTTGTAGATCCGATTAATTGATATGCATACAAATATCACATACAACAAGGATAACTCGAAACAAGATTTGATCCAATGGATCCACACAAACCAAACAAAGATTTGCATAGAGAGATTTCCTCCCACTCTAGGATGACACTAAAGTTCGGGTTATTCGGGCTATTCGGGTACCGGGGTTCTAAACCTGAATTACCTTAAATAATTTCAGGTTTTATAAACTACTACCCGAATTAGCTTCGAGTTATTTCGGGTTCGGGGTCGGGTTTTTCGGGTTCGGTCTTCGGGTATCGGGTTTTGTGCCCACCCCTATCGCTAGGAGCTTGAAGCAGCCTAGGAATATGTGAAGAACCAATTTCTGATGGGGCTGAATAAGGATCGCCAGGGCACATTATCAAGAGCACAAGAGTTTATGGTGCCCGCATTCAAGATTGATAATCAGAAGATTGAGGTAATACCCACTGTAAGCAATTCACAATCCACTCCGATTAATCAACATGCAGTTACCTTTGATTCTGCACATAGGAAAAGAGTGAATCTTTTATCTAAATTATCAAAAAGATTGGATCAATTAGAAAAAAGGGATTGTGTTAATAATTCTATTTCTTATGATATTCCTCATATTGAGCAACATGAGAAAATTCAGACTAGTTCATCGGATGTACTAGAGGAATCTCCTGAAAATTCACAGTATGGCATGCTGATAAACGTTTTTCCAGAGCAAACGGTGCCAAGACCATCGCAACTGCCGAATACGACAAAAGCGGTATTACGGGTTTCTAAAATCGATACCTCCGGTTTCTTGGTGGCATCTCCTAGACAGTCTGAAACAATGCATTGTGTCCCTTTAAATTATATGCCTCATGTTACTTAGTCAGTGCCACATGTTTCTATAATATATCAGGAATTAAAATTGACAGATTTAACATTGGTTAGACAACAAGAGAATGAATCTATTTGTGAATATATTAAGAGATTTAAACAAATAAGAAATCATTGTTATGATATGTCAATTCTGATAAAGATCCTGCTGATATTACTTTCGATGGTTTAAGATCTATTGTTACAGAGAAGCTTGAAGGCTTCGATCTTTATTTGGTTACAGTGCCGGCCCTAGGGGTAGGCCACCAAGTGCGACGGCCGAGGACCCAAGCCGGGTGGGGGCCCAAGCCCAAGTATGTAAGTGTACGGGTTAGCTAACAGGTCCATAGGCAGCCCAAAAAAAAAGAAGACGTCATTTCGTTTCCACGAGGCCGGGACTGCCGGAGGCCGGAGGCGAGGCGCAGAAACAGACCAATCGTCGCCCGCGAGGCCGCGACCCCGCGTCAGAAGCTCCGGAGTCCGGACTCGCCTCGATACCTGGAGCTGGCGGCGGCGTGCACAGACGCGTCGGCGCCTCGGCGAAACGCTCGCGGGCGTGGCTGGTAGCCGTCGGCCGGTCGGCGTCAGCGACACGGCGACGTCGGGCGTCTCCGGTCTCCATCGATCAATCTAATCTCCAGGCCTCCACCGTTCTCCAAAATCCGATCAGGTTCAGTACTACACTACTACCGTGGCCAATTCTATTCTATTCTGGTACCATGTGAACTTCTATTCTAGTACTCATGTGGTCCTACTTTTCTTCTAATTTAGGTGTTAGAATTTAAGAATGTTACCTAAGAAAAATCCGTCAGGGGCTAAGAAAAGAAAACGAAAAAGACTACAAGATCAATTTATTGAAAAACAAAGAGGTGCTTTAGATAAATATTTTTCAACATCAAGTAGTGCTCTGCCTGATGATAATACAGTAGATGCAACTGATATTGAAGAAGAAGAGCAACAACAAGTTGATGATAATGTAGTAGATGCAACTGATATTGAAGAAGAAGAGCAGCCACATGTTGATGATAATTTGGTAGACGCAACAGAGAATGAAAATTTACAGCCTTCCTCTCACCCTGAAAATTCAATTGATGATGTGCAAGAGGCTTCTATTCATAATGTCTTTGATCCCAGAACTTGGGAGAATCTTGATAATAAGGGTAGAGATATTTTGATTGAAAAAGGGCCGGTGAGAGAATTGAATCTTGAGTTCCCTGTAGATGCTCTTAATAGACATTTTTCATATGGATACTACTCTAGAAAGTTAAGCAATAATGAGGTGGTTGATAGAAAATGGTTGGTTTACTCTAAACATGTGGACAAAGTATTTTGTTTTTGTTGCAAACTGTTCAAATCAAGTCAGAACAAAAGTTTGCCAGCAAATGATGGATTGAAGGACTGGAAACATCTTAGTCTTAGACTCAAGCAACATGAGAATAGTGTTGAGCATATAACAAACATGAATACTTGGAATGAACTTAGGTTGAGGTTGAGCAAAAATAAAACAATTGATGATGATTTGCAACGGGAAGTTGCAAAGGGGAGAGAGCATTGGAGACAAGTTTTAGTAAGAATTGTTTCTGCTGTCAAGTTTCTTGCTAAACATAATTTGGCTTTTTAAGGAAAAAATGAGAAACTATACCAAGATAACAATGGTAACTTTCTGGGCACAGTTGAAATGATGGGTGAATTTGATCCAGTGATGCAAGACCATATTCGGTGGATTCAGAATAGTGAAATTCATCATCATTATCTTGGGCATAAAATTCAGAATGAGATGATTTCCCTTCTTGCAAACTGTGTGAAATAAACAATATTAAAGATTATCAAGGATTCCAAGTATTTTTCTGTGATTTTAGATTGTACTCCAAATGTGAGCCATGAAGAACAAACGACTCTAATTATTCGTTGTGTCAATATGTCGAGGAATGTTCCAAGGGTAGAGGAGTTCTTCCTAGAGTTCTTGAAGGTAGATGACACATCAGGATTGGGACTTTTTAATGAATTAAAGAATGTATTGGCCTCTCTTGGTTTGAATCTATACTATTAAGAATCTATATTATTAAGAACCTATACTATTAAGAACCAGTTCTTTTGAAACACTTTTTACCCAAACAATTCCTCCCACCCCCTCACACCAGACCCGCATATCAAATCAAGGGAGGCAATTAGGAGACGAAAGTTTTGAGGTCTTAGAAAAAAGAGCGCTTTCTAAAATGTTTCACACGTTTTCCCTCTACTTTTTTCACCCAAAATTTTCTTTACCCGCCCGCCTGTACCCATCCTGCCGCCCCGCCCTTTCCAAAATGTTGTTCCCTCAATTTCCCGTTTTGTGCCGTGACCCCTCCCAACCCCGTATGTACCTTCGATTCTCAAGTCGTCTCCTCCTTTGTTTTCGAGGAATTTCGATATTTGACACTGAATTCGCGCGCCTCACTTCTTTTAACCCTCAATTCGCAAGCCTTTCAAAATTTAACCCTCCGCTCGCCAACTCTTTTGATCTGAGGGATTTCTTTTCTTTTTCTCTATTTTCCTTCATATCTTTTCATTTTCATTTACCAGCCCACGTGAATGGACTGATTTGCCCCTGGTTCTTTTCCTTATCACCTGGATTCGGATCGAATCGACAGAAGTCTTCCGTTGTTTTTCTTCCTCGCACTTTCTCTGTCGCTCGACGTCGCCAACGCCGGCGAGCCTCCCTCCCCTTGGCCTCCCGCCCTCCCCTCGGCCTCTCGCCCTTCCCTCGACCTCCATCCCACGGCTTTCTCCCCCACCGTCAGCCATGTCGCAGTCATCCAACTCCTTTGCGCGGAGCAGGGGATCTGCGGCCCCTAGGGTTTGGCGCCGTACATTGGGAGCAGGCTCGCCGCGGCTTGGAGCAGCGCCACCGACGCTTGGAGCAGCAGTGCCGCTGGAGATTGAGCCGCCGCCGCTGGAGGTTGAGCCGCCGCCGGTGGTTGACGTTGACGAGGTAACTGGCTTGCACCTGGTCATGTGCCCGAGCTGCAAGGATTTGAGGCTCATTGCATTCACATGTAAGTGGACTAAAAATCGTGGCAAGAGATTCTTCAAATGCCCGAGGAATTGGGTGAGTGACTGAGTGTTTCCTTCAAATTTGTGTTGACAAGATTTGATTTTGTAACACTTTTTAATTGGAAACAAATTTGCAGGACAATAGATGTCGTATTATCATGGATCAAAAGCAATATGAGGAGTATCTTGAAGACATTGGTGAGTTGGGTATTGTCCCTGATATGCTGATGGAAGAAATAGCACAAGTGAAGGTTGGATTGGATGAGATGAAGGAAGAGGTGGCCATGATGAAGATGGGACTCGATGAGGCAAAGAAGAAAGAGCCAAGACTGAATTTTTCATGTTTTGTAGTACTGTTTGTGATCTTGTGGATAGCTTGGATTGTACTGAAGTAGATCTCAGAAATCAAAAATGATGTATGTGTTCTGTAAATCATCCAGTGAATTCAGTTCTTTTGGGTTCTAGCTGAGGATCTAAAGAGACGTGTTCTGTCTAACTTATTCAAAATTTTGGCAGCATATATATGTAACAGGTGGTTTGAGGGAACAAACAATATATATAACATGACAGGTAACCATTCAGTCTGAAATTAACATGACACATAATATGACAGGTTCACAAATTGAAAACTAAATATCCATGACACGTTCACAAATTGACTAGCAGTGTATACATGACAGGTTTCATAGTATCCTGACAAAACACCACATTTAAGTTCACAAAAGAAACTTGACAGCTTCATGTTCAGGTTGGTGCCTTCCTTGGAGCGAGCTTCTTCTTCACAGCCATCTTTTTCTTTTTCTTGGGTGGGGGAGTACTTGGAGCAGCCTCTGGACTAGCTGTTGCAACCTCCTCTGGACTAACATCACCAGCTGAACCAGAACCAGGTGGCCTTCCTAGCCTCCCTTTTTTGGCACGACTCTTCCTGCAAGTGAGTAGGTGGACAGATGCATGAATCAACTTGCAGAAAATTCAACTTACAGAAAATTCAACTTGTAGAAAATTCAAATTGCAGAAATTCAAATGTTTTACCTCTTCTTAGTTCCATTGAGAGGACACTTTGGTGATGTTGTTCTATGGCCATGGCCCAAGCAATTCTTACACTGCACCTGCCACATGCCTTTGGTCCTAGGGTTATTTCCCTTGTGCTCCAGACAACCAGGAATTTTGTTCTTCCTTTGTCTCCCAACAGCTCTCTTAGATAGGGGTGGCAGCAACTTGAACCCAAGATCCACATGTGGCCTTTTGTAGTTGTTGCATAAACCAAGTCCAATTATCACTAGTCTCACTGCCAAAAAAGCCAAAAGCAACTGGAAACATCCAGTTGTGCCCATCTAATCCAGTAGCTGAAGGTAAGTGGCCATTCCATCTACCATTCAGAGCTGTGGAATCAATACTCAAATATGGCCTACAGCCATTTAGGAAGCCATCAATGCACGGCTTGAAGCAACAAAAGAATCTGTGAAAATACACACCATCTTCTTGCTCTATGACATCTATTTCAACAACACTTCCTGGCATTCTTTGCTCTACCTCTGCCTTGAAATTGTACAAGTATCCAAAACTTTCTTCCCATGTACCAAAAATTTCTTCATTATCCTTTTGCCTACCAAGCCATACTGTTGAATAACCAATTGACACCCGATATTTTTCCTCCAATACCTTTTGCAATTTCTTTGCCCCCAAGTTTGGATCCTTCTTGAGAAAGGGTATGGCCTTCTCAGCTACCCAATGATATGTTGCCATCTTGGTCCTCACTCTGGCAGTTAATGCACAAAAATGATCTTCCTTGTTTAGAGTAATCTGACAAATAAATGAAAATTGGTTAGCAATAAATAAAGTAGATTCATCCGATCGCTGTCCTATAAAATAAATATGAGCCTATGTTAACTGAAGTTAATGCAAAGTATACCCTGACTTGCTTCTTATCTTCCTTCAACCTTGCTACAATAGCCCATTTACAACCATCAGCTTTGCAATAGCCTCTGAACAAATCTTTACATGATTTCTGTGTTCCAAGCTCAAACTGCCCTTTTATAGCATGCTGCCTTACTGTCGTCCTAAACTCCTCCATAGAAGCATATACAGTTCCAGGTTCCATAGGAGGGTCGTCCCTATCATAAAAATGGATTCCTCACCAGGAATAAGATCATCAACAGGCAACTCTACACCCTCTAAGTCCATAGGCACAATATGAGTTGCAGCTGCAAGCCTTGCTTTCTGTGCTCTCTCATCCTCTACTTTAAGACCAACAAATTCATACATTGTATCCTCATCCATCACTGGGGCAGCAACACCTATCTGCTCTTCTGCAATTGGAACTATCTCCAGACTGTCCCAATCAATTACCTGTGGAAAGAATGGCTCAGTGCTTGAGTCCATTGCTGCACTAGCATTATCTGTGACCATGTTGCTCATGACTTCTGTAACAACTGAGGCTAACAATGACGATACAGGCTTGTCATTTACATCAACATAAAGAAACATCTTCTTTTCGTTCTGTCTTTCACTAAAAGCGAGTGACAAAGACTTATCATCCACTAGTTTTCTTTCCCCACCACTGCTCATATCAAATTCACATATTGCAAGCTGCTGGTTGCTTCCCCAGGTCACCCTAGATGCCATGTCCTTTTCTAAGTCATCCATAGTGTAACATCGTGGACTACACATTCAACATATTTACGTGGCATATCAACAGATCTACCATCACTCAACTTGGATCTGAACTGTGAAAACTGAACACAGAGCCTAAAAGCCACATCCGAATCCAGCCTATCGAATACCAACAAAAAGAAACAAGCATATGCATCAGTCAGCTACATGCTAAGTCGTCCTTTCAGTTCACGCATGCTTCTTCCCCGAATCAGACTAACAACATTGGATGAGACAGATGAGAGAGAGATTAGGGTTTGAATGAGAGGGCTTACCTAGGAGAGACCTCGAAGGGGATCATGGCCTCCGTTCAGGCCTCGTTCAGGCCGATCTACGTGGCGGCGGCGGCATTGGGCAGCGGAGGGGAGAAGACGGCTGTTGGTATTTTTAACGATCACAGATAAATCCGCAAGCGTACGGATACCGGTGTAGCTTTCACTCGAGAGTATTCCAGGGTATCGAATCCACGGGGAACGTGTGTGTACTAATGACGAGTTAAGAACGATCATGGACAAAAGAAGTGATGAATGTGTAGAAGGTAGAGAGAGTTATTTCTATGTAATTCTGGATAATCAAAGGATAGCTCAAGTCATTTACTATATTACTTGCTTCGGGACGCCCGACCGTCCAAGCCCGGAAAGGGATGAGAAGGAGGCAAGGCAAGCCAAGCAATGGTCCTACTACTCTCTAGTGCTTCTCACGTGGTGGACTACGTAGGCCGTCAGGGCTGTCACCACCTGGGGCTACCACTACAAATCCGTGGCACTAGGCGCACTCCAAGGTATTCAACATAATTAGACATTCATCTGTTCTATTGAATACTATCTTAGCTTTGCAAGTACTAAGACACCTATCACAGCGAGGAGCCCACAAGTAAATAAAGTAAAGCTTAAAATTAATTAAATATTAATCCAGAAATACAAAGAGAATACCCGGATGAAACTCAAACCAGAGCCGCACCCACCGAGGAACAAGAAGAAGAGAGGAGCCGACATCCCCGGCTTCTCCCGGACTCTCGCCTCACCTCTCATCTATTCTAACACTACATTGGATTTGAAACTTGGAGCTCTTGCTTCACTTCTTGTGTGTTAAATGAGGAGGAGGAACCCTCTATTCATAGTAGAGAAGGTGGCTTGGGGATGTGTAGATCCTCCCTTTGATGCTAAGAATATTCTTCCTTCTCTTTCTCCCTTAGCGCCATCTGTCCAGCAAACCGACGTCCCTACGTCGGTCGCACGGAGGAACAGGGGCGAACGACTCTGCCGCGCCTGGGCTTCCTGGTGGCCAATCCGAACGTCCAATGCCTTCTCGATCCGCGTGATACCCTGACCAGCAAATGAGGAGTCGCCGCGTGGCTGATCCTATGCTTCTGCTCGTGCGGGCGCCTGAGCAATCTGGCCGCGAGCCAATGGCCGCCCGCCATGCACTGGACCAGTCAGTCTCCCCTGCGTACGCGCGTGCCTAGGCCGGCACGTCGCCCTCGTGGGCCTCTACGTGAGCGGCACCAGCTCCTGCGTACGCGAACAACGCCGCTGGGCAGCCGGCCGCGTGGACTCGGCCTGCGGGCCCCCCTGTGCCACGCGCCAGGCCTTGTGCGCTGCGCTGCGGCATCTGTTATCCGGCCTGCTCTGCTTGTGTGCGTGCACTCTGCTGTTGCAACTGGGCTCCACACAGGCTGGCCACATGCGTGACCTGGCTGCATGTGCCCTGCTTTGGACGTGCATGGGCACCAATGGGCCCCGCTGGGCCTTTAGCCAATCAGCGGGCAGCAATACATCTGCAACTCCCGAGCGCACGTGCAACAGTGCCTCCCGTCTCGCTCCCGGCCGGGGTCCCTGCCTGGGCGTCGACCGTGCTAGCGCTTCGGCGCAGCTGCTAGTCCGCCTAGGTGGGCCCTGGCCTGTGGGCCCATGACGTCAACTGCGCAGCACCTCTTAATAAATTGTAATGTTTCTATCTTTCTCCCTGGAGCTCCAAATGTTCTGAATAATATATCCATAAAAATTGTCTCAACGAGCTCTACACAATGGAGTACTCCAATTGGGCATTTGAGATAATTTGTGATAATGATATATTCAGATCTTTCTCACGCCCATAGCGTCATTTCCTGCATAGTCAGTTCAAAACACCAACACTCGTGGAATTCATTAGTATTAAACCCTATAACTATGTTTGGTGTTTACATTTCATATGTTTTTTGTAGGAATTGACGGTCAAAAGTTGCACTTAAGGACCGTCAACAACGGCGGCGTTGGGCGGTGGAGGGGAGAAGGAGCGAGGGGAGCGAGAGGCAAAGAACGAGCAGTCAGGGCTGCTCGATTCGATCCAGGTGATCAGGAAAAGAACGGGGGCAACATAGTCCGTTCACTTGCACTGGTAAATAAAAGCGAGCAGATAAGATGAGAAATAGAGAAAAAGAAAAGAAATCCCTCAGATCAAAAGATTTGGCGCGCAGAGGGTTAAATTTTGAAAGGCTTGTGAATTGAGGTTCAGAAGAAGTGAGACGCGCAAATTCCTCCTTTGTTTTCCCTCCTCGCCGGTGTGCTCCATGGCATTTGCGAAGCCGCCTCCTTCTCCTTCGTTTATTTTCCTCGCCGTGTTCCAAGGAAAAGCCACGCCTCGCACCTGCCCAGAGTCCCACGGCAGCGATCGGCGCTTCAGGTTCGCGGCGAGGCGGGAGGCGCCGTCCGATGCGGATGGGTGAGCCAGCCGTGCGCCATCATCGTTCCCTGCAGGTGATGAAAGTACTGCCGTCGTCTTGTTTTAACTTGTTTCAGTTTATTGGATGTCGCGCATCTACTATTTTTCGTGACTAGGTTCGTGCCCGTGCGTTGCTACGGGAAGAAAACAAAATTGTAGAAACATAGAATTGACGCACCAAAAAAACCTTGCTTATTTAGATTACCAAATATGAGTGACAGACATGTATATTTTATAACTCAAGCGAATACATAATAATTTGAATGTGCTGGATAATATGAATCTCACAAATCATTCAAAATTTTAAAAGTTCAATCGACACGTTTCGAAAGTAAAACTGTATCGACATCGTTGGAACTTCTCCAGCTAACAACTCTATTTTTATTTTATACTTTTTATGTGGCTAAGATATTTCTTGACATCAACCGGAAGTAATTTCATGTAGACATTTGCATCAGATCCCAGTACATCGATCACAAAATGACGCCTCATTGTGGGACCATCCTGTCCATTCGATGGATTAAACACGTAAGTTCCATGGAGGCCTACAGTATAAGTATTTGGATTGCAGAAATCTGTTAAAGTATAATTCATACACTCACGTTGATTATTTGCATGTGTCTAGGAGTGCACATAGCTGACATGTATTGTAAAACCAAAAAGCCACTTGAATACCTGCAGCACGCAAATTGACAAGTAAGCTATTCGGACACTTTAAATTACAAAGATAATCACGGGCAGTAGAGCCAAATTAATACTTACCCATCAGTGTCATTGGCAATGTCCTCTGCACGTTTGAAAGGCCAATCATAAATATCATGGTTCCAGTTAGGTATAATTTCCTTCATTGTAAACATATACCTTGATGAAAATTGCGTGAACGCACGAGCATATGCTTTGAAATGACAATCTTCAAACTTCTTTGGAACTGGCCTCGAGTCAACCATTGTTACCATTTTGTTCTGAACGTTGTACACGTAGAGCATGTATTGGGTGCGATTCGCCCATGGCATTAGGAACTGAAACATGAGAGTTATGAAGTCACGAAAAATTTTCAAAGCGAAGAGAGGGATAGGAGCCTTACGATAGTGCAGCGTGAGATATCATAGTTAATAATTTCCCATCTTCCAACTGCTTCAATGTATTTCTTAATAGGATGCCTTGTACGGTAATCTGAATGGTGTCCTAATTCACACATTGTCTGCATGAAAAGGAATGTTGAGTTGCATTGTAAAAAACATTATATTGTTATATCTGGGCAAACTAAACAATAACAGAACTTACACAGAAACGTAGATCCATGTAATGCTTCGAGATCTCAGTTTTGAAATATCTCAACTGTTTGAACTCACTGTAGGCACGAAATCGAACACCTATGTTGAAACAGTCTTGGGAAATGCCTTGATCAGCTCTCAGTACATCTTGGAGATTTTTCAGGCTTAAAGTAATGTTGTAGGGGTCAAAGCTGTGCATCCAAGGTTTCCTGTAAAACCATTGATTGATTAGATTCATACCAACTGATAACAAATTATTTTATTGAAGAAATACAAATTAATGAAACAAATGACATGAAGCTTACACCAATGCTACCGAATCATCAATTGCCATGATATAATCACACAATATTTCTATCCTTTCTTCCTTGCTTAGTGGTATATTCATCTTGGTAATAGAACTTAAAAACTCATCAGTTTCCTGCTTACCATGGTATACAATTTCTTCTGTCTGTGATAGTGTAACTCCATGTGTTGGTTTCTTGTCCATTAAACTTTCAAGTCCTCCACTATGCTTCCTCTTGTTGGAATTGTTAGGATCCTCAATCAAAACTACATCGTTCGGGCTCCCAGGTTCTGTGTCTTTCTGCTCGTATAGTGGACATCCTTTCCTTATATTTAGCTCTGATGATAACAAAATTGCCGCAAGCTTCAATCTGAATCTTACCATGTCATCCTACATGACAGTGTAAAATTAATTATTTACTATGTAATTCCATAAATGATAATCTTGATAAAACTAATTTTACATACCTGCGTGAAAAGGTCTGACAGAACATCCCCGGTCCAATATTCCACATAGTTTACCATGAAAAGGCCACATGAACACCTATTATACAAAAAAGTATATTAAATATTGCATTGTTTGAAGGTTAACATTAATATCGATAAGTATAATATATGATGCCTACCCATCTGTTTGCATTTGCTTTTGAAATATCTCCTTTATCGGCCAGGAAGCAACATTGAGATCAGGCCACAGGTTCTCTTTGATCTCATGGCGATGCGTTACAAACTCAATCTATTTTTCCAACCCTTTGAGCTAAATATAGATGAATAGGGGAATAAATTAGGTTTTGTGCATGCAATAATTAATAAAAATTTATACATATGTGGGTAGAAAAGCTCACAGTAATGTGGAGTTCTTTGCGGCCCAATAGAGTAGCCAATGAATCGAGGATCTGTATCTCACGTCTTTTAGCATTCACTACAGCAAGATACCAGTGGGTATCATCTATATTAATTGGAAGACCTAAGCAAAAAATAAATATAACCATTAGGCAGAAATAGCAAGGAAAGCAACATCTAATTTAAAATAAATTGATTACCATGTCATGTTGAAGGTAGTAGCACACCCTTTGAATCAAGTAACGAGTCTGAGAAGTGCCCTTGGCTGTGTATGATTCATCTACATTGTACTGATCACGGCCATCTCGCTTCATTGAGGCAATCATATAACAATTTTCTATGTAGGTTGTACCACCATCTCTCTTTGTCATATTATCTTGCCCCCTTAGCAAAGCTATGTATGCGTTTATAACCTGAAATGATTTTAGTTCAATGCAAAGTATCTATAATAGAACATATATTTATGTAAATAAAAAATTTAATTACCACCTCGTCATTTATGAAAGCTTTTGGATTAAAAAGGCATTCCATTTGAGTTCTCCTCACGACAGCATCGTCCAATATGCTTTTGATAAGCACAACCTCTGTATTTCCAGGATCAGATGGAATTTTCCTAGTTTCTTCTATGATTATTAAATCCTCGCTGGTGGCCATGTAATCTATTAAGAACATTGACGCAACATATGGTACTGTTAAGGACTAAAACTTTGGGAATTGGAAACAATTCAAATTTACACATGTATTACCTTCAAGATGCAATTTGTTCTCATTCCTTTTTGGCTTATTGTGTCCATTTCTTCTCTCACTAATCTGTTTTTTATCCTGGGATTTACTGTCCTGCGTTGATCCGGTTGTAGCACCATTTTGCACACTGAGAGTAATATTGATCTTCTCTACGTGTGTTAAATCATTAGATGGCCTGACACATAAAAAAACTTGTCATAAATTAGCAGTTCAACTGATAACATAAAACAAGCTCACACTGAACGGTAAATTTTTACCTATGTCCCACTACCTTATCATTAGATGCAGTCATCTCATGGCTAGGTGCTACTTCACTACCAATATGAACTGTGTCATCCATTGATTCCTCGATTGAATACAACATGTCCATATCAAAGTGCACTGAATCTTCAGTAACACGTAGGGCCTGTTTAGATCATCACGAAACTTTTGAATCTTTGAAACTTCACTATTCATCAAAGGGAATCTTACATGCATGGAGTATTAAACGTGTGTTAATGACAAAACCCATTCCATAACCCCCGGTAACTTTGCGAGACGAATCTAATGAGCCTAATTAGGCCATGATTAGACAATGTCGTGCTACAGTAAACAATCTCTAATGACAGATTAATTAGGCTTAATAGATTCGTCTCGCGATTTCCCGTCCATCCGTGTATTTAGTTTTATAATTAGATCATGTTTAGTCCTCCTAATCTTCGATTTAGAATTGGAAACTTTCTTTCGCAAACTTTCTTTCCAAACTAAACAGCCCCGTAGTCTGTCATCTCCTAGCATTTGGTCAAGAAGTTTGGTGCTGCCATGCTCTTCCATGATTCCCTGCACATGGACATAGTAAACAAAACGATGAGGATCAATAAAAATAGTGTTGACGTCCAAAAAGTCAGGCGTTGACTCTCGAAAATTAACACTGTGGCCTGCCTGTCGATTTGACTTGAAATTGACAAGGTAGAATTTAATCAGAAAACAACAAGGAACTCATCGGCCAAGGCCCCGATTTGTTCCAGAAATCGGATCGGCATAAAGAGGAGTCCGATTTCAACAGCATGAACCATCGGCCTTGAGTCCGATTCGTGAGAATATAGCTTGTATTGAAATAAATCATCGGCTATGAAAGCCGAATCGGAGATGGATCTAATTTAAACTCATTCTTTAATATGCATCTTTCCAAAGGCGATAAACAAACCAAATCTCGTGTCACTAACAATCGGGTCGATTTCGAGACAGCGTTGCTAGCAGGGCACCGATTTGCTTGCTTATTCCGATAGATCAATTTATATCAAAGAACTTATTTAAATCAGATCTATTTGTAACTTGCTTATTAAATCTAAATCGGCTATATAAACAATGTAAACAGATCTATTATGAAAACTTGAATAACAATGAAACAGAATAAATCTTCTCCGATAGATTTAAGCCGATAGGATAAAATCAACAAGATATGGTAAAATGTGAGCGGTCTAAACGAAGAAAGGCGATACACCTCAATCTAAAGCCTACAACAACTCGATAAATTGGTGAATTAACTAAACGAAGAAGGGCGATACGCCTCAATCTAAAGCTTAGATTAATTCAATAAGGTGTCGGACTTACAGACAAACCGGAGGTCAAGATGATGCAGCCCTGCTTGCTGAAGAACTCGACGAAAAGGGTTGTTGGCACGTGAGGCCAAAAGTTGTGTTTGATTGATTGGTTGTGTGAACATTTTTTACAATGGCGCAGGGTTTATATTTATACCCTGGAAATCAAGCCAAAACTTGCCGGCTACTACAATATCTCTAACTTAATTAAAGCAATCTAATCTTAAACTACCAAAAATTTACAAATCTTGACGCACAATCAGGCCCTGAAGAAGCTTCCAGACGCACCTCCCTTCAGAAGTCGTACACTGCTCCGGCCTTCTCCTTCCCGTGTCCGATCAGGACTCCTATCGGACGTACCCCGATCGGAATCGGAGACTGACTCAGAATCGGACTCGGCCTCTGCATCATCTCCGTCGTACACAACCCCAGCCGGGTCAAAATCTGGTGTGAACACATGGCCCCCAATTTTAGGATAAAATATTATTTTGTTCCAAAATTCTCCGAGCAATGATGACCCTGGCAGCGAACAGTATATGGAAACCCGCACCCTTCACTGTTGCAATCCTCGAATCCCGTGAGAATTCGGCGCCGTGGCCTTCGGGCGGTTCCTTCTCTCGTAAGCCCTATAAATGTAGAACCGAACCGTCGTCTTCCTCACCAGTTCGCATCTGCTATCACGCTCGCACGCCTGCCATTGTCACCTCTGCAAGCTCTCATCCGGTGACTCCGTGATCTTCAAGCTTTGATTTTTTTTCGCCGCGAATCAGGTAATGAACCCCTCCGCAGATGATTCATGCCAAACATCTAGGTTTTACCGCATCTCCCATGGTGATTTTCTCAATCTGTTCATCCGCATCACTGTTCACTGTAGATCCATTTCCTCCATGGCGGCTCCTCTTGATAAAGCTGACACTGACCAAGTTCCCGAGGTAAAAATCACCCAAAAACTCCATTTAATCTCGTATTTTTACTTCCAGAACTGCTTATGAGCCTCCACATTTGTTCTTATAATTCTATTTCCTCCGAATGTAGCATCTTAGGAACAACCTAGTCATCCCCGTCTCCCATGTTGAAGCCGGGTACTACCTTGGTCCGATGGGTGACCCTGATCCGACGGATCTGATTAATATGGAATCGGAGAGACTCCCTTTTAAAGGATTGGACCTGCAAGTTGCCGATTGGGCCGGCTCCTTCCGATCATGGCCGGGCAGTGTCCCAGGATGGAGGAACTGGTTCCTCAGAATGCAAGCTGTCAAGACCGCTATTTGGGACGAAAAAGACATAGGCCAATGTCTCACGCTCTCTCTTGCTGATATGGTTAAGGACGAGAATTTACTGGCCGCTACCTCCCTCTTTTGGTCCGATGCTCTTAATGCCTTCATATTTGGTCATGGTCCGATGACGCCAACACTCATGGATGTACACATGCTGACCGGTCTCAACACCGTCAACGCCATGAACCCAAGAAGGCTTTCCACTGATTTGAACTACAAACTAGTAGCCACAGGCTCCAAGGGCTGAAAGAAATATGTTGCCGATCACTGCAAAACCGGCACTATCGGAGATAGAGAACATGCAGCCTTCCTTAACATGTGGTTGGAAAGATATGTATTTTGCGGATCAACTCTTGGTGCCACCTCCAACATGCAAGCCATTGCAGAAGCATTATCCCGTGGCGAATCGGTCCCCCTTGGTCATCTTCTTCTCGGGGCTGTTTATCATCTTCTCCACCAGGTATCGGCCAGACTATTGGACGGCCAAGCAGTCGGACATATCGGAGGCCCCTGGTGGTTTATCCAGCTATGGTTGCATACACAGTTTCGATCCGCTTTCCAATACAACTTCAAGGAACACCAATTTCCAAACTATTATGCAGAAGAGGAAGATGCAACCACTCGCCGATGCACGTCATTTGGAGAAGCAGCATCGGTCTGCCCTGGGTCAAGGCTTGAATCAAAGGATATGGCCAACTACTTTGAAAGTTTTTACCATGGGATCGCATTGGAGCGCTTCAGTTTCTTCGCTTACGGTGATCCCGATCGTGACTATGAGCTGCCCTTATTCAACATTCAAAATGAACTGACATCAATCATGCCGATCCTCAAGTCTTTCATCACTTCGGCCATTCTGGGTAGCAACATTGCATTTGGCCGTAAAATCACATCCTATGAATTCTACAATCCATCAGTGGCTGCTCGTCAATTGGGGTTTGGTCAACTCCGGATCGGCCTGTACTTCTTCGATAAAATTAAACACAGAGAATCGATCTCATCATCCCTGGAGATGGATAGGGTTTTGTCTCCTGCCCCCAAGCCAATTTTGAAATACCAGAATGGCTATGCACAAGCTTCTCATCCAGGCTTTTCAGAAACTGGTGGAAAGAACTTCGTCTTCATATGTTTAGACTTCCGGCCATTACCTATTGCATACTCATCGATTCCGATTTCGAGGCCATGGAAAATTCTGTAAGTCTTTTCAAATCTTCCCACTTCCATTCATCTTTACCTGAACAAATTCATAATCTGAATCCCATCTTTTTAACAGCTGGTCGAAGAAAACGCACCATCGGTGAGCAATAGCGGAAAGCCGATCCAATACTTTGTCAAAACTCCGTATCCAAGAATCGGCTCCTCCGCCCCGTCTTTGAAAGACATTATGGATGGCAAAGGCAAGAGAAAGACCGCCTCTACTACAATGAATGCACCAAAGAAGCCAAAGAAAAGCCGCGCGGTACGATTTTCATTCTTCCAATTCTCATTTTTTATTCTTATTTCCGATCCTTTCCTTAAGCGAATATCCCTTCCATTCAGCCTCCTGGAAAGATTCTCGGCCAATCAACTTCCAGGGCCGACGAAGAAACTGCACAAAAAGCTGCTGAGGGTGCAAGAATGCTTCTTGATGCAGTATCGGTAACAATCCGATTTCACTTATCTCATATTCCTTTATAAAATAAATCGGCAATAACAATTTCTTTTTCAGCAAACAAATATCGCATTGCCCGATCTTCAACCAGCTCCAGCCCAAGTCATACAGGCAGAATCGGCCCAACAGGTAAATCTAATCCGATCCATATGATCTTCAAATATATATGCCCAAACTAACCGATTCAATCGTAGACTCCTGCCCAGCAACCTATCATCGAAGAACCAAGTACAACCGCCCAATTGGAGGCTATCCCTGAACAAATCGGAAGGCCGGCTGCAAATATTCAATCAGAGGCCATTCCTGAGAAACAAATCGGAGACCAAGCTGCGAATATCCAATCGGAGGCCAATCCTGAGCAACCAACTATAACAATTTCACCAGTACCTCCTCCGATTGAACCAACCCAAACTCAAATGGAAGCTCCCAGCACAAACATTGCCTTGCCTCAAGTAATCCCTGATTACGTCCGGGAGGGTCAATTCAAACTGGTACCGATTCATCCTGTGTCAATATTTACTATTTTTAATAACATACTTTATTGACACTCTTTTTCAGGCACATGATCCTTCGGCAATGAGCTTCACATCGTTCGATTTGGATGCCGCCATCGGAGAAGAAGAAGTTAGCTCCGCACAATCATCTTCGACCATCTCCGATGAGATCAAGGTAAAGCTTCAAGAAGTATTGAACCATTTGAACAAGAACATTGCAATCCTCGTTGAAGACGCCGAACCAGTTTGCCAAATCTTCAAGGAACTGAAAGGTCGACTGCCATTGGAGCTAGAAAACGCAATCATCCCTGCGGCCTTTATTGAAGGGCACCAACCCCAAGTCTCTGCTGCTCGCCAAAGAATATCGGATCGGTTGGCTCAACAAGACTTAACCAAGAAGCGTGACGACGGAGCAGAGATGAGCGGAAAACTATGCAGGCCCAGATCAAAACTTTGGAAGCCAAACCAGCGCAGTTAGAGAATCGGATGAAGCATCTCCAAGGCGTTGAAGCTGAACTGCTCAAATGGCTCGAAGAAGTCCGTAAGGAGATGTTGGAGACTCAAGATGAAATCAACCAGATTCCGGCTTCCATCAAATCGGCACAGGAAAGTTTGAACAAACGCCTGGAGGAAGTTCGTCAAATTCACAGAAGCATCAAGAACATCCCGGGCTCCGATGTGGAAGATCTGGAAGAGATCCAAAGAATAGACAACATCCATTGGGCGCAATTGAAGCAATCCGCAAATTCTTGTAATAATTAAACTCTTTCGCTGCACTACTCCGATGACATCAATCATCGATGAACTCTATTGGATCCGACGACGCCGATCGTCGATGAACACTTATCTTTTGTAAATATTTTTACCCTTAAGGCGATACGTATCGTATCTGCTATCTTAGACGATATAGACTATCGGCTTTATGAATCTACCCAAATACTTGGATAGTATTTTTTTCAAATATTTTCCATTAAGCGCTTTCGAAAACTCTTCTCCTTCCAATGTTTCCAAGATATACGCATTTCCTGGAACGCACCGATTCACACGATAGGGACCCTCCCAATTCGGCGGCCATTTTCCAAACTTAGAACTTTTAGTCCCTATTGGCAAAATCAGCTTCCAAACCAATTCTCCTTTGATGAACACTTTTGGATTAACCTTTTTATCATAATACTTAGCAACGCGTGCCTTATTATTTTCAATATTCTCCAACGCTCTCAACCGGGTTTCAGCCAAATCGTCCAACTCAAAATTCATCAAACTTTTATATTCATCAGCAGTCAAGTTTCCTTGTTCCGATATTCGTCTCGATCCGATTTTGATCTCCCAAGGCAAAACAGCCTCATGTCCATAAACCAAATGATACGGGGATAATTTAGTAGATCCATGACAGGCCATCCGATATGCCCATAACGATTCGGTCAATGTTAGATGCCATCGCCTTGGTTGTTCATCAATCTTTCGCTTGATGATTTTGATAATACTTTTATTTGATGCCTCTGCTTGACCATTGGCTTGCGCATAATAAGGAGAAGAATTTAACAATTTAATACCCATACTGGCAGCAAAATCTTGAAATTTGTTAGACATAAACATAGTTCCTTGATCGGTCGTGATAGTTTGAGGAATACCAAACCGATATATAATATGCTCCTTAACGAGTTCCACCATATTCTTGGAATCGGCAACCTTTAAAGGAATCGCTTCAACCCACTTAGTGAAATAATCTGTTGCCACCAATATAAATTTATGACCCTTGCTTGACGATGGATAAATTTGTCCGATCAAATCAATTCCCCATCCTCGAAAAGGCCACGGCTTGATAATCGGATTCATGGCTGATGCGGGCGCTTTTTGTACATTTCCAAATTTCTGACATTCTTGCCAACCTTTATAATATTCAAAACAATCTTCCAAAATCGTTGGCCAAAAATAACCTGTTTTAGAATAACCCACTTCATCTTATAAGCCGATTGATGCGCACCACAAACTCCCTCATGCACTTCATCCATCATGTCTTTGGATTCCGATTTACTCAAACATCGGAGCAACACACCATCAATCGTCTTATAATATAACTGATTATTAAGCAACACATATTTGACAGCCATGAATCTTAATTTCCTGGAAACCTTTTGTGATGGATCCCTAAGATATCTTACAATCTCATATCTCCAATCTCCGATTTCTGGCTCAACCGTCATGATCTCATGAAAACGCCGATAACCAGAAGTAGCATGTGCCAAATTGTTAGCTTCCTGATTCTGAGCCTTGGGGATATGTTCAATGTTAACCATCACAAATTCTTTCATCAATAATCGGCATTCATCAAAATATTGAATCAGAACATCGTCCTTACATTCATATTTACCGATTAATTGATAAATCACCAACTGGGAATCTCCAAAAATCTCAACAGCTTCAGCTCCGATTTCCAATAACAATTTCAATCCTTTAAGCAGTGCTTCATACTCAACCCGATTGTTGGTAAAGCTTGGATCCATTGGATAACTAAATTCAAAATTTGCCCCCCGAGGCGAAACAATTACGATTCCGATGCCACATCCTTGCCCACACGATGATCCATCAAAGAATAACGTCCAAGGCATCGGCTCAACCATTTTAATTTCATCTCCAATGTGCTGTGTTACGAAATCAGCCATTACCTGTCCTTTAAATGCTTTAGCCGATTCATATTTTAAATCAAACTCCGATAATGCCAATACCCACTTCCCGATTCTTCCTTTTAACATCGGCATGGACAACATATATTTGACCACATCAGTTTTACAAACAATCGTGCACTCAGAAGATAACAAATAATGTCTCAATTTGGTGCATGAAAAATACAGGCATAGGCACAATTTTTCAACTAGTAGATATCTTATTTCCGCATCAATCAATTTCCGACTCAAATAATAAACCACTCTTTCTTTTCCTTCAAACTCTTGTATAAGGACAGATCCGATTCACAACTCATCGGTCGACAAATATAATCGAAATGGCTTATCTCTCTGAGGTGGAATCAAAACTGGCGGTGTCATCATGTACTGCTTTATTTCAACAAATGCCCTTTGTTGATCCTCTCCCCAAACGAATTCCTCATCGGCTTTTAATTTCAGCAGCAGGGAAAAAGGACGAATTCTACCAGATAAATTTGAAATAAATCTTCTGACAAAATTAATCTTACCGATTAACGACTGGAGACTCGTCTTATCGGTAGGTGGCTTAGCATCTCTTATAGCCTTCATACTTTTCTGTCCGACTTCAATTCCTTTTTCATGAACCATGAAACCCAAAAACTGTCCAGCCGATACTCCAAACGCACACTTGTTAGGATTCATTTTCAAACCATGCTTCCTCGTGCATTCAAGAGTTTCCCGTAAATCGGCCAGATGTTGTTTGTATCCATCGGACTTCACTACTACATCATCAATATAAATTTCAACAATCCTGCCGATCAACTTGTGAAATATATAATTCATTGCCCTTTGATATGTGGCGCCAGCATTTTTTAAACCAAAAATTATTACAACCCACTCATATAATCCAAGTGCACTAGGACATCGGAATGCAGTCTTAGGAATATCTTCTTCTGCCATAAAAATTTGATTATATCCTGCATTACCATCCATAAAACTAATCACCTTATGTCCTGAAGCTGCATCAACCAACATATCGCCAATCGGCATCGGATATCCATCCATCAGAGTCGCCTCGTTAAGATTCCTGAAATTGACACAAACTCGTAATTTCCAATTTTTCTTGAAAACAGGAACGATATTAGATATCCGCTCAGCATATCGGCAAGGTCGAATAAACTTAGCTTCATATAACCGAGTTATTTCGGCTTTTATTTCTTGGTCTAACTCAGGTTTAAATCATCTCGGCGCTTGTTTAAAAGGCCGATACCCTGGTTTAATCGGGAGCCGATGTTCAACAATAGATCAGTTTAAACCTGGCATCTCGTAGTATTCCCAAGCAAAACAATCACGATACTCTTTTAATAACTTTATTAATTCTTGTTTAAACTCAGGATCCAACTTTGCACATACATATGTCGGCCGAGGTCTATCTCCTAAACCTATATCTATTTCCTCTAACTCATCGGCCGACATAAACCCTTGACC
>CM014273.1:58123257-58153651 GCA_004135705.1 Alloteropsis semialata
TACGTTGACGATATAGTGGTAAAATCCAAGCGCACTGGCGACTTGGTCTCCGACCTCGCGGCTGTCTTTGAGAAGCTCCGGCTGAACAAAGTAAAGCTGAACCCCGAGAAATGCGTTTTCGGGGTCCCGAGAGGCATGCTTCTCGGCTTTATCGTATCGGAACGAGGCATCGAAGCCAATCCCGAGAAGATAACCGCCATCACCGACATGGGGCCGATCCAGAACGTGAAGGGGGTCCAACGCGTCACGGGATGCTTGGCCGCACTCAGCCGTTTCATCGCCCGACTCGGGGAACGGAGCCTGCCCTTGTACCGACTGCTCAAGAAGTCGGATCACTTCGTCTGGAACGCCGAGGCGCAGCAGGCCCTCGACTCGCTTAAGGCGTCGCTCAAAAACCCACCGATCCTGACCGCTCCGGCGGAAGGGGAGCCCATGCTGCTCTACATTGCGGCAACCACCCATGTGGTAAGCACCGCCCTCGTCGTCGAGCGAAACGAGCCCGAGAAGATCCAAAAGGTGCAACGCCCCGTTTACTTCATCAGCGAGGTCCTGTCCGACACCAAGGTACGATATCCCCAGATCCAAAACTTGTCTACGCCGTCCTCATCACCAAGCGGAAGCTCCGGCACTACTTCGACGCCCACCCCATCACGGTGGTGTCGAGGTATCCACTCGGCGAAGTAATCCAGAACCCCGAGGCCGATGGGAGGATAGCCAAGTGGGCGCTCGAGTTGATGGGGAAGAACATCACCTATGCCCCTCGGGACGCCATCAAGTCACAAGCGTTGGTCGACTTTGTCGCCGAGTGGACCGAGGCCCAGACTCCCCCGACCTCCATCGAGCACGAGACTTGGGTCATGTACTTCGACGGATCGCTAATGAAAGAAGGGGCAGGTGTCGGCCTGGTCTTTGTCTCGCCTCTGGGCGTGCGCATGGAGTACATGGTTCGGCTGCACTTCTCGGCCTCCAACAACGCCGCCGAGTACGAGGCCCTCATCAACGGACTCCGTATTGCCCTCGAGCTTGGCATACGGCGTCTCGAGATCCGAGGAGACTCGGAGTTGGTCATCGATCAAGTGATGAAGGAGTCGAGCTGCGTCAGCCCCAAGATGGCCGCCTACTGCCAGGCGGTCCGCGAGCTGGAAGACAAGTTTCTCGGCCTCGAGCTCAAGCACGTCCAACGACGATACAACGAGGCGGCCGACACCCTCGCCAAGGCGGCCTCCAACCGGAAGCCCGTCCCCCATGGAGTGTTCGCCAAGGACCAGCACGCCCCCTCCATCCGACTCGACGACGAGCCACCCGAGCCTCCAGTGCAGGAGGAGGCGGAAGTGATGGAGATTGACGCAGCGCCCGAGCCTAACCTCGAGGATCCCGACTGGAGGGTCCCGCTGCTCGAGTGGATCGTGCAGGGCAAGCTCCCTCCCGACCCGACCGAGGCTCGACGGATCGCGCGCTGGGCCAAAACTTTCACGCTCATTGAGGGAGAGCTTTACCGGCGAGGCACCTTTGGCGTCCTAATGCGCTGCATCCCGATCGACCAAGGCAAGGAATTGCTAAGGGACATCCATGCAGGAGCATGTGGGCACCATGCCGCGCCAAAGACACTTGTCGGGAAAGCTTTCCGGCAAGGGTTCTACTGGCCAACCGCGGTGGCCAATGCCAAGGACATCGTGCGCAGCTGTGAAGGCTGTCAGTTCTATGCAAGGCAAATCCACCTCCCGGCGCAAGCCCTGCAGACCATCCCCATCACTTGGCCCTTTGCCGTATGGGGTTTGGATTTAGTCGGGCCACTGAAGAAAGCACCCGGGGGCTTCACGCATCTCCTCGTCGCCGTCGACAAGTTCTCCAAATGGATCGAGGCAAGGCCCATCAGGCGGGTTCGCTCGCAAGAAGCTGTCCAGTTCTTCACCGACATCATCTACCGCTTCGGGGTCCCGAACGTGATCATCACCGACAACGGCACTCAGTTCACGGGCAAAAAGTTTCTCAACTTCTGCGACGACAACAACATTCGAGTGGACTGGGCCGCCGTCAGCCACCCCAAAACCAACGGACAGGTGGAAAGAGCCAATGGCATGATCTTGCAAGGACTGAAGCCACGAATCTTCAAACGCCTCGAGAAGTTCTGGGCAAGGTGGGTTGCAGAGCTCCCGTCGGTCCTCTGGAGCTTGCGAACCACTCCAAGTCGAGCCACGGGCTGCACGCCCTTCTTCATGGTGCACGGGTCCGAGGCGGTCCTCCCAACTGACCTCGACTACGGCAGCCCAAGGGTTCGCGCCTACAACAACGAAGGGAATCAAGCCTCCCTGGAAGACGCTATCGACCAGCTGGATAAAGCGCGCAGCATCGCACTACTCCACTCGGCCAAGTACCAGCAGGCCCTACGACGATACCACGACCGCAACATCCGAAGCCGGGCCTTTCAAGTCGGCGACCTCGTCCTCCGACGAGTCCAGAGCAATCGCGGCCGCCACAAGCTGTCGCCGCCATGGGAAGGCCCCTACATCGTCGACCAAGTCCTCCGCCCGGGGACTTTCAAGCTCAAGGACGCGGACGGCCAAGTCCTCACGAATGCTTGGAACATAGAACAGCTACGTCGCTTTTACCCCTAAAAAGTATCTGTACTTTGTCATTCGCTTGCGGTAATAAAAGTGCTCTTCCGTTCCGAGTACTTTATGAGCTTGCAGTCGTTTCCCGAGACACTCCCGAGCCCTCTGAGATAAGAGGCGAGTGACCCTTTCCCCACAGAGGGCCGAATGATCTCGACAACCGACACGATAATTACCTACTACGGCCTGTTAACCACCAGGGGTTCGAAGGCTGGCCTGTCGAAGGGTTCGACAGCCGCCCCCGGGCACCCCGAGCGAGGGGCAGCAAGGGATGGGTCCCAGCGGCCAGTACCCGGGCGCACGAGCGTCATGGGCATCCCGAACTGCATTCGAGTCTTGATGGAAAGTAAGATCATGGTTTTTCCTCCGATGGAAAGGCAAAGAGCCGCCAGGTCCGGTCGAACGGACTCGGTAACTAGATGATCTCGCCACCAAGAATTTGAAGCTGATCACCAGCTGATCCGATCGGAACCCGTCGAGCGGGATGCCAAGGCTTCACTCGAATTGACCCGTTATCAGCTCATACGGACACCGCATTTTCGGCCAGCAAGGCAAAAATACGGCGCGGTCCGGCCCCTCCACCTTTTGCGAAAAAGGTGCATGAGGGGTAACGATGTAAGGAGAAACAGGCCTCTCCACCAGCACCCTGCATCGCGTGGGGTCCCAGGTCACAAAACGAGGCCTGTAAGAGGCCGCGCCACGACAAAACGAGGCCGAGGATGAGCCCGAGAAGTCTCCACCTCGCCCGACGAGTCCCCGCCTCTCCCTCTGGTGTCCGCCTCTCCCGAAGAGCCTCACACTCCCCTGCGGGCTCGCACAGCTACGTCGCTTTTACCCTTAAAAGTACCTGTACTTTTCAATTCGCGATAATAATCAAAGTACTGCGCTGTTCCGAGTACTTTATTCGCGTACGGTCGTTTTCCGAAATGTACCCCGCAAGTTCCCAAGGCTAAGCGGCGGGTGATCCCTTCTCTGTGCAGGATCACCCACCGCTCGGGGGCTCCACCCGGGGCCCGGGGCCCCTCCGTTTTTTCACAAAAACTCGACAAGTGATCGCTCTCACGCGCGATCAAGCGGTATACTTTTGCGCTTGCGAGAAAGGAACGTCAGCTCGAGGGGCTTCGTGACCACGCTTGTCCAAGTTTCGAGTGCTCACGCCCCCGCGGCTACGGCGCTAACTTGCGGGCAAAGTCCAAGCCCTCGGACCGACGTCTTTTTCCCGAGAAGCAATAAAGGAACCGCCTCGACTAGTTGTTGCTTTCAGCGTATCGATCTGCTGCTTGTCATTGTTCGATTCTTCCGAAACTACTCGGGGGCTGCGAGTCCGAGTGCCCAATCTCCCGAGTTCCTACGCCCCGGTGGCTACGGAACAGAGTCCGACGGGCAGGACCCCGCGCCTTTCCATCTCGACCCACGACCCCCAAAAGCATTCGGAAGAAAATGAAAATGGCAAACAACAGATAAAAACACGAGTTTTTTGAGCAACAACGATTATCCTTTAAAAAGGAGCTTTGTTCATTATATGATGACTAAGTCCTTTATGTCTATCCTACTCCAGCCCAAGATCCTTCAGGGCGGCGGTCAGCACCTTGTCGGCAAACGAGGAGGATTCGGCTTCAATCTCATCATATTCAGCATCCTCGTAGCCGGGGGCCCACCCACCTTGCAGAGCCTCCCGATCCATGGTCGGGTAGTGCGACAAGAACATAGCAATGATCTTCTACGCCACGCTCCGAGCAAGATCTGAGGCCTGCGCCCGAGTCCTCCCAGCGACAAGGGCGAGGCGATCCACCAAGGACGGGCCGCCGCTGACGTTGAGCTCCTCGAACAGGTGCTCGACCGCCTGGACCAAAGCCTGATGGACCTCGAACTTCTTCTCGAGGGCCCTCTGGCTCTGCTCGCCCGCCTCCNGCATCCTCGTAGCCGGGGGCCCACCCACCTTGCAGAGCCTCCCGATCCATGGTCGGGTAGTGCGACAAGAACATAGCAATGATCTTCTACGCCACGCTCCGAGCAAGATCTGAGGCCTGCGCCCGAGTCCTCCCTGCGACAAGGGCGAGGCGATCCACCAAGGACGGGCCGCCGCTGACGTTGAGCTCCTCGAACAGGTGCTCGACCGCCTGGACCAAAGCCTGATGGACCTCGAACTTCTTCTCAAGGGCCCTCTGGCTCTGCTCGCCCGCCTCCCTGGACCTCCGAAGGTCCTCGACAACCCCTGCAGACAACCCTTCGTCAGTGTCATTTTGCAGAGAAGAAAACAAGAAGAAGGACAAGCGGAAACACAATACTTACTGGCCAACTCCGCCTTCAGCTCGTGACCAAGCTGCACCAACTCTTGGTTGGCAGCAAAGGCCTTGGTCACCTCGCGCTTCTCGGCCTCGAGCTTGGCCTCCAGGTCAGCCTTCCCCTTCCGCAGGGCTACATTGGCAGACAAGCCTAAGCAAACTCGCCGCCACTCGAGGAGAACGGAAGGAAATCGCCCGACAAGAAATGGGGAGGGATAACTTACCAAGGATCTCCTCCTCCCGCTTCTGGGCGACCTCCTTGAGGCAGGCCCCCTCTTCCTCCGCGGCCGTCAGCTTCCCGGCCAGCTCGACCAACTGGTTGTTGGCCGTCTTAAGGTCAAGGTCGCGGTGCTGGACGTCTATCCGAAGGTCCACCACTTTCGCCTTCAGCCCCTCGACCTCCTGCACGGCGGCGTCCTTCGCCCGGTTGGAGGTGTCCGCGGCCACCAGCGCCTCCATCACCGTCCTCTCGGCCTCATCCACCTTCGCCTCGAGGGTGGCCTTTTCCTCCGCGGCGTCCTCAATCGCCTCGTCCCTGGCCTCCCGGGCCTTGGTCAGCTGGGCCTTGAGCTGCTCCTTCTCGGCCTTCAGCTGTTGCACGGCGTGCCAAAGCCCGGACTCCCGGCGAAGGAACGCCGACTTCTCGGAGCTGCGCTCCATAATTTTCTGAACGAAAACAAAAAGAAGAGCGGTAAGACACACCCCAAAACGGCGCCAAGACTAGAAGAACGAAGCCCAAGAACTCACCCAGGAAGGCCCGATGATCATCTTATTGAAGACCTCCTTCATATTATTGAGGCCCTCGGCGAGAAGTTGGCGCTGCTCCCTCTCCGCCGTGTCGTTCAGCTCGAAGATGGGATCCGCCGGGTTCTGACGATCGTACCACAACAATCGACCCTCACATGGCAGGCTCGGATTGTTCTCGATAGGTACGATGGCGTCAAAACGACGATCCATCTTCATCATCCCCGGCGTCTCCCGGAGAAAGCCCAGGCCCTCGCTCGAAGGGCTCGAAGGGCTCGGGGACTCCACGACCGGCCCCCTGCTGGACTCGCCGACGACCCTCCGCGAGCTACCCTCCGGTGAGTCCTCGAGCACGACGACCTCCGGGGGAACCACCCCGGAGGGCTCGGGGGCTGCGGTAGCTGCCGGGATGGCAGCATCTTGAGGGGCGCCAGATGTCCCCGCCTCTGCCTCCTTGGGGCCAGCCGCAGCCCCCGGAGAGGCAGCGATCCCGCGGCCATCTTCCCCGGCCGCGTCGCCGGACACGGCGACCTCCCTCGCTCCGGGGCGGGCCACCTCCTCCTGAGGAGTAGGCAGAGCTGCCTCAACCAGCTCCTCGGCCAGCTCGGCTTGGAGCGCCGCCACGGCCGCCTCCGTGGGGACGGTCTGTGCAATGGCTAGGCCCGTTGGGAGTGCGTCTCCCGGGCTGTCGCCGTCCCCCTCCGGCACCTTCTCCTCCACAGAGGGCGCCACCCTCCGTGTCTCCTCCTCGGCCTGCTCCGCCGAGGGCACCGGCGTCACCACCTCGGCCCGCTCCGCCGCGGGCTCCAACGTCCTTCTCGGCCGGCTCCGCCGCGGGCTCCGGCGTCACCTTCTCGGCCTGCTCCGTCGCAGGCCTCGGCGTCTGCGCCGCCAAGCGCAGCGTCTTCTTTGGCGCCACCGCGAGCGGAGTGTCGGCCCGACTGGTTCATCACAAGTCGGGGAATCCGGCTGAGAAAAATGGCAACTACAAAAACCACTCGAGAAAAACAGATCATCACTCACCTCGACGAGATGGTCCGAGTCCGCTTGAAACCCGTCGGCGCTGGGTCCTTCGGGGATGCGGGCCTCTTGGATCCCGCGAGCGCCGTCGGGGCGGGGGCCACCGGCGCGGTTGCGGCGTCCCTACCCGAGTGGGGCGCCGCCCGACCAGACGAGCCTCCTCCTTCGACCGGTAACGGGTCCGGCCGCCTCGTCGTGGCCCTCACCGGGGCGGGAGGGGCCTGCGTCTCCACCACGGGCGTCCGGGGCGCGTCCCGCCCTTCGCTTTGCGCCCGCGTCGTTTGAGGGGCCGGCGGCGGCCGCCTATCATCTCGCGGCGCGAGCCTCTTGGGGGAGCGCGACGCCCCCGAGGACGAACCCCCCTTGTGGGCGCGCTCCGACAAGTCCCGGCTCCGGCTCCTCTCCCGACGAGGGGAGACCGGGTCCCGACGGGAACTCCTCCCCTCCTCGGGCACGTGGCGGGAGGACGGAGGCATGCGGCTGCGCCTCTCGCGCCGGCTGTCCTCGGAGGACCGCCGATGCCGGTCCGACCGGGGAGCTTTCGCTCCTCCCTGCGTCCGGCGGTGGCGGCCCTCCTCTCCCGCTCGACCCCGGTCGCTGCGCCGAGGACGAGGCGGTCATCGCCGCGACCGCCTTGAGCTTCCTAGGAGGCGCGTCGTCGTCGCTCTCCTCGTCATCACCACTCCCCGAGTCGTCCTCCGCGGGCTCCGACTCGGGGTCCTCATCCTCGGAGACCTCTTCTCCCCTCCTCCTCCTCCTGGACCGCTCAGCGTTTCTCTCACGCTTGGCGACCTCTTTCTTCTTCCACTCCTCCCGGCGGTCTTTCCTCGCCTTGGCCCATTCGGCCTCGGCCCGGTTCTTCGCCTTGTCCTCGGGAAGCGGCGGCCGGGAGTAGGAGCAGTCAAAGCCCTTCATCTAAAGAACTCGGGATCAGCCAACTAAAGACTACTCGGGGATTCAAGGCGGATGAAGGAAACCTTACCAGAGCCTTGGTGCGGGCATTCGGGAGCATAGGGAGAAGGCCCGGGGGAGGATATGCGTCGTGGCCCTTCCCCATCGCCGCCGTCACCCGGCGCTCCACCTCGGCCTCCGAGGGCAAGGGGCTCATCGTCACGGTTCCCACGAAGGGGGCCTTCTCCGGAACCATCTGCCAAATCTGGAGGGTGCGCCGCCTCAGCGGCACGATACCTCTCGAGAGGTACCCGCCGAGGACCTCCGCCGCGGACACCCTCGCGTCGCGGAGTCGCGCGAGGGCCTCCCAGATGTTCCCGAGGAGCTTTTCCTGCAGCTTCTTCTCGGGCCCGTACGCCCACTCGTCGGGCGCCTTCTCGAACGTCTTTCCCGTGTACTCCGGAAGGGGGTTCTTGGGGTCGTTCTTGAGGTAGAACCATATCGGGTGCCAGCCCTTGTTCGAGCTGATCAGGGTCCCCGTGATGTAGGCCTTCGACCGCCCCTGCTTCGCCTTCAACACGGCGCACCCGATCGTTGCGGGGGCTCCGCCTCTGCGGGGTGCAGCGCGAACTTGAAGAAGTACCTGAAGAGGTCCCAGTGGGCCTCCATCCCCAGGTACCCCTCGCAGAGCGCCACGAACACCGCCATCTGTTGCACCCCGTTGGGGTTGATGTGGTGGAGCTCCAGCCCGTACTCGTTGAGCACGGCACGGATGAACCTTCCAGCGGGGACGGAGAACCCGCGCTCGTGGAAGGCGACGAACGAGACGACGTATCCCCGCGGCGGTCGGGGGTAGTCCTCCACGCCCGGAATCTTCCACTCCTCGGCCGTCGTCAATGGCGGAAGCAACCCTTCCGCCACAAGGCCCTCCAGCTGCCGGAGCGAAACCCGCGAGCGCTCCCAGGTCGACATCGTGAAGCTATCAGAAGGAGGAAGCGCAGGCGGGGTAGGAGGCTCGGTCGCTCACTCTCCGGAACGGCGAAGCAACGGCGGCGGATGCAAGAGAACGAGCGCAGCAGCGGCGGAGGAGACGAGACGCGCGATGGAAGGTGGAAGGCTCGGGCTAGGGTAAAACCCTAGGCAGCTGCAACGCGGGACTATAAATAGGGGCGGGGCGGAACGGCTGCGACATTAATTGCACGGGCCCACCACTGGCGCAGCGGCGACGTGCGCCCGTCGTTTCATCTGACCTCCTCAAAAGGCGCGTCCACCCCCCACGCGGCGGAAGAACGGGCCGACGCTCCCGTGCTCGGCCCATCAACGGTTGGGCAGCGGCCCGGCCCACCAACGAAGCGTCCTCGGCAAGCTTCCCGTCCCCGACAAGTTTTCCGACCCCGACGACCTCCAAGGCTAACCACCCGGGCACAAAACCTTAACAAGAGCACCAGCTCTTCTCAAGGCTCGGGGGCTACACCCGGCGGGTGCGCTCGCGCGCCCCACCGGAAAAATCGTGACTTACCATATCTTCGCCGCCTCTCAGCCTGGGCGCGAGCCTCCATCTCCCCCCCAGGCTCGGGGGCTACTGACGAGGGTCTGAATTAGGGGTACCCAATCAAGCCCTTAATCCGGGTCCTCACAATAATCCACCCCTCAAAAGCAAAAGCCGAAGATCCGAAGTAAAGCGAACTCCCCATACCCCGACAGCTCGGAGGCCACCCGACGAGTCTCCGATTCGCCCGAGGAGTTCTCCGCCTCCGAGTGGTTCTCCGATTCGCCCGAGGAGTTCTCCGCCTCCGAGTGGTTCCGCGGCTCGCCCGAGGAGTTCTCCGCCTCCGAGGAGTCTCCGGCTCGCCCGGTCAAAACTACTCGGCCACGTCCCGTCCCGGCCCATCCAGCGCCGTACCCACTTGGTACCCGCTGCGCCAGAGCATGATGGGCGTCCGTCCTTCGCCACGGCAGCCACAGTGGCGCCCGTCTCATCCGAACAGGAACGCTACAGCCCTGAGAGAAATGCATGCGCAACACCAGGCGCCCAAGGACGATCCCAGGCGTCCATGGACGACACCTGGAACCCGAAGAGGACACCTGGAGTTCCCAAAGGCCTCGAGCGAGTCAACCACGACCCGGAAACTACCCGAGAGCTCACCCGAGAAGTCATCTACACCAACCACCCGGGATGTACGATCCCGGGTCCGGCGGGGTGCCCACTCCGTCAACACCTGCTCCCTGTACGGCTCGGCACGCGGCGCAAGCTAAAGGCCTCGGGGGCAGTAACTCCCCTTGTAATTTTCTTCTTTCTTACCCCCCGCTCCCTTCTCTCCTTGAAGCTATAAAAGGGGACAAGGGGACACCAGAGGGGGACAGACGGACATCAGTCGAACATTCGAACACAGCACGAACAGCACGCTCGCTCGCACAGCACAGGGACTTGGGACCCTCTCCCTCTCCCGACCAGTTTGTACCCCCTACTACAGACTTGGACTTGAGAACATCGGCACACACTGGACGTAGGGTGTTACTCTCCGGAGGCCCGAACCAGTCTAAACCCCCTGTCTCTTGAGTCACCATCCGGGCCCCGACACGCGATCGTAGAAATTTACTTGCCGGCGGTAGAGAACCCCGACAACCATATTCTTGGAATCGGCAACCTTTAAAGGAATCGCTTCAACCCACTTAGTGAAATAATCTGTTGCCACCAATATAAATTTATGACCCTTGCTTGACGATGGATAAATTTGTCCGATCAAATCAATTCCCCATCCTCGAAAAGGCCACGGCTTGATAATCGGATTCATGGCTGACGCGGGCGCTTTTTGTACATTTCCAAATTTCTGACATTCTTGGCAACCTTTATAATATTCAAAACAATCTTCCAAAATCGTTGGCCAAAAACAACCTGTTTTACGAATAACCCACTTCATCTTATAAGCCGATTGATGCGCACCACAAACTCCCTCATGCACTTCATCCATCATGTCTTTGGATTCCGATTTACTCAAACATCGGAGCAACACACCATCAATCGTCTTATAATATAATTGATCATCAAGCAACACATATTTAACAGCCATGAATCTTAATTTCCTGGAAACCTTTTGTGATGGATCCTTAAGATATCTTACAATCTCATATCTCCAATCTCCGATTTCTGGCTCAACCGTCATGATCTCATGAAAACGCCGATAACCAGAAGTAGCATGTGCCAAATTGTTAGCTTCCTGATTCTGAGCCTTGGGGATATGTTCAATGTTAACCATCACAAATTCTTTCATCAATAATCGGCATTCATCAAAATATTGAATCAGAACATCGTCCTTACATTCATATTTACCGATTAATTGATAATTCACCAACTGGGAATCTCCAAAAATCTCAACAGCTTCAGCTCCGATTTCCAATAACAATTTCAATCCTTTAAGCAGTGCTTCATACTCAACCCGATTGTTGGTAAAGCTTGGATCCATTGGATAACTGAATTCAAAATTTGCCCCCCGAGGCGAAACAATTACGATTCCGATGCCACATCCTTGCCCACACGATGATCCATCAAAGAATAATGTCCAAGGCATCGGCTCAACCATTTTAATTTCATCTCCAATGTGCTGTGTTACGAAATCAGCCATTACCTGTCCTTTAAATGCTTTAGCCGATTCATATTTTAAATCAAACTCCGATAATGCCAATACCCACTTCCCAATTCTTCCTTTTAACATCGGCATGGACAACATATATTTGACCACATCAGTTTTACAAACAATCGTGCACTCAGAAGATAACAAATAATGTCTCAATTTGGTGCATGAAAAATACAGGCATAGGCACAATTTTTCAACTAGTAGATATCTTATTTCCGCATCAATCAATTTCCGACTCAAATAATAAACCACTCTTTCTTTTCCTTCAAACTCTTGTATAAGGACAGATCCGATTGACAACTCATCGGTCGACAAATATAATCGAAATAGCTTATCTCTCTGAGGTGGAATCAAAACTGGCGGTGTAATCATGTACTGCTTTATTTCAACAAATGCCCTTTGTTGATCCTCTCCACAAACGAATTCCTCATCGGCTTTTAATTTCAGCAGCAGGGAAAAAGGACGAATTCTACCAGATAAATTTGAAATAAATCTTCTGACGAAATTAATTTTACCGATTAACAACTGGAGACTCGTCTTATCGGTAGGTGGCTTAGCATCTCTTATAGCCTTCATACTTTTCTGTCCGACTTCAATTCCTTTTTCATGAACCATGAAACCCAAAAACTGTCCAGCCGATACTCCAAACGCACACTTGTTAGGATTCATTTTCAAACCATGCTTCCTCGTGCATTCAAGAGTTTCCCGTAAATCGGCCAGATGTTGTTTGTATCCATCGGACTTCACTACTACATCATCAATATAAATTTCAACAATCCTGCCGATCAACTTGTGAAATATATAATTCATTGCCCTTTGATATGTGGCGCCAGCATTTTTTAAACCAAAAGTCATTACAACCCACTCATATAATCCAAGTGCACCAGGACATCGGAATGCAGTCTTAGGAATATCTTCTTCTGCCATAAAATTTTGATTATATCCTGCATTACCATCCATAAAACTAATCACCTTATGTCCTGAAGCTGCATCAACCAACATATCGCCAATCGGCATCGGATATCCATCCATCAGAGTCGCCTCGTTAAGATTCCTGAAATTGACACAAACTCGTAATTTCCAATTTTTCTTGAAAACAGGAACGATATTAGATATCCGCTCAGCATATCGGCAAGGTCGAATAAACTTAGCTTCATATAACTGAGTTATTTCGGCTTTTATTTCTTGGTCTAACTCAGGTTTAAATCGTCTCGGCGCTTGTTTAAAAGGCCGATACCCTGGTTTAATCGGGAGCCGATTTTCAACAATAGATCAGCTTAAACCTGGCATCTCGTAGTATTCCCAAGCAAAACAATCACGATACTCTTTTAATAACTTTATTAATTCTTGTTTAAACTCAGGATCCAACTTTGCACTTACATATGTCGGCCGAGGTCTATCTCCTAAACCTATATCTATTTCCTCTAACTCATCGGCCGACATAAACCCTTGACCAAGCTTACCCTCATCTTCAATGAAATCATCCATTAATACAAGCTCTCAGAACCGATTGCTTGGATCGGCTTTAATCCATCATCGGACACTTGGATAAAATCTCCTTCCCAAACCTTGCCCGATAAGCATTCAATCCCTTCAAACTCCCAAACCGTCAAATCGGCGGTAGCAACGCTGACCGATTCATCGGCTTGAACAGTCTCGATGTGATCCCCATGCCACTGGATGAGGCATTGATGCATGGTAGATGGCACACAACAATTGGCATGAATCCAGTCATGACCCAGGAGCAAGCTGTAAGACCCTTTACTGTCGATGACGAAGAACGTAGTAGGCAAAGTCTTGTTCCCGATAGTCAATTCAACATTCAATGCCCCCCGAGCTGGCGATGGATTCCCGCCAAAGTCTTTAAGCATCATATCAGTCTTGATCAAATCGTCAGGTCCTTTGCCATGCTTCCGATATGTGGTATACGGCATCAGATTTACAGCAGCTCCCCCATCAACAAGCATCTTAGTCATCGGCTTGCCATCAACATACCCTTTAACATATAAAGGCCTCAAATGCCGATACTTCTCATCAACTGGCTTTTCAAACACAGCTTGTTGAGGTTGCAGAATCAACTGTGCCATAGCTTCTTTAACTTCATCGGTCTCATCATCGGTTGAACTTGCATTGTATTCAGTAGGCAGTACAAAAACCATGTTCATCGATGCCGATGGTCCATCATCATCACGCTTGGGCTTAGCTCTCCAAATCTTGGAATTGTCATCTTGACGCTTTTCCTTGAGTAGTTCCTTGAATCGGAGATGCTAAACCCTCCTTTTTTGAGTCTTGGTCAAACCTTCAGGACACCATTGCGGATTGACTCCTGGACGTAGGTCCGATTTGACCTCCTCCTCCGATTCCTGTGCATTTTCTGGCTCTTGAACAATTTCCTTTTTCCTGTACACCAGACGATCATACACAGAAAGACGGTCTCCTTTATATTTTTGGCGATCATTATACCTTCGGCGATCATCGTCCCATCGGTCATAGCACCGATTTTCATACTCACGCCGATCATGGTATTCACGCCAATCTTCGCGCTCTTGTTGATAAGCTACCTCATCATGCCAGCTGCATCGGCGTCCAAAATCCAATCGGTCATGAACAGACTGACGTTGTCTTTTTGAATCTCTGTAGCTTTCATACTGATCACTGCATTCTGGACAATCGTAAATTGATGGAAGCCTTAACTTTTCATTCCAGCAAAACCTAAAAAACGGACATCCCCACTGATCTTCATTATCAAATCTCCTTGCCGGAGGACTCCGATCCCTTTCCTGCTGGCGCATATATTTGTCAATGAGCTGTCCCGATGTAACCGTAGGCTTCTCCCCGCGTCGGTGATCATCCCGATAGTGCTGATGATTCCAATTTTGCACGTCATCGGCCGTCACTTGGCATTCTTGATCAACAACTCCCGATTTCTTTGCATTCTCCGATGTGAGGACTTTGGCTTTCAACTTCCTATCGGGTGCTCCGATCTCAACCATATTTTGAGAAAATGGATGCCCATCAAGTTTCATTGGTTTCTTGCTAGTTTCAACTTTAATGATCCTTTTCTCAACGGCCGATTGAATCTCATTGCGAAAAACTTTGCAGTCATTAGTATGATGAGAAACTGAGTTATGCCACTTGCAATATTTCTTTTTCTTTAACTCTTCGGCAGAAGGAATTGTATGATTTGGGGAAAGCCTGATTTGTTTCTCTGCTAGCAATAAATCAAATATTTTATCGGCTTTAGTAATATCAAAGCTGTACCTTTCTGGCTCGACCTTCACCCATGGACAGGCAACCGAATTCTTGTTCTTGGTCCATTCAGCCAAATCGATTTCAGCTTCTTCTCCATCAGATTTGTATTCAATATTGGCAATTTTTCTCTGGAACTTTTCCCTCCGATAATCATTGCCACGTCCTTCATGCTGAGAGAGCTTTTGAATCATGTGCCCCAAGCCTTCAAAATCTTGACTTGTATATCGGTCCCTGACCTGAGGCAACAAACCTTGAAATGCCAAATCGACCAACTGTCCCTCCGATAAATTCAACGAGTAACATCGGCTGCGTACATCTCTGAATCTCAGGACAAATTCGCTAACCGATTCACCGTTTCTCTGTCGGAGTGCTGTCAGATCGGACAGCCTGGTCTCTTGTACTCCCATGAAGAAATAGGCATGAAACTGTTTTTCCAAATCGGCCCAATTACTAATAGAATTCGGTGGCAATGATGAGAACCATGAAAAGGCCGACCCAGAAAGCGACATGGGAAACAGTTTAACTTTCAATGGATCAATCGATGCTACTTCACCACACTGGATTGTGTATCGGCTGATATGCTCAATGGTGGTAACATCTCCTTGTCCCGAAAATTTGTAGAAATCTGGAATCCTGAATCGGGCTGGCATAGGCAATGTACCAAACCAGTCCGGATACGACTTTCGATACAGATAAGATTGTCCCTTAGGCTTCAGACCAAACTGATTCTTCATGACGTCAGCAATCTTATCTGCCCAATCCTCCTGAGTGTAGTTTCCCTGACTAATCGGAGCACGATTCATTATGACTGGTGTTTCATTAGGTCCGATCGATGTCAGGGATAGACCCCCGGGGTACCCAGAAGGTGGATTGGCCCAACCAGCAGGGGGCGGCCCAATCCGAGTGCTATCGGGCCGGTTTGTCAGACTGGGTGGCCCACCACTCGGGAGGCCCACCAGTCGGGCGAACCGGATGACTACGACGGCGCGCACGGCAAGGAAGCAGGCGGCGTATCACGCAAGAAGATCGGAGATCAAGATAAACTAGCCGGAATTCTAGGGAAAGATATCTGTAATCATTATAGGATCGAATCCTTGTATTTCGGGTAGGTTATGATCTCTAGCCGACTTGTAACTCAAGGCAACCGGACTATATAAGGTGCCTTGAGACCCCCCCTCCAAAACACGATCAACAACTACGACGAGCAATCATTCAACCTAGGACAGAACCCAACTACGGAGATCCTTCAGGAACTTCATACACAGCAATCCATACACCCAACACAGGACGTAGGGTATTATGTCATCTTGACGGCCCGAACCTGTTTAATCCTTGCGTCTTGTGTTACCATCGTCTTGTGATCCTCGATCTGTCCCTCAACAAATCAACCACGTAGGCTACCCTGTGTGGACTGCCGGGTCCATAAATCCGACAGTTGGCGCGCCAGGTAGGGGTTGATCGATGAGATCAATCTACAAGCTCGATGACAGCTACTTCCGTCGTCATCACGCCGGCACCTGGGTGAGTCGTTCTCAACATCCTTAGCAGTTAGATTTGGTTTCTCTGTGGCTAATCACATACCGTCTCTCATTTTCTGATCTGTTCGCACGAGTTCCATCATCTTCCGAAGTCGATGGATGAGCTCGCTCCATGGGGTCCCGGTGGCCATCACATGCGCAAGGGAGATAACCGCCGAGATCCAATCATCACGGCGCAAATACGCCTGCAGGCTGATCACGCAGCACGTACCGTATGCATCAGCAAGCAAGGAAGTCACGTGTCATACATCATACATGGCATGCAAGCTAGTATATTCCATCAGGCCGGACCAATCAGGAAACATATATTCCATCTCTTATTCATGTTTTATTTTCCAACCTTAAGTTAGCTTACACGTGCCAATTATATCCTTTTGTTCTTTCGATTGCATGTGAATCTATGCATTTACAAGGAAGGTCCAGCGCATTCCATACGTGCGTCAGAAGGCATGCACGACTTTGCTGTGCACCAGGAGGGCATGCGAGGCCTGGGGGGCTCGGCTTCCATGCGCACGGCGACTCTGACACGCGGGCCATCTTGCATCCGTCAAGGCGCCCGGGGGCATGGCTCAAGCCAGCACAGGACGACATACACGGCTACGTCGACGACGACAACTCCGACTGCTGGGACCTGACCGAATGGCTCGTCCTTGACTGGCCGGCTTGGTCGACAATCTCATCCACTCGGACATGAATCAAAGCTAAGTCATATTTAAATACTTTTTATGATATTTCCCGGTCACCGCATATCTCCATACTGCGCCATATTTCTCCATAATCATCGCCGACTACCTTTGGTTTGTTTCCGACTGCTTATACAGCCCGAGCGCTACACAGTCGGGACGGCCAACGGACGCATATTGCATTTTTCTCCATCGTTCATTTCTTTTTCCACTCTTATAGAAGTCGCTAAAGTACTAGGAAAGCACACGCCTTAATCCGTGAAGCCTCGACTCTTCCGTATGCCTACGTTACTACGCGTGCATGCGGCCCAGCTCCCTGCGCTACGGACTAAGGCTATCGGGGATCAGGTGCATAAACGTAACAGGATAACTACCCGAGAAAATTAATAGACTTAAAGAGTTGGAAGTAGAAATTCTATTACATACAATGCCGAATGTTTTTCTCCAGAATTAGCATTTGCTACACCATATACTACCTATCCTTCATATCTTCATTGCAGGGCACAGGTTTGGATCCCGAGCTTGCCTGTTACGCTCGGGGGCTGGACCACTCCGGCATCGCCGCCAGCTGAGTCCTCGAGTCAGTCATAACGCGGGCTGGTACTACACTCCACGACGGTCGCTAGCCAAGTGCTTTGCAGCACTCGGGCTGGCGCTACACTCCACAAGGATCGCTAGCTGAGTGCTTTTGAGTACTGAGCTGGCGCTACCGCATGACGAGGAAGATGAAGACTTGACGGACCCTCGACTCGGCCCTCGCGCTCGGGGGCTGGGCGCCGGGACGACTACTCGGCGTGCCTCAGCCCTCACGCTCGGGGGCTGGCGCCGGGACAACTACTCGGCGTGCTCCGGCCCTCACGCTCGGGGGCTGGCGCCGGGACGACCACTCGGCGTGCCTCGGCCCTCACGCTCGGGGGCTGGCGCCGGGACGACTACTCGGCGTGCTTCAGCCCTCACGCTCGGGGGCTGGCGCCGGGACGACTACTCGGCGTGCTCAGCCCTCACGCTCGGGGGCTGGCGCCGGGACGACTACTCGGCGCGCTCAGCCCTCACGCTCGGGGGCTGGCGCCGGGACGACTGCGTGCACCAGCCCTCACGCTCGGGGGCTGGCGCCGGGACGACTACTCGGCGTGCTCAGCCCTCACGCTCGGGGGCTGGCGCCGGGACGACTACTCGGCGTGCTCGGCCCTCACGCTCGGGGGCTGGCGCCGGGACGACTACTCGCCGCGCTTGCCCGCCGAGTCCTCACGCTCGGGGGCTGGCGCCGGGACGACTACTCGGCGTGCCTCAGCCCTCACGCTCGGGGGCTGGCGCCGGGACGACTACTCGGTGTGCCTCAGCCCTCACGCTCGGGGGCTGGCGCCGGGACGACTACTCGGCGTGCCTCAGCCCTCACGCTCGGGGCTGGCGCCGGGACGACTACTCGCCGCGCTTGCCCGCCGAGTCCTCACGCTCGGGGGCTGGCGCCGGGACGACCACTCGGCGTGCTCAGCCCTCACGCTCGGGGGCTGGCGCCGGGACGACCACTCGGCGTGCCTCAGCCCTCACGCTCGGGGGCTGGCGCCGGGACGACTACTCGGCGTGCCTCAGCCCTCACGCTCGGGGGCTGGCGCCGGGATGACCTGTCGGCACGCTTTGACCCTCACGTTTAGGGGGCGGGCTGCCGAAATTAACGCCGGATGATTCAGTCAGATGCTCCTCGATTAAGCCTTGAGCCGATTCCTATGGAATCGCCTTAAGGCTCGGGGGCTACGGCCAACGGACGCACCTCGCGGCGCATCCGTTGATTGTCTGGCGACCTCAGAACAAGGCTACAAACCCTTGGACCGATTCCTTCAGAATCACTTCAAGGCTCGGGGGCTACGGCCGACGGACGCACCTCGCGGCGCTTCCGTTGCAGACGGCTCTCTTTTCTCTCCAGTATCACGCGGCTTTGCTTCCAACCACAGCAAGCTCGAAGCTCAGTAGATAGCACGACCTCGTCGAGTTGTCGCTCAACCACGTACTACTCGGGGGCTTGTCGGGGATAGACCCCCGGGGTACCCAGAAGGCGGATTGGCCCAACCAGCAGGGGACGGCCCGATCCAAGTGCTATCGGGCCAGTTTGTCAGACTGGGTGGCCCATCACTCAGGAAGCCCACCAGTCGGGCGAACCGGATGACTACGATGGTGCGCACGGCAAGGAAGCAGGCGGCGTATCACGCAAGAAGATCGGAGATCAAGATAAACTAGCCGGAATTCTAGGGAAAGATATCTGTAATTATTATAGGATCGAATCCTTGTATTTCGGGTAGGTTATGATCTCTAGCCGACTTGTAACTCAAGGCAACCGGACTATATAAGGTGCCTTGAGACCCCCCTCCAAAACACGATCAACAACTACGACGAGCAATCATTCAACCTAGGACAGAACCCAACTACGGAGATCCTTTAGGAACTTCATACACAGCAATCCATACACCCAACACAGGACGTAGGGTATTACATCATCTTGACGGCCCGAACCTGTTTAATCCTTGCGTCTTGTGTTACCATCGTCTTGTGATCCTCGATCTGTCCCTCAACAAATCAATCACGTAGGCTACCCTGTGTGGACTGCCGGGTCCATAAATCGGACAATCAACGGCTCCTGATTGTCAGCTCCCTTATTCTTTGGTGGATTTTCAGTGTTGAAGAAAACAGGATATACCATCTTGCCATCGACTACAGGAATCCGGCTGCCAAACTGATCAATATGTTGAGTTCCGCCACAAGTCTTGTCTTCCGATTCACCTTCCTGTTCTTCTTCTTCACCTCCTTCTACCGCCTTAGCTTTTGCCTTTTTTATCTTGGGAGTCTCATAACACTCAGGGTGTGTTTCTGGTGATGTAGACGAATTGAATTGCGTCATCTTCTTCTTCTTGAGATCCTTAATTGCTGAAGCAGCACCAGTATCAAAGTAAGCAGGTCCCTTCTGGTCATTCTTCAATATAGCTCCATCCAGCAATTGGGCAATCAATCCCACCACCGTGTTAACCAATATTCCAGATTGATTAATTAAAGCATGACTCAAACCAGCGTCTACAAAATCTTTGAAGAATTTTCTCTCCTCGGCAGTGATCCGATCGAACGCTTCCTGAGGAACAGGAAACTGATTTTTCTTAATCACCGCATTGCGAGTTTTGCTGAATGAGTGTAGGCACAGGTTCTTGAATTCTTCAATTTGTGCTTCCACGAGTTTCTTCTGCTCGTCACTGAGATCCTCCATCGTGGTCGTAGGGATCGCAGCTGCTTTGTCTCCAGGTGCCATCGCAGAAGCTTTCTGGTCCCACTGGGCGTGCCAAAATGTATTGACGTCCAAAAAGTCAGGCGTTGACTCTCGGAAATTAACACTGTGGCCTGGAAGATTTGCTTCACTTCAGTGCAGGTCCAAAATCTTGAGGTTCGTGGCATGCCAGTCAATTTGACCTGAAATTGACAAGGTAGAATTTAATCAGTAAACAACAAGAAACTCATCGGCCAAGGCCCCGATTTGTTCCAGAAATCGGATCGGCATAAAGAGGAGTCCGATTTCAACAGCATGAACCATCGGCCTTGAGTCCAATTCGTGAAAATATAGCTTGTATTGAAATAAATCATCGGCTATGAAAACCGAATCGAAGATAGATCTAATTTAAACTCATTCTTTAATATGCATCTTTCCAAAGGCGATAAACAAACCAAATCTCGTGTCACTAACAATCGGATCGATTTCGAGACAGCATTGCTAGCAGGGCACCGATTTGCTTGCTTATTCCGACAGATCAATTTATATCAAAGAACTTATTTAAATCAGATCTATTTGTAACTTGCTTATTAAATCTAAATCGGCTATATAAACAATGTAAACAGATCTATTATGAAAACTTGAATAACAATGAAACAGAATAAATCTTCTCCGATAGATGTAAGCCGATAGGATAAAATCAACAAGATACGGTAAAAGGTGAGCGGTCTAAACGAAGAAGGGCGATACGCCTCAATCTAAAGCCTAGAACAACTTGATAAATTGGTGAATTAACTAAACGAAGAAGGGCGATACGCCTCAATCTAAAGCTTAGATTAATTCGATAAGGTGTCGGACTTACAGACAAACCGGAGGTCAAGATGATGCAGCCCTGCTTGCTGAAGAACTCGACGAAAAGGGTTGTTGGCACGTGAGGCCGAAAGTTGTGTTTGATTGATTGGTTGTGTGAACATTTTTTACAATGGCGCAGGGTTTATATTTATACCCTGGAAATCAAGCCAAAACTTGCCGGCTACTACAATATCTCTAACTTAATTAAAGCAATCTAATCTTAAACTACCAAAACTATTACAGATCTTAACGCACAATCAGGCCTTGAAGAAGCTTCCCGACGCGCCTCCCTTCAGAAGTCGTGCATGCTCCGGCCTTCTCCTTCCCGTGTCCGATCAGGACTCCTATCGGACGTACCCCGATCGGAATCGGAGACTGACTCAGAATCGGACTCGGCCTCTGCATCATCTCCGTCGTACACAACCCCAGCCGAGTCAAAATCTGGTGTCAACAAATAGTGTCTGACCAATCAATAAAAATAGTGTCCTCATCATCACTAAATTGCAGATCGTGGACGTCCATGGCCAAACGGCCGCTGTGCATGGCGTGGCCGCTCTTGGCCGTGGCCTGGCAGCTCCTGGTGGCTGTGCCATGACGGCTGGTGGCCGTGGCATAGACGACGCTGATGACCGCATCCAATGACCCGCTGCTGGAACAACAGAACTACGGGGGCAGACCGAGTCTACAGAGACGCTTAGGTATAGGACGTCGGATAATGCGATAACTAATTGATGGCGGCGGCTCATTGGATGCGTGCAAAACCCTAAGATGGACAACATAGTCCTCGGTGATTTCAGACATTTCACCGATGCCCTGGCCAATAAAGTGCAATTCAGAAAATTCACAGTTGTCCTGTCCGTGCGCTGGCCGACCCTGGCCTTACCTTGGCCGCTCGCTGGCGAGCCGTGCGCAGGCCGCATGCTGGCCGGGCGTGGCCGCTCGCTGGCTGGCCATGCGCAGGCCGCCTGCTGGCCAGGAGTGGTCGCGCCTTGGCCGCCCGCTTGCTGGCCGTGCGCAGGCCCAATCAACTATCTCCAGACTGTCCCAATCAATTACCTGTGGAAAGAATGGCTCGGTGCTTGAGTCCATTGCTGCACTAGCATTATCTGTGACCATGTTGCTCATGACTTCTGTAACAACTGAGGCTGACAGTGATGATACAGGCTTGTCATTTATATCAACATAAAGAAACATCTTCTTTTCGTTCTGTCTTTCACTGAGTGACAAGGACTTATCATCCACTAGTTTTCTTTCCCCACCACTGCTCATATCAAATTCACATATTGCAAGCTGCTGGTTGCTTCCCCAGGTCACCCTAGATGCCATGTCCTTTTCTAAGTCATCCATAGTGTAACATCGTGAGTCCACTACCCATTCAACATATTTACGTGGCATATCAACAGATCTACCATCACTCAACTTGGATCTGAACTGTGAAAACTGAACACAGAGCCTAAAAGCCACATCCGGATCCAGCCTACCGAATACCAACAAAAAGAAACAAGCATATGCATCAGTCAGCTACATGCTAAGTCGTCCTTTCAGTTCACGCATGCTTCTTCCTCGAATCAGACTAACAACATTGGATGAGACAGATGAGAGAGAGATTAGGGTTTGAATGAGAGGGCTTACCTAGGAGAGACCTCGAAGGGGATCATGGCCTCCGTTCAGGCCTCGTTCAGGCCGGTCTACGTGGCGGCGGCATTGGGCAGCGGAGGGGAGAAGACGGCGGCGCTGGGCTGCGGAGGGGAGAAGGAGCGAGGGGAGTGAGAGGCAAAGAACGAGCAGTCAGGGCTGCTCGATTCGATCCAGATGATAAGGAAAAGAACGGGGGCAACATAGTGCGTTCACTTGCGCTGGTAAATAAAAGCGAGCAGATAAGATGAGAAATAGAGAAAAAAAAAATCCCTCGTATCAAAAGATTTGGTGAGCAGAGGGTTAAATTTCGAAAGGCTTTGAATTGAGGTTCAGAAGAAGTGAGACGCGCAAATTCCTCCTTTGTTTTCCCTCCTCGCCGGTGTGCATGGCATTTGCCAAGCCGCCTCCTTCTCCTTCGTTTATTTTCCTCGCCGTGTTCCAAGGCAAAGCCACGCCTCGCACCTGCCCAGAGTCCCACGGCAGCGATCGGCGCTTCAGGTTCGCGGCGAGGCGGGAGGCGCCGTCCGATGCGGAGGGGTGAGCCAGCCGTGCGCCATCATCGTTCCCTGCAGGTGATGAAAGTACTGCCATCGTCTTGTTTTAACTTGTTTCAGTTTATTGGATGTCGCGCATCTACTATTTTTCGTGATTCCTGCATTGCCATCGGCGTCCCTTAGGTGGACGCGACGATGCTGCCCACGGTCCCTCGTGGAGGAGGAACGCGACAGTGGCCCCCTCTCCGACGCAGGGTGGAGGAGAGGGACTCCACGGCGGCGGCGCGAAAGAGGAGGTGGATGGCGCGACGGCGGCAGCCTGGGCCGGTGAGGCGAGGGCGTCGGAGAGGGACTCCACGGCGGCGGCGCGAAAGAGGAGGTGGATGGCGCGACGGCGGCAGCCTGGGCCGGTGAGGCGAGGGTAATTGATGCATGACGTATGGAACTGATGGGGGATTTTTTTGAAAGATCCTGACGGAGGATCTCTGATTCGTTGATCCAATCATCCTATCCTGGTATGCGCCTATTGTCTTTGCATCTTTGATTCTTTGACCAATGAGGATCACTATTGCTCCTTCGTTGCTGCAAAGCATCGATAATCATCAATTGCTAGATATTAGGTTAAGCTAGATATTATTACAATTTTCAAGTCTTACATGATAATTGGTTAGATTTTCTTAAAACGATTCATTACAATTCCTAATGTTTTTTTCTCTAATTTTTAGCATCACATGTGTAGCATCATCAGTATGACTTAGCATCTAGATAAGTTAATTTTGTGCAAATCGTATTGTTTTTGGTATGATGAAATCGGATTGTTCTTGGTCCAATTCAGTAATGTATATTGATATATTAACTTTTTATACATTATATGTCAAGGGCCCATATATTTTGTTTTGCCCCGGGCCACCAAAATCTCAGGACTTGCCCTGGCCAGCTGCACCATGAGGGTCACCTGTCCAAAATCTCATATATTTTATACCAGCTATTTGTTGAGATGCATGCTAGGTTCACTTGTTTCATCTTTTCTCTTCCCACTTTCTATGAGGGTCGGTTTTGTTGTGTTGAATGAACAAACAACATGTTCCAGCTGAGGGAGTAGTCCACAGGGATGCAGGACATGAAGAGTATATTGTCCTCTTTCCTGTTCATATTTTTATCATTAATCTGTGATTGATTTGGTTCATTGGTATAAAATAAGAGGTTTTTATCAGAAATTTCAGAGTGGTGGCTTTGGAGCACCTGGTTTCTTGGTACTCTTCCACCCGATATTGGAGGCCTCTTACATTTGCATCGACAGGATCGCCCCCAAGGGAACATGCGATATATGTGTTTCGGGCATTATATGTGTTTTACTTTTTAGCGAGCACATCTTCAAGGATTATGCATGAAAATAAAATTGATTGGAGTATTCATGATTCTAATTTTTTTTTAGTGTGTGCATAGATGGTCCATTGTCGATGACGATGCTATCTATATCCAAGCCTATCCTCCTTTGTTTGATCCTGTGCTTGTTGCAAAACTTATGCAGTTGTGCCATGATGATTGTTGAACTTCCTTCTGCTTTAGCCAAGAGGTTCTTTAGATTCTGGTAGAGAAACTTGCTACAATCTATGCATACAAAATAATTTTTACATATCTAATTTTTTGTGTAATCCTGATATGAAATTCCTGTGTACTAGCTTGTTGGTGTCTTGTGTTCAGTTCTTTGCACAAATATCTTCCATGGGGCCGTTCAGGAAAGAAATGATTGAATAGAAAAAAAATCATGACTCATTCTTAGGAGAAATTGATTTTGTACATCCATGCTTAGGATTTCAGCTGCCTGAATAATGTTTATTTCCATTCTTTTCTATGTGCAGGGTATTTGCCAGAAGTTCCTCATGTCATGAACTACTGGACTGAGCATGTCCTAGACTAGCCGGTGGGTTTAACTCATGGCCCCCCTCCAATCAGGCCTCGCCATGGCTTGCGTGTTGTGGCCGAAGCACATGTAGTAGACACCATGGACAACTCAGCTAAGGGCATCCAGGTTAATTAGTCTGTTTGTTGCTTGCATGCATGCCATGCCTGGTGCCCTCTACTTTTTCTGTAATCTATTAGATTACATCAGATTATTGCTTGGCTCTTGGACTAACTAGCTAGCGCACGAGTGCGTGTGCTTTCCCATCATTTAGCAAATTAATTTGGTTTGCTGTGATTATTATAGTTTCCATTCATTGGGTGCAGATTTGGGATAAGAATGAAGAGATTGGGGGAGAGAAGGGATTCAAGAAGAGAGAGGGAGGGAGCTTATTTTTTTTTCTTTAGATACGCATGCTCAAATCAATTTTCCCCCTCCCAAGAACAACTTGCTCACACTTCCCTACTCACCTTGCACCTTTAGAGTATAACATGATGCAACTGAGGAGATGGAAGCAGAAGCTTAACTGATGGTGGGAAGGAGGTACACGTTGCTTTAATTGCATTCTGGATGCTATTGCAAGGTCACAAATTGCAGTGAGGTGCTGACTTTTGTGATTCTTTTGTTCAGTAAAATAGTGTAGTGATACAGAGAAGTGTGTTAGGAGTACAACCGGTATAATCATGCGAAATATGTCACATGCAGCAAAACACGATATGCCTATGATATGAAGTATTCTCGTTCAGTAGATGTGTGTGTGGTTGTTTGACTTAGGACATTAGCAACTGAATTTTGGAATATGATGTCATATATTTATGTGAACTAACAAAGGGTACCTAATTTAGGGACTCGCAGAAGCTGATCGGCAACTAAATGCCATTCTCTGCACCTTCACATGGCGCTGGCGACCGCCGATTTCCTCTATGTTGGCACGGTGGAGTTCACAATGCCCGGCTCATCAGGGGCCCACTGCCGCCAATCTTGTCAGATCCCTGTACCGAAGAGCGCCGCCGTCCTAACGAGTCTGTGGCAAGCTGCCATCCCATTCAAGAGTCCATGAAGAGTCGCCGCTCACCGACAAGTATATGTACCAAATTATTTCTTCAAAAGCTCATGTGCACATTTAGAACTTCCAGCTTTACTTTTGGGCTATACTATATCAAGCTAAGATCCCCTTCCATGCTTAGATTTATTTTTATGTTTCCTTTAGACAGTATTTATATGAATTTTAGTTTTCTTCATTCCCATTGTTGTCCATTCAAAACTTGCTTTTCATATGTTCATATGTCATATGCTTCTCTTATCAGGCTTATGACTCTGAACTGTGGAAAGTTTCGGTGTCATGGCATTGCTACTAGAATCTGTACTCAATATTTTTGTAATGTTTGAGAAACTATGATTTTGATCCATCATTGTTTAGATGTCACGTCCTTCAAATTTGACCAGGGAGGCACATAGTTCCCAAAGGGTGTTTACTTCACCAAGCAGATGAGGTCAGGCGGGACACCGATTCCTGTTTTGTGCAGTCAACACTAATTCCAGTTTAGGTGTGTCCTAGGAAGATTTAATGGATATCGATACTATGAGGATCCAAACCTTTTGAAAACACTACCCACTTAAAAAATTCCCACCCACCCCTCATATAGGACCCACTCTGCAGTCCAGTAGAGGAGAAAGTTTCAAGATGTTGAAAAAACACGCTTTCTAAAAGGAGGAGAAAGGTTTAAGTTTTGTTATATGATTTTCAAAAAAAATACTGAAGAATTTATGTTTTTTTAAATGGTCAAAAGTACTCTAGCAAGCTAGCTACAACTATTCTTGTTTAGAGTTTTAGACTGACTATTTGTATTTTTCTGGCCAATTACTGTTCTTTTGTTGATAATCCTTTTTGTCATAAAAAAAGTGCTTCTTTATTGTACTCATCAATGTGCCCTTTTATCTTCATTCCTTTATAAATCTCAATCTTAAGGTGGCCTGTTTATCTTCCTTTCACGTTGAGTGAAGAATTTTCTGATTCTCTTTATTCTGATTAGGTGAGAAATTTCATTATTGAATACCGGTAGATTGGCTGGTCTTACATCCAAAATGTCAGGTAAGGTCTTAGTAAAATTTCTTGCCATTTTTCAATGTTTATGTTCCACATTTAGATTATATACAGCATAGTAACATGTTACTTGGTTGTGCTCAAATGCTTCTTGTGAATAAATTCCTATGTAGCTAAAGTTTGACTAAATACTGTCATAGTTTTAATCATTTCATGTCAGACCTATAGCTGAAGAACAGATGTTTAATATTCTGCGAACTACTAAGCAAAAAACAGGTTCTGATGAGATTTGTTAGTGGATAATTTAGTTGGCATTCAATATTTTTGTATGGCATGCTACATAAACCCATGCCTTGATGTTTCATTGGCTTCTTGCCTGCTTCGATTTTTCCCCCTGTCTATATGTCGCTTAGTGTGGTTTGTTGTTCTGCTTGCCGCATGACTGCTACAATTAATGTTTCTTAAACCTGCATGGTTGCTTGCAAGTTGCATCATATCGGCTTTAAGAGCAGGGTTAGGTGCCTGTAGTGCCAGTTCAGATTACTGTGTTTTCTGACAGTTTTGATGTGTGTTCACTGTTGTTTAGAAGAAAAGTCTCGGTTCATTCTCTTCTATTATGATAGCCTTTTGTGCATTATGCCTCATGCTATATATTGCAAACTAAAGCTTCATCTTATCTTTTTTTTTTCTCGAGCACTCTGGAGAGCTGCATACCCTCACATTTCAGAAAAGTATGTTTATTCAGAGCTGCATGCCTATGCTTGAAATGATTTCCTCAGTAATTCCTTGTTTTGATATCTCTGCTTTGTTTGGTCCCTTTATCCTCTGCTCTTTCATTCCCTACCGTCTGGTTAGTCTTAGTTTGCCTTTTGTGATTTGATTGAGAAGGAATGGGAGGTTATTGCCAGTGGCAAGGAGGGAGGAGGAATTGCCTTAACGAAAGAGCTCAAAGATTGATGATGGTGTTTCTACTTTTTATGCATGGAAAGATTACTGTGTTATCTGTCCAGAGAGGAAAATTAGGTTCAGCAGAGATTAAATGTTTGCATTCCATTTCTATAGATTAAAAATAGAGTTTGTCATTTTGAGATGAAGATTGTCGGTGTGCTTGCACCTCTGACTTGGCACCCTACATTCAGGTCAGCTAATTGAATTGGCTCCCATATTGTTTATGACTTATCATGTGCACGCCAAATATTTGATGAAATATATTAAGCCTGCCTGAGGGCTGTGTGGGGTTTAGCCAAATAAAGGATATATGTAGGTCTGTTTGACTTCAGTTTTGTGTTAAGCTTGATGGTGTATTTGTTTATCTTAGGTCGTGGCAAGAATTTTAGTTTTATGTTACCATTTTTATAGCGGCTTTGCAACTGGTACCTTGCTTTCTTATTTGGCAATTTATTTGTTGTCTTAATTTTTGTGTTCAATACAGTACCTATAGATGAGATGAGGGTGAAGGAGGTGGTGGAGGAGAAGGTTATCATGGTGAATGAGATGGAAATGCCCTGGCCTGCGATTATGTAGCACAGGAGAGCCCTGAATGAATCAGCTTCAGCAGAACTCTCTAATATGGTAAGGCAGTTTCTTTTCTTTGCCGATTTGTGAGTGCATATGTGAAAATTGTGAGAACAATTTAGGTTAATTTTCCAGAGGTCTATTTGGACAGTAATTTGAACTATGTGATTCCCTAAAAAAAGTTTTCTTAAATGCTGAAAATTTGTATACCATGTATTGCAAAGGAATATTCACTCTATTCCTCCAAACCCTAGAAGGGTGGGTAATATAGTAGCTATACATGGGCCTCTAGATGGGCCAGACTACATGGGCCATAAGGGCCACATATATACACCAACACCCCCCGCAGTCTGAACTACCGGCGCAGCGGAGTTCAGGACTGGACAGGAACCTGCAATCTGAACATACCGGCGCAGCGGAGTTCAAGACTGGACAGGAAAAGAAGTACACACAAAGAAGTACACACACCCCCGCAGTCACAACTAGCCACCGGCTATGTTGAGACTGGAGCGAAACTCCGAGAAGGTCGAGGAGGGGAGACCCTTGGTGAAGATGTCCGCGAACTGGGAGGTGGTCGGGACGTGAAGAACCCGAACGTCGCCGATAGCAACCCGGTCGCGAACGAAGTGCAGGTCGATCTCCACGTGCTTCGTCCGCTGATGCTGAACTGGGTTGGTGGAGAGGTACATGGCGCTGACGTTGTCGCAGTAGACGAGAGTGCTCTTGGCGAGCGGGCTGTGAAGCTCCGTCAAGAGCTGTCGTAGCCAGGACGCCTCAGCCACGCCGTTAGCAACAGCCCGGTACTCCGCCTCGGCACTGGAGCGGGAGACAACCGGCTGTCGCTTGGACGACCAGGAGACCAGGTTGCCGCCGAAGAAGACGGCGTAGCCTGAAGTGGAGCGACGAGTGTCAGGACAGCCAGCCCAGTCAGCGTCGGTGTAGACAACGAGCTTAGTGTCAGGAGACCGGTGGAGTAGCAGGCCGTAGTCAACTGTGCCACGGATGTAGCGAAGGAGACACTTCAGAGCCGTGAGATGTGACTCCCGTGGATCATGCATATGGAGACAGACCTGCTGAACGGCATATGCGATGTCCGGCTGGTGAAGGTGAGGTACTGCAAAGCACCAGCAAGACTCCGGTAGGCAGTCGGGTCAGCAACAGGATCACCCATATCTGCAGAGAGCTTGGCCTGAGTGTCAACCGGAGTAGAACACGGCTTGCAGTCAGTCATCCCGGCCCGCTCCAGAATATCAAGTGCATACTGCCGCTGGTGAAGGAAGAGGCCAGAAGGACGAGGCTCAACAGTGACACCCAAGAAGTGGTGGAGCACACCCAGATCCTTCATGGCAAACTTCTGCTGCAGTGACTCAACTATGCGCTGAAACAATGGAGAGGACCGTGCGCACTGTAGCAGGCTTCACCACTGGACTGAAGGTCTCATCATAGTCCACACCAGGACGCTGCGTGAAACCCCGGAGCACCCAGCGAGCCTTGTAGCGATCCAGTGAGCCGTCAGCACGACGCTTATGCGTCCAGATCCACTTGCCCGTGACCACATTGCCACCAGACGGACGCGGCACGAGGTCCCACGTCTGGTTGGCAAGAAGGGCCGTGTACTCCTCCTTCATCGCCCGACGCCAGTGAGGATCAGCCAGAGCCTCACGGACAGAGGAGGGTAGCGGAGAGACCCCCGGCTCAGAGGAGGGTGGCGGAGAGACCCCCGGCTCAGCTTCGGTGGCGGCAAGAGCCGCCGGTCGGAGAACGCCCGCCGCCCGCCGTGTCACCATGGGATGAGTGTGGCCAGGATCCCGATGGATGACAGGCGGGTGGTAGACCACCGGGTCCAGACGAGAGAGGGCCCGGGGCTGGACCGACGGCGCTGGTGACGGCTCCGGTGAAGACGGGGGCGCCGGTTCCGGGGCCGGCTCCGGCGCCGGCACCGAACGGCGTCGGTAGACCTGCAGGGGAGGACGGGGCACCGGCTCCGGCGCCGGCGCCGGTGCCGGCACCGAACGGCGCCGGTAGACCTGCAGGGGCGCGCCCT
>CM014273.1:58156954-58234403 GCA_004135705.1 Alloteropsis semialata
GCCATCCTGTCGCGGCGGCGGCCCTGCAAGGGGCGGCGGCGCCTGCGCAGGGAGAGGGAGGCGGCGGCGGCTAGCACAGGGAGAGGAAGAGAGCTGCTGATACCATATTGCAAAGGAATATTCACTCTATTCCTCCAAACCCTAGAAGGGTGGGTAATATAGTAGCTATACATGGGCCTCTAGATGGGCCAGACTACATGGGCCATAAGGGCCACATATATACACCAACACCATGGACAAATCATGGCCGATATGCACAAGGTAATAAACATTTTAGGGTTGCTCTTTATTTTTATCAATTCTTCATGTAAATATGTAAATTTAGATTTCAGAACATAACTGCTATGGTATAGTTGCCTTCCTTGGAAATAGAAGCTCTATACCATTTAACTTTTATTCTTTATTTCAGTGGAGATTCAATAGGAACTCAGTTAGGTTTTCTCATTCCTTTTGTTTTACAAATGCAACCAGTTTATTGCTGACAAAAGAAATTATCAAAGCCATGAAATTAACATTACGTAAGGCTACCTGGGGCTGTTTGTTTTCTTTCTACCAGGTCTCTATAAAAATATTGTGGTTGAAACTTGTGAAGATGCAATACTTCATTACAGGCTACATGGAAACAATGGGCATTTTACTTGTACGACGTCTCAAACTACATGATGATGATGGAGAATCATATTTGGTTCGTATTGTTTTCTCGAGAACGTGTCATGAAAGTAAATGAGTGGTCTAATAGAAGGGAACCATAATACAAATGGTATTAATCGTGTAAATTTGATAGATGGTGCTGGATTTTGTAAAGCTACGACGCGTGCACTAATTTAAATTTAAATGTATGTCTTGATTGTTTTGAAAATACATGTGGATAGTGGTGTGAACTAAATTGAATTCTAGGTTTGATCTTATATCATAACATGCAATTTTTGAATTCTTTTGTCTATTAAATCTTAACTCCATGGTCAATCATGTTTTTTGAAAAATACAAAAATTTTATAATCATGTGCGTGCGCACGTGCACTCTACTAGGCGGAGAAAGTTTTGGGATGCGACTGAAACCACAGAAACAACATTTTCTATAATGTTTCCACCATTTTCCCTATACTTTTTTCACCCGAGATTTGGTTTACCCGCCCACAGTAGCCACCCCACCTCCCTTCTTTTGTTTCCCGTTTTGCGCTGTGTTTACCTTCTGTCCCTGTGTCGCCTCCTTCTCTTTCCTTTTTTAAACCGCTGCCATCTCCTTCCTTCTTTTTCTCCTTACCGGCATGTTCCAAGGCAGAGACCCTCGCCCGCAAAGTTCAGTGGTGAATCAGTGATAGCTGCCTCAGGCTCGCGGCATGGCGAAGCTGCATAAACAGTGGCGACGGTGGGCTTAGCATCTTCGTGGGCGATCGCTGCCTCAGTTTTGTGGTGAGGCGAGGCTGCATAACGCCGGCGGCGTGGCGATGGTGGGCATAGCATCTTCTTCGCGGTGACACCATGCTGAAATAAACGGGTGTGGCTGTGTGGTGGTGCGCTTAGCATCTTCCATCTGGCTTTGATTGGTGTAAGCATTTCGTTCTTCTTCTCCTCTTAGGTTTTAGGGTTTCAAGTATATTCCTGTTGATCAGTGCCCACTCGAGAATTAGCTGCTCCCCTAGACCATCTAGCCTGCATGACCATACCATGCGGCGATTTTCATACTTTCACCGTGGCAGTTTTGAAGGTATATGTGAATTTTAACTATCACAATCTCATATGGATTGATTTGACTTGTCTACCCAAAATTGATTTAGGGCATACGTGAAGATATTATTTGTTAAGCCCCTGATCTCATTTTTATAATGGCTGCTCCTGATTGATGTTTCCTAATTAGCCATTCGATCGGCGGTGGTTCCCTGGATCAGAGTAGGCATCGTCGCCGATTGCATCCACCTCTGTTCCCAGAAGGTCACATGTATGACCATCACAATATCATATGGATCGATTTGACGCATGTCTACCCAAAATTGATTTAGGGCATACGTATACTAATGGATCTATGGAGCGTTTCAAGACGCACAAACATACGTGTACTGTCTTGTTTTTTAGACCGTCTGTTAGGTCAAACTTATGTTTTCTTATTTTTTTTCTTGTCTGATGTAAAAAAGAAGTATGGGAAGGATGCCACCAATATTTGTCATTTTTAAAAACTGTTTTTCCTAACAAGATTGTTTTTATGTGAGTAGAGTGCTAAAAGTAGGGTTAGATGAATATTATTCCTACTTTCATGTAAGGGTAAACCACACTCTCTACTCATATACTTTTTCGTGTCAAAACGTGAAGGAACTTTTAGGTTCTGGTCCCCAGAACCATGATGTTAACATCCTCATCATGTGTGGTAATAAAAATGGATCCCTGAATCCATGTTCCTTATGTTGGATAGAATGGTGTAGATGCTAAGTCGCTTCGCCGAGAAATAGAAAGGCTTTTTGTAAACTGAGAGAAGACATCGATAGGAGCTACGTATTAATGGGATCGTCAAATCTAGGCCAATTGTTGCCAAGGAGTGACCCAAACTTTATTGGAAGTGAAGAAGTAGTTGTACATCACTGTAGACTCAATTTTCATCTTATGTCCTGATGGCTCCATTAGACTCTTTTGATCATATGAATCTTTTTATTATGCAGGACTCTACATGCATAATTTCTCGACCATATCTATATCTCAGTAGTCTCTTGTAACTAACTGTAGATTGTCTTCTTATGTTTGCCTTGAGGTGCGTCTTTACTATGCCATTGCTTTTGCCTATTTTAGTTTACTCTGTCATATTTTTGTGCTCATTAATTTTTTATTAACAGGTTATGTTTATTTAGTCATTTTTGTTTTGTACTGCTCAACCCAGTATTCTGATTTCCACTGTAACAACTTTCAATGGGTCATTTTTCTTATGCAATGACGTCAAATGTGCTTTAATTAGATGCAGGTCAAGTATTTTAATGATCTTTGAATTCATTTCTTTCCTTGCCCAGGAAGCACTACAGCTTTGTGAATGCAGTCTGGAGAAGCATTGCTTACTTTATTGGCACACCCTTTGCACAGAGTTGACTGATTTAATTTGTGAGGTCTCTTTGGCTAGCCTTCCTGGGGACAATGTTAATTAGGAACCGCACTTTCTCAATGACGCTTATGTGCCATCTGAAAAGGTTTGATATTGACTAAAATGCAATTTCTGTCAAGAAGATATTTCCTTTTGAGTATTTACATGTTCTCTATTGAACAAAGTCTATGCCGATCAAGTGAAAGCATCTTGCTCATCTTGCTTTTTCTTGTTGTATTTTCCTTATTATCTCCCTAAAGTGTGCTTTATCTTCTTTTTTCCAGGTCAAAGAATCGCTATATATCATATGCACAGCTTGCAGAAGATTAATGGAAAATCTGAACATATTCTCCAGATGCCATTCCCTGGATAAGTCTTGTGAAGCTGAGTCTTTGAGGCGACCATGCCATGGGTTCTATATGTTTTTTTTTTCAAGCATGCGGTGCCTTGCCTAGACATGTCCTCAAGTATTAAATGACTTGTATTAATTGTAGTATTGTGTGGTTCTTAGGTCCACAACATAACACTAACAGAGGCTATGAAAACTGTCCCTCCAAAACTGAAGACTTTCTGAAAGAGCTGCTCTGAAAAGTTAGTTATGTGGAAGAACTGGGATTCGCCCGTTGTTCAGATTTCCAGTGATCTGAATTAATACTAGATTTGTAGGATTCACTTGAGAATGCAAGGAAATGTTAGATGTGTGAGGCCATGGTGGAGATCAAAAGCATGCATGCATGGCAGATTTAATGTATTAACTAGACTTATGTGTGTTTCAGTTAGGCCAGTCCATGTGTATGCCACTATTGATGTTAGAGATTACTACATCTAGGTTAAAGTACTAAATAATTCATTGTAAATCTTCTCTTGTCATGGTCAACTGAACCTGTCATGGAAATTTAAAGGTGGTTGCATAACCAATTGCTTATATGTGTGGTTGATAAGGTGATCGCATAATCAAATTGCTTATACGTGACTACTATGTAATTGATATTCTATTTTATTTCTACTCCATGGTTTGGGGTCTTCGGGATGAGGCTTCTAAGCCAGCGCAAACTCTCATTGTGATAAAGTAAAAATATGGTAATTATGCAGTTAGCCCAATTGGATAAAGACTCTAATAAATAACATGTAGGGTAGCCACGGGAATGTTAGAAGGTAAATTGAATGTCTCAATCCAATTTATAGGTCTAAATAGAGCTATTGGGCATGCTATTAATCTAAGACTATTTTAGATCAATGAAAGATTTTAATAGATAATAAAATTGTTATTGCATCAGTATATAGTATTATTTTGTCTGTAAACTACGTATCAGGCTAGAATACAAAGTGATAATGAGTTCGTTTATGTTTATTTGATGATGCTGCATATAATTGTTAAAGAGAGTCATCGTCTAGACTAAATTGGATGCATGGGTTCCTATATTCGTAATTTCCTTATCTATTTGCATCTTAATTAGCTGGTGTTAATGATTTTTCTCAAAAAGGTGATTTCTTATTAAGCACGTGCGTGTGCACGTGCACTCTACTATAAATTATTACGGTATGGATTAATTTCTTTTGTTACTGAATCTGAAATTCTTCTTTACTGGGTCTTCTAAAATTATGTCATTGCTGCAGGTAATTTGTTAAATATAAATTATTACTACTAAGTTTTCTTGTAATATAAATTTTTGTTTATAAGATTTTCCAAAAAGGCACGTGCATCTACAATAGCCCATGCTACCATCTACTATGTGATCTGCTTCAAACTCTACTTCTGAAAAGAACAGAGTGTGGACACTTTTACAGTCTTTTTACCATCGTACTTTGTCCCATAAATTCTAAAAATGCATACAACAATTGTTTAAAAAACTATATTTAAACTGTCACGTGATTCATTTACACTCAAAATGATTTTCAAAAATAATTCAAACTTTATAAAAAAATACTATAATCAAAATAGACCCATTTTGATTTGATCTGGCATTATAGTAAATTTAGATTTTAAATAAAAAATTATGCTAAAAGCTATATTTAAATTGTCATTGTGAGCTATTTACACTTGAGATGGTTTTCAAAAATCTTAAAATGTTGTAAACAAGTACTATAAATCCAATGTGACCTATTTTTCTTTGATCTAGCATGATAGTAAATTTAGATCTTTAACTAAAAATTATCTAAAAATTATTCTAAAAAACTATATTTAAATTGTCACTTGAACTGTTTACACTCGAGATAGTTTTAAAAAATCTTAAAACTTTATAAATAGATACTATAAATCAAGTGAACCATTTTGCTTTTATTTGGCATTATAGTAAAATTATATTTTTACTATTTTTTAAAAAGACTATTTAAATTGTTAGGTGACATTTTTACACTCGAGATGGTTTTAAAAAACTTAAATCTTCATAAAAATATTATAAATCAAAAGTTTCTTTGAGGTGGCATGATAGTAATGCAGAATTTAAAATTAAATTATTGAAAAACTATATTTAAATTATTAAATTAGCTATTTACATTCGAGATTGTTTTAAAAAATCTTAAGTTTTTATAAAAACTATTATAAATCAAAAGCAACCCATTTTTTTGGATATGTCATAATAGAAAATAGGATTTTTAATTAAATATTATTTTGAAAACTATATTTAAATTTTCATGTGAGTTGTTTACATTAAAAATGGCTTTCAAAAACTTTAAAACTTTATAAACAAATACTACAAATTAAAGTGACCTACTTTGCTTACTTTTGGGATTATAGTAAATTTGTATAATAAATATCTACCCCTAAAATGGTAAAAGTATGCACCATTGTTTTCTACCGTTAAAATGCCCTGACTATTCATCCTCTGATCGGTCAAAACTCCATCCTGTACTTCATCGTGGTTAGGCCTCCGGCAGATCTTGATCCTTTGTTTGATAGTGGGATGATCCCACACCACGATCTCTCGCTCCCACCATGTGCTAGCATATACCACGCACGTAGCTGCTATCAAAAATTGCGGTGCACGTCCTATTCTATGTCCCCTGCCACCCGAACTAGACCTGATCATTTGTCAGGTCAAGTCGGGTCGGGTCATTTTGGGTCAAAAATTTCAGCATGTGCCCTGCCCGAGCCGACCGCCGGGTCAGATTTTTTGCACCATGCCCGACCAATGGCATGGTCGGGCTCAGGTTGGGTCGGGTCAGCCCGGTGTTTTTATGTGCAATTTTTGGGTTGGGTCGAGGTTTTTGGGGTTTTGTGTCAAAAATTTTGGCCTGTGCCTGGCCTGAGTCGACCATCGGGTTGAATTTTTTGGCCCATTCCTGACACGTCGCATGGTTGAGTTGCGTATTTTTATGGCGGGTTTGGTCAGGTTTATCGGGTCGGGTGACCCATGATCATGTTTAATCCCAACACGACAACTATGAGGCGTAGCCGCATTCACCTCCTTTCGACCATTGACGCCAAGGAGTTGGCCACCATCGCTGCAGCTGCAACCCTATTGCCAAATTTGTCGACTGATGTACAAGCTACAACTACCAGAAAATTGCTTAGGGTGTTGAGATTTGGGATACTCGAGAAAATTTCTTAGGGTGAGGAGTGGATTTATCTACAGCCAGGGGTGATGCAGAGAAACGGTGGAGGGGCAATGCTACCGACATTCCTGTGTCTAAGACTCCTCGCATCCACTGAGTTCCTCCATGAAATCACTTCGATTCCTTCTCTCATGTTTGTGCTCATGCCTCAGGGATGTGAGTTGTTCTTGTGTTTTGGTTAAATCATATCTCCAAACCATTCATATTATCCTTATTCACTTGAATTATATAACTATTCATGAGTGTAAGTGCAGTTCACGTTTTTTTTGTTTGGTGATCTCATTCCGCATGCCTGTTATATAAGAGCTTTGCGTGATGTTGTTTGAACATATGTATTGGCACTCTACGATATTAAGAAAGATGCAGAAATAAAATTCTTATGACTAAGGTTTTTTTTTAAAACACATGTTTGCGGGGAGGGAAACTGCGAGACTGTGGCTCAATCAAAGGATCAATGGGTTGTCGCAGCCGATGTGCATGTCTACCTGGTTCAGCTCAATGCAGCTAAAAAACGGATATGATCTGAGAACGTAGAACAACAAGAGCTAGACGCACGCCACAATGGTTTTTTTCAAATATGTGGTCTCTTTTTAAGCATGTGCGTGTCGCACGTGCACTCTACTAGTATTGATGATGTGAGAGGACAAGGCTATGATAATGGTCCAAATATGAAGGGAAAACACCAAGGTGTTCAGAAGCGTTTGCTTGAAATTAATCGAAGAGCACTATACATGCCATGTGCATGTCATAGTCTGAATCTTACTCTATGTGATATGGGAAACTCTTGCAGGTAAACTATTGTTTCTATTATACATTGATTTGGGAAAAGTTTGATACTTACTTTTTGTTAAATCTTGCAGGCAAGCTATTTCTTTTTTTGGTATCATCCAACGGATATACACATTGTTTGCAAAGTCCACCAAAAGTTGGAAGATTTTGGTGGACAATGTCCCAGGATTGACAGCTAAGTCATGGTCTAATACACGCTGGGAAAGCCGAATAAAAAGTGTTCAGGCTATCAGATTCCAAGCTCTTCAAATAAGATCAGCTTTAATAGCCCTAGAGAAGGCTTCAACTGATGACCGTGACTCAATGACAGTTAGTGAATGTCAATCTTTGGTGAGTGCACTAGAGAATTTTGAATTTTTAGTTGGTTTGGTTATTTGGCATGACATTTTATTTTCTATAAATAAGGTGAGCAAGAAGTTGCAATCTAAAATTGTGAGTATAGATGCTACACTCAAACATATTGAAGGTGTCGTATCATATTTCAAGAACTATAGAGATGAAGGTTTCACTTCTAGTATGGATACAGCAAAAAAACATTGCATCTGAAATGGATATAGAGCCAAAATTTTGTACAAAACATCAAGGAAAGAGAAAGAAATATTTTGATGAACAAGATGACCAAGTTGAGGAAATACAACGGTCTACTGTGGACTCATTTAGAGTGGAGTACTTCAATGTTATGGTTGATGCTGCAATTACTTCATTGACTACTAGGTTTGAGCAGATGAAAGAATTTGATAATATTTTGGGTTCTTGTTCAACTCAGAAAATTTGAAATCTTTGGATGAAGCAGATCTTTGATTGCACTGCAAGATTTTTGGGGAAACATTTTCTCATGATAACTCATCCGATGTTGAGACCAATGATTTTTTTTCAAGAATTAAAGGTGATGCAAGTGACTTTGCCAGATTCTTTGATGTTAGCGTTTGAGATTCTGGAGTTTGTTATGGCTACAGATTGCTATCCAAATGTTTCAGTTACCTATCGAATCCTCTTAACTGTACCTGTGACTGTTGCTTCGGCTGAAAGAAGTTTCTCAAAACTGAAGTTGTTGAAGAACTATTTGAGATCAACTATGTCACAAGAAAGATTAAATGGCTTGGCTATGTGCACCATCGAGAGGGCTATATTGGACACTATTGATCTTAATATTGTCCTTGATGATTTTGCATCAAGAAACGCACGAAAAAGTATCTTTTTATGAGAATCAATGGATATTATGGAGTACAAATATAAGGTAATCATATTAATTCTAGAAGTACAAATATACTGTGTTTTAGTCTATAGTGTTTCTCAATAATTATCAAATATGTTAAATTAAAAATATATCAATATATTTGTTTTTGCTTTGTAAGAAAAAATAGCGTATATATATTATAAAATTTTATATAAGGTCTAGACTCTAGAGGGGCCATCGCGACGAGTTCGCCAGAGGGCCCTCAAAATCCTAGGGCCGGCACTGTTTGGTTAACCATTTTAATAAGGGCATATGACGTAGAATTACAAATCAACAAAGATGCTTATAGAACTCATCAGTCTAGTTTACATGTGAAAAATAATAGTTTAGACGATGAGAGAAAAAATGATTATATTGCTGAATTTTTGGCCTTCAGAAGATAAAGCATATACATGTCCATCTCTTAAGCTGATTCCTAAAAATCGGAAAGAACAAATGTGATTTAGTTTTGATGTTTCTAAATGTGATTATATTTTTGATGAATTATTAAAACATGGAAACATCAAGATGTCTCACACTATACCTCCACCTGAAGAATTAAAAGGGCGTGCATATTGTAAATTTCATTATTCTTTTTTGTATGCTACCGTTGATTGCAATATTTTTCGTCGGCAGGTGCAATTGGCTATAAATCAAGGGCGATTAAATTATCATGAGATGCCAGTGGATAAAGTTTCTCTATTTGTCAATACCGTTGATGTACAACAATCCAAGGTATTAGTTCGGCCACATCAAACTGAAACAACCAAGGGGAAAAATATCATCATCGGTGAGGAGAAACATAAAAATTTAAAGGACAAACAAGTGATCAGAGAAGTAGTGTCTGAGAAAACTCCTGATGGAGAGAGATTTTCAATATCACTTCAAGAACTTCTGGGCTCGGGGGGGCAAGTATCCTCGCAAAAGCCGTTTGAGTTTGTTGTACAGACCAAACCGGTACCATCGGTGTCAGAAACCGGTACCACTGGTTTTGGACAGCACCATTCCAAAGTGGTTAAACCAAGATGCCCCGATATTGGAACTTCAAAATTGGACTTGGAAAGAGATCGGAGGAGATATGAAAGGAAGAAACTAACCTTTGATGAGCTATTGTCCAAGTATGAAAATCAAAATGCCGTTACTAGTGATCGACCGGTAAAAAAAAGAACATGGTCGCAGATGCGTCATGGGAGACATATTTCATCTCAGAAGGGAACTACCAAGCAGCAGGATGGTTTTGTCACATTACATCCTCTTCAAAACTCACATCAAGACATGTCATGGATTCCTCCGACTTCTTCTAATTTTCCATATCTGGCATGGGATTTTAACAAGATGTGGTGGCCATATTATCCTATGTTGTATTCACCTTTCTATATAGGATGAGATGCATCTGAGAAGCCATTTCATGATCAAATGTTTTATTCTACACATGACCGTTTGACACCTTGTCAATCAGGTCAAGACCAGCAGAACAAATCTGGTGGCACCAGATTACCAAATCGGTTATACCGGTTTTCCTAGGGAAAACATGCAGCTCCTCCAAAACAGATTTATCGTGTCAAGAAGAATGAAGTGAAGGTGCAAAAAATAGATGATGGCCTAGAAAAGACTACTGGTAAAGTGATGTCACACAGGTTGGAGACATCGGTATAATTTCAAAGGATGACGGCAAAAAACCGTTGGTAATTGACAATAAGGTTGAAATGTCGGTCCAAGAAAATATTCCTGTTGTTCATGGTGAGAACAATGAAATTGATAATGATACTTCTAAGTATTTCTTGCCAAGATGGTGTCCTTCAGGTTTAACTCGTACACCAAAGAGAAAATTGCAGCGGGTTCAATTTCAGGAGAAGAAAGAGAAGGAATTGGAGAAACAGAAGAATGAGAACTTTAGCAAGGATAGACCAATGGTTCCTCAGAAGAAGTGGAAGATCAAGTTTGGTGTTTGCTCAGCAGCAAAATCGGTTGGACCGGATTCGGAACCGGTGGCACCGGTTTCCACAACAGCATAGGCGGATTTGGTTGGCACAGTGCAGGTTCCTCTAATTCCCAATGTTATTGCTCCTGATTAATTTATTATGATGAGAAGTTGTCATCGGATTCCCAGAATAAGGACAATGAATAATTTTTGAATTATGAGTCATCCTCTGAGCATATGAATATTAATCTTGATGTGGTGCGCTTGCCTTCGGAGGAGGGGATGGCTTATTTTGATTTTGGGCCACAAGAAACTATTTTTCAAAGCCCAAGGATAATGATGATCATCTGAAGGCACTATATATGAAGGGACGTATCAATGGGAGGCCTGTTTCTAGGATGCTTGTTGATACCGGGCAATTGTCAATTTAATGCCCCATTTTATGTTCAAGAAGCTTGGTGGTTTAGATGATGAGCTGATCAAAACCAACATGACTGTCAGTGGTGTGGGAGGAGGCGAGCCTATGAGTGCTAAAGGAGTCGCTTCTATGAAGCTCACCATTGGGAGTAAGACGTTGGCCACTACTTTCTTCGTCGCCGAGGCCCAAGGTAATTTCAGTTTAATATTGGGTCGTGGTTGAATTCATGCGAATAGATGTGTGCCTTCTAGCTTGCATCGATTCCTTATTCAATGGGTTGATGATGACATTGAGGTTGTGCATGGAGACACATCGGCTTGTGTTGCTGTAGCTGATGGTTCTACGATGTCTATGCATAATCATATCAAGTGTTTGACAAGCTTGTATATTTTAGATTATGAGATGATCAGTTGTACTAGAGATAGTTTTATGCCTGTTGTTCTAAAGCCGGTTAAGAATCAGCTAAACCATTTGTTATGAATTAATGAATAGTTCATAATGGTTGCAGTAGAGACTTGAACACTATCGGGCACAAAAGAACGATACATGTGAGGCCATTGAAGATTTTGATGACATGAGAAAATGAGGACAAGGTTTCACGTCGACAGATCCCTTAGAGGAGGTTGATATTGGTGATGGTTCTATACCTAGGCCGACGTTTGTAAATTAATCGGTTGTTAGATGCAAATTTTATTAGGCCTTGTCGTTATGCTGAATGGTTATCAAACACTGTGCCAGTTGAGAAGAAAGATTCTGGTAAGCTTAGGGTGTGCATTGATTTTAGAAATCTTAATAGAGCCACTCCTAAAGATGAATATCCTATGCCTATAGTCGACATTCTTACAAATGATGTTTCTGTACATAAAGTTATTAGTTTTTTTGATGGCAATGCTGGTTACAATCAAATATTCATGGCTGAAGAGGATATATCCAAAACGGCCTTTGTATGTCCGGGTTTTGTTGGTTTATTTGAGTGGTAGTTATGACCTTTGGTTTAAAAAATGCTGGTGCTACTTACCAAAGGGCTATGAATTTAATTTTTCATGATTTGCTTGGCTTGATCATAGAAATTTATATCAATGATATTGTTGTTAAATCGGCTGGTTTGAAACCACATTTGGCTGATTTGAGACTTGCTTTTGAGAGAATGCGTCGATATGGCTTAAAGATGAATCCACTCAAGTGTGCATTTGTTGTGTCGGCTGGAAAGTTTCGAGGGATTATTACTCATGAAAATGGCATAGAGATAGATCCTAAGAAAATTGATATTATTAGAACGATTAATCCTCCTACATGCAAGAAGGATTTGCAGAAATTCTTAGGCAAGGTGAATTACTTGAGGAGATTTTTACTCCAACTGTTCGGTTAAAAGATGAAGCCGAATTTACTTGGGGGGCAAACAGCAAGAAGCCTTTGAGAAAATTGAATATTACTTGTCTTCACCGCTGGTTATTAGAGCTCCTAAGAGGGGAGTTCCATTCAAGTTATATGTGGATGCCAAAGAGCGAGTAATTGGGGCTGTTTTGACTCAAGAAACCGAAGGGAAGGAGCACATTGTTACTTATGCAAGTCACCGTTTATTGGATGCCAAAACAAGATATATATTTATTAAGAAGCTTTGCTAGTTATTATATTATGTTTGTACTAAGATGAGGCATTATTTATTGTCTAATACTTGTATAGTAACTTGTCAAACCGATGTTATTAAATATATGTTGCATAGACCAATTTTAAATGGATAGAATTGGCAAATGGGCTTATGCTCTTATTGAATATGATTTGGCCTGTGAACCTTTGAAATCTATGAAAGGCCAAATTGTTGCCTATTTTATTGTTGAGCATAGCATTAATGATGGTTATGTTTTAGACATCGGTTATATTACTTTTACCCTATGGAAATTACATTTTAATGGATCGGTTTGTAAGAGTGGTTGTGGTGTTGGTGTTGTTCTTATATCACCAAGTGATGTTTAATTTGAAGCTCTTAACCGATTAGAAAGTGATTGTACTAATTATCAAGACGAATATGAAGCTCTATTGTTTGGGTTAGAAATTTTGCATGACATGGGGGTAAAACATGTAGAGGAATTTGGTGATTCTCTGTTGGTTGTGCAACAAGTTGCTAAGGTATACCAATGCTTCGATGGTTTTCTAAATACATATCTTGATAAATATTTACATATAATTGCTTGTTTCGATGAATTTTCTATACATCATATTTTAAGAGATTAGAATCCAAGGACGAATTGCTATGGCTCAAAAGGCGTCTTGGCTATGATGATCAGAAAAGAAATTTTCATGAAAAAAAACCCGGCATTTTGCATAGCTGAGCTTTCGGCCCAGGAAAAACCGGTGGCACCGGATTCAGAAACCGGTGGTACCGGATTTTTCGGTGATACCGATTCTTTAACCGGTGGAACCGGTTAACCTGTTGACAGCGATACTTCGGCCATTGAACAGTCTAAAATTAATAAGGACGAAGTTGTTGATTGGAGAATACCCATTATTGAATTTTTACAGAATTCTAGTCATAAATTTGAAAGAAAAGTCCGACGGTGGGCATTTAAATTTACTTTGGTTGATGGTGAATTGTATCGTCGGACAGCTGAAGATTTATTATTGAAATGTCTGGATTCTGATTAAGCTAAGATAGCTATGGGTGAAGTTCATGAAGGGATTTGTGGTACACATCAATCGGCTCCTAAAATGAAGTGGCTTTTGAGGAGAGTTTGTTTTTATTGGTATAATATGATAGCTGATTGTTTTCGATACTGCAAAGGTTGCGAAGAGTGACAAATGTTTGGTAATATTCAAATGGTTCCAGCAGCATTATTACATCATATTATTAAGCATTGACCTTTTCGAGGATGGGGATTAGATATTGGTGGGCAGATTCATCCTCCTTCGTCAAAGGGGCATCGGTTTGTGTTAGTGGCTACTGATTATTTTACGAAGTGGACGAGGCAGTACCTTTGAAGAATATGACACATCGGGAGGTAATTGAGTTTATTACTAAACATATTATCCATAGATTTGGCATTCCACAAACTTTGACTACTGATCAAGGTACTTCATTTATATCAAAGTAAGTTTGTGAGTTTGTTGAGATGTATGACATTAAATTACTCAATTCATCTCCATACTATGCTCAGGCTAATGGTCCAGCCGAGTCTAGTAATAAAATTTTGATTAAGCTCATTAAGAAGAAAATAGACGAGAATCCTAAAAGATGGCATAAGGTTTTATCTGAAACTTTGTGGGCTCATCATATATCTAGACACGGTGCTACTAAAGTTACTTTTTTGAACTTGTATGTGGTCAAGAAGCCGTTTTACCCACTGAGGTAAATCTGGGTGCATATAGATTGGCTAAGCAAAATAATCTTGATGTTGTTGGTTATTATGAATTGATGATGGACAATATTGATGAGGTGACCGACAAGCGTTTGAAGGCTTTGAAGGAGATTGAGAAGGATAAAATCTGGGTTGCTAGAGCTTATAACAAGAAGGTAAAAAGAAAATCTTTTCAGGTTGGTGATCTGGTATGGAAGACAATTCTACTTATAGGATCGAAGAGCAACAAGTTTGGTAAATGGTTTCCAAGTTGGGAAGGGTTGTACAAGGTAATAAAGGTGATCTTCGGTAATTCTTATGTGGTAGAGACTTTGCAAGGTCAGCGGCTGCCAAATGGCTCTCAATGAAAGGTATTTGAAGAAATATTATCCAAGTATTTGACAGAAAGCTTCGGGTCACTTTGGTTCAGCTTTTAGGGGCTATGGCTTCCAAAAAAGCCCAAAGCCGAACCAAAGGCATAGTCACAGGTAGCAACTTTGGGCCAAAGCTGGCTTTCTAGTAGTGTAAAGTTCACAGCAGCTCTTGACCGGCTTTTAGCGGCTGTGAGGGTGGATGGTTCGCAAAAATTACCCGCAATGCCATCGGTTACGTGCGTAACGCTTCGCGTTCTTTTTCCCGTCCGCATCCCCTCCTTCCGCCGGAGCCCGACACAGCCTCATGGTCCGGTCTTCTCCGGCGCCGGTGGCGGCTGCACTCTGGCGACGCCCGCGCCCCACGGCCTGGCCTGCAAAGCTGGCTGCGCCCGGCCGTCCCTCCGTCCATCTGCACGCACGCACGCGGCACCACGCGCTAGAGTTGCGGCGGTGTCGCCGCTGCACTTCGCGGCCCTGCTCCTCCCCCTGCAGGCCCCCCTCCGGCCTCCGGTCAGGCCCCCTCTTTCGTCTGGCTCCTGGCGGTGACTCGTCCCTGGTAAGCGTGTCGCCTCCCTCCGATTCCCTCGATTCCTCTTGTTTGTAGATAAATTTCCCAGTCATTTGTTGTTTTGTTTTGGTTGCTGAGCGATTTGTCAGTTTATTTTGGGTTCTGTAGGGGTGAATTTTGGGATCTCCCCGCCGGTCTGTGTCTACTGAGCACGCTTCTAGTTCCATTCTTCGGCCAGAAGCGATGAGAGAGAAGCAAGCATGTCAAATGCAGTTCGATTAGAGCTGCAGATGTTGTCGTTCTTGTTTGCTCTACAGAGATCCATGGTTGCCTTCTTGCTGTGTGGTGACGGGCAAACAAGGAGAGAACAGGAGAGGGATGTAGGAAGATGGAAGGGGAAGATGGGAGAGGTAGAAGATGACACGTGGGGCCTGCACGTCAGTGAGTGGAGGGCGAAAGTTGTAAGAGGGGCATTTTGGACTATACCAAAATTTAGTGAAACATACATGGACGCAAAAGCATCAAATATATCAAATTAAAATTTTCTTTCTAAAATAATTATTTAAAGAATCTCTTGAAAATACCGTGTTTTAAGATCATTTTGCATATAAACTGTCTCTTAGGTCTTTAGGTGCATTACAGTCATTTCATATCAAACCCATACAATCACAACCAATGCAACCAAACGGCTTTCAGCTTTTTCACAGCTCGTAACTCACAGCAGCTTTTTTCACAGCTCACAGCCCACAACAGCTTTTTTCACGGCCACGGCCCAACCAAACACACCCTTAGTCTGTATGGCCGATAATGTTGAATGCCGCCCTAAGAATAAGAAGGCCGATGGATTATGTTTAAACATCGCCCTCAGGTATATTTTTTCGTGCTAATATTTTTTCTGATACACAAGCTTTATCAAAAAAACAGGAGGGCATATATTGACGATAAAAAAATGACACAAAGCTGGGTTGACAGCAAGAACCGGTGGCACCGGATTAAGGAACCGGTGGGACCGATTTTGGTCGTCTGTAGCCTGTCTGGCAACCAAATCCGGTGGTACCGGATTTGAAAACCGGTGGCACCGATTTTCCCCGAGTCCTAGTAGGTTTGGACTCTTTTGTGGGTCCGAGTTATAATAGGGCTTTTCTTGCGGGGCAAGACCTCCCCACCCTATAAACATACACCCTGTTCGGCTGGCTGGTTCAGAACCAGCCAGCAGTACTTCAGTCTCACATAAAATCAGCACCAGCCACCAGCCAGCCAGCAGTACTTTTCTCTTACAGAAAATCAGCACCAGCCACCAGCCAGAATCAGCACCAGCCAGCCGAACGGGCTGATAAAGGCCACGACCGATTGAGGGGTTATCCAATCGTTCAAACGCATGCATCTTTACTTTTTATCCTCTTCAAACCCTAACTTTTTCAACCCCTTTTGCTGTTCGTACTTCGTCTCTACGGCGTTGACGACGTTCCGAGTGGCCTGCCGACCTCAGAGCAACCCTAGGTGCGCCAGCCCTGACGGGGTCCCTCCCGGGCCAGCATTCATAGATCTTCACAGCAAACCCTAGAAATCCAGTGGCACCGGATTCCCAAAACCGCTTGTACCGATTTTGCCAGGGCTGCTGCTGGTGTTCGATCCGTTGTGAGATCCGCGTGAGCTAGCGCATGTTTTGGTGTGTTGACCAGAAAAAACATCAACAGTTTTTAATACGTGAATAGATAAATATCGCAATGAAAAGAATAATAAAGCAAGAATATCAGGAGCTAATCGCATTATCAAGTGATGAGTACTACTCTCAACCATGATGTTGTTTCAAAAAAAAAAGAGAAAAAACTCCGAACCAAGAATAGCCTAAAACACCCAGAGAATAGCCTAAAACAATCAGCATCCACTAGCGATGGAGATATCTACCCTACCGCGTCCCAAAACGAGTATACCGGCAGGACAAGGCGTGCCTATTCAGGAGGCCAGCCAAACCCAACTCACATTCCCGTTCCATGAACCCACAGCTCCGTCCCCCCTCCCCAAGACCCCAACCCCCAACCGNGGCCCACCTGGCCTGCATAGGCTGCTTGTGTCCAAAATAGAGGCGCTGCTACTCCATGTTTTCAGAACCTACACGATTATCTTAGAGAAAATTTCTTATATACCATTGAAAATTATGTTCATCCCTTATATTCCATCAAAAATTAGAACATCCCTTAAATGCCATTGATTTTAATTTTTCATCCCTTCACTGCCATTGCCGTCACTTTTACACGGAGTTCTACCGTCACGCCGTTATCTCCTTCTTCTGCCCCCATCTCGATCCCTACCTCAGTCCGCCCCATTCGCCAACACCATCGCACCTACACTGCCGCGCCTCCACCACCCACAGCACTTCCCTACGAGCTACGGCCCTTGCCAACCACATCATGGCCGGCCACCGCGCGCTCGAGCTCTACGACACCGTCCTCCGATCCGCAACACGAAGGGTGAGCGTGGACGCGGCGCCGGCAAACCCCACCCATGTGACATCCTGGCCCAAGGCTTAATAGGATTGATAGAATACTCATACCAACAAGTTGCAACCTCTTTTCCGGGAGCTTATCTCGAAAGAACTCTGAGGTTAAGCGTGCTTGGCCTGGAGCAATTTCGGGATGGGTGACCGACCGGGAAGTCCTTCCCGGGTGCGCATGAGTGAGGACAAAGTGCGCAGAAAAGACTCGTGTTGGTCTGTGAGGGAATTCTTTAGGTCCTAGAGAGCTGCCAAGCGTAAGCGGGCCCGGACCCGGGGGGTCAGGACGTTACAACCCAGACCTTGGCGCCTAAGCCGCTAGAGCGGGAGAAGGTCCGAGCCCTGCGCCAGAGCGAGTGGCAAAGGAGATGGCCAGCGTCGTGGACGACCTGATGAGCCCGGTGAACAGAACAGCCCCGTCGTGGAGGAGATGGCCGGCGGCGCCGGAGCAGGATGGTGGCGTCCTCCATTGGCAGCGGGGAACCTGCACGGCCTACCGCTCGCCGCAGGGACGTAGGGACCTATTCACCTATGCAGCTATGCTGCCCCCGCCAGCTGTGATGCCGCGTGCTGCCTCCACCGCGGGAACCTTTCATCCGGTCATCCCCACTAATCGATCTGGGCTGCGAAAGCGGAAGCAATTCAAGCGATACTGTTTTTAAATACGTGACACCATTGACTTTTTTGTTTTGTTTGACTATTCGTCTTTTCTACAAATATTTATGCAAAAATATAGGTCCATGAGTTAAATCCAAAGTATTATTGATATTAGATGTATTGGTACCTATTTTACTTTATTTAACAAACTAACTAATGAAATATTATTGGTCAAAGTTAAAATAAAAGTCAACAGTGTCATATATTTAAGAACGGAGAGAGTACAAAATCATGTTTGCAAGCAAAAGGAGATAAAACAAAGGATTACAAAAATTGATCATTATTTCTGGTTGTTGCCGTAGATGGAAGATGCCGATCCTTGTTGTCGTGCATGAAGGGTCTGCGGCGGGACCGTGAGCTGCGCACCGCCACCGCACCTGGGAGGCTGGGAGTATGGCAAACAGCTAACAGACTGCCTCTGCCACGGAACCGGATCCTCTAACATTGTTTCTTTTATGTGAGAGGGACGTTCAGGTACGTGGAGCGTTGGATGTCCATCTAACAGCATATAAACCACCGGCGTTTAACAGAGCAAATCATCTAGCCCATAAACAGCCCAATCAGCCTACATCCATTCATCGCAGGAAGCCAATCTAAAAAAAACGTCGCAGGAAGCAGCTGCCGGTCATCTCGCCGCCGCCCCTTGCGCCACCGGCGGTCGCGCCTCGCTCCTCTCCGTTCAGCAGCGGCGGCGAGTGCCGCGCCTTCTACTTCACCATCCAACGTCGTCGGATGCCGAACATTGCTCGCCCCCATGGCCTGGGCCCTTCCCTGCCATCCACCATTGGAGAGGTTGAGATGAGTCACCGCCGCCGCGGGGCTCGGTCAGCCAGCCATGATTGAGGCCGGTGGTTCATCGTCCAGGAGCGGCATCTCCACGGGGTGGACAGCAAGTGCATCCAAGCCCATAGCACTGCATGAGGAAGGACAGTGGCTATACACAACCTTTTGGTGGAGGAAAAAGAAGCAAACTGAGAAGCCATGCTTTAGAACTTCAGATACAGTTGGGATTGTGACTCAATTGAATGTTCACTAAATGTATGTGTCAAATTGAGGATGCTATATAGAGAATATGAGACTTTGATCAGCACAAATGTGTGAACTGAGATTCCTGCATACTGTCAAAGCCATTCATCCATGCATTCAGATGACATATCACTAGAAGCTAAATAAGTGTATGTATATAATACAGAAATAGAGTTATCCATGCTTCTAGGATGCTTGCAAAATAGCAAAATAAAGGTGAACATGTTTGTCCACTTGGGAGCAGATCACTTGGAAGCAGAATAGCAAACTAGAGTTGCTAAAATAAATCTCCAGTAAAAAGATCATCACTAATTGGTCCAGTTAATAGTTGGGTGAAGCTACTGACTGTCATCTTGTCTTCAGAACCCATCTCCATGTTCCTTCCAAGCAGTTCACCATCAAAATCATCAGTAATTGGTCCCTGCAAAGCTACATAATCAGAAGTACTATCTTCAGCAACTTGTGCTTGTGTTTTTCCACCATCATTACTTGGTCCTTCCCCAACCTGTTGAAACTTGCAAGAAACCAAAATAAAAGGGTTCAGAGTTTCAGACAAACATGATTAGCATATTAAAATGGAAGTATTCTTTGCAGCATACCTTTGATTTTTTTCCTCGTGATGTAGCTTTGCTTTTGCTCTTTTTCTTGGTCCTGGGCTTCTTATCAAGCCAATTTCGTTTTCGCTTTGAACTTTTTGTTTGGACCTCCTTTTTCTTTAGGCGTGCATTAATCAACTCATCACTTGGCGGACTAATATTTGTGGGAACTGTGCATGGATCCATAGATGTACATTCATTGATTTTGTCTTCAATTTGTTTACCAAGGATGTCAAGTGTGCTCTCTACTAACATGACACATTCAGGAAAGTTGGCTGCTCGATGTGCCAAATTGAGAAATTTGTGGGACATAGATCTGAAGCGAAGCATAGCATCCATCTTTGGATTTTCGATTATGTTTCTTCCTTGGTTGTCTTGTACAGTACCACTTCGTGCTTCCTGTGTCCAACGCTTTAACACATATTGTGGCGGTAGTGACTTGATATTCATCAAATCAAGGACTTTTAGGGCATGGCCACACAATATCCCAATCCTATCAAATTGTTGGCAGCTGCATTCGAATGTTTGCTTCAAAGGATCACCGATAACTTTATACTCCTCATCATAAGTACAATGTGCTATTAGATATTCATTATTACCATCAAATGCATTGGTGCAAGCTGCTAAGGATCTTTCGTATTCACTTTGAAAAGCTTCAAATATAGGAGGTGTATATAGCTTGCTGGCCTGCAGTAACATAGGTGGTGGTCTCTTCATACATATTTTAAGCAACTTCTTCCTTGAATTAAATTCTGAATCCAATTCATTATTCCTTTTTTCTTGCACTACCCTTTCAAAATGATTAAAGAACCGGATGATATCAAAATCAGATTTGAAATGGATTTTCAGATCATTGTTTAGACTTTCACTCAACTGTGTACTTCTCATTCCTAATGTGAAGACATCCTTCATATAACATGCAGCCTATTTTTCTTTCAACTTGTATATACTATCCAACCATGTTTGACTAGTCACATTTGTCCTCATGAGGTTAAACTTTTGTTCAAATTCTTCTATATCTTCATACTCAAACATGCACGCGCTGAAATCTGATAGAATATTTTCTTCCTTTTGCTCTGTATCTTCATTCTTCTCTTTTCTCTTCCCTGCATTCTTCTCTTTTCTCTTTCCTGCATTCTTCTCTTCATCCTTTTCTTCATGTAGATGTTTAATAGCATTTTGCATAATGTGAAAGGTGCATAATCCGTGCCATGCATCTGTAAAAACTTCTGCAACTGCCTTTCCCATTGCAGCATCTTGATCAGTATAGAATGTCTTGGGTTGCTGTCCATTATGAGCTTTTAGAAAAGTCTCAAATAGCCAGTTGAAGGATTCAAATGTTTCATCATACATGAGAGCAGCACCAAAAACTACAGTTTCTCTGAAATGATTAAATCCGACAAAGACACCAAAAGGCCTGCTCTCCTTGTTTGTTCCAAAAGTAGTGTCAAAACTAACAACATCACCAAAATGTGCATAGTCCATGATCATTTTAGCATTAGCCCAAAATATGTTTGCTATTTGTTCTTCACAATCCATCTGCAGAGCGTACTGGAATGATGGCTTCTCAGCAATTTGGTCTTGAAAATATTTAAGCATGCTACCTGCTTGACCATATGCCATCTCTCGCTTCCGCTTGGTCCGCAAATAATTCTTATGATCACGAAGGGTGTAGCTAAGGTTGAGTGGTCCACCAACTTGGCGACAAGCCAACTCATGTGCAGCCTTTGGTCCAATTCCTAAATCATCTGTCGTTTCAATTTCAAATGCTTGTAAATCTGAAATTTTCCTTTGTGAAACCATTAAGTGCAAGGTTTCTGGAAGGTGTAGCTTGTGATTGTGTTCCAAAGACACATCAGACACTTTCAGAATTTCCTTCTTTCGGTCGATTTTCAGATTCATGTGGACTTGACAATCAGTTCTAGTTTCAGCTCGAGGGCATTTGGTTAAATGATCTCTTTTGTCAGGCAATCGATGACCCTCATTTGCACAAACAAATTTACATGATGTTATCTTTCCATCAGACGTCCTTTTGTTTGTGTACCTTTTTCTGACCTCAAAGCCTCTATGCCCACTGTAGCTAAGCCAAAATGCCCAAGCCTTATCTGAATTTCTGAACTCCATACCAACACGAGGTACCAAACTAGGTAATATAGTTCTGCAATGGAAAATCAATATCAACCAGGGACTCGTGCATTTACAGAGAACAAGTAAACAATACCAGTACTTGGGATTTGGGACAAATAAAATCCATCTGATGTCGCATACAAAGTGAGTTGGATTACTTACACATTGGAATCATGATTCGTTGTGTTTGCCTCTTCTTCCATCTCAATACTAGAGGATGCACTTTCAACCAGGTGCTTGTTTCATGGGAAAAAGGAGAGGCTTGATGAAGTTCAAATCAATCTGACGATGGAAAGCTATCAATTCCAGCAAGCCATTCATGCTGAATCTGGAAGAGAAAAGCAGATTCACACTTACACGATCGAAGAGCAGCTCGTCCCCTCCGGCGGTCACCTCTTTCGCGCCATTTTTCCTTGGTCTGGCGCCCTTTTCCCGTCAGCCGTGCGCCGTTTCTGCTGGTCTCGCGCCTTTTACCTCCTCTGCTCGTGGCCAATTGGGCTGCGTTGTTCTTTTGGGCCATGGGCTGCAAGTAGTTTTCTGCAGCAACTTCTGGCCGCAGAATATCCTCTCACATAATGCGAAGTACGTTAGAGGAGCCGGTTCCCTCCGGCGCAGGGCCGCGAGCTGCACACCACGCCTGGGAGCACGGCCAACCGGCCAAGGAGCAACAGCCGGCGGTGCCGACACAGGGCCGCTAGACGTTTCTGCTCTGGATTGGTCGGACAACCATCGCAATTGGAAGGGAAGACTGTAGGGGATGGCGAAGCGGAAACAAACATAAAAGGTTCCACTGACATGGGGGTCCACAATGGGATCACGGTGTGTTTCCATCACAAGTAACGGCAATGGCAGTGAAGGGATGAAAAATTAAAACCGATGGCATTGAAGGGATGCTCTAATTTTGGATGGCATAGAAGGGATAAGTATAATTTTCAATGGCATATAGGGAATTTACTCATTATCTTAGCCCTAGGGATGGATTCAAATCGGATACGCATGAAATCAAATCCGAATGTCACATTTTACCATATTTTTATTCAAATACGGATCTAATACGAATCTTGTCGGATACGAATACGAATGCGAATATTGTCCATTCTTATTGAATACGAATATAAAACAAATACATTGAATACGGATTCGCATTCAGATAGATGGCCTCCTCACGTGTTAATTCTTCGCGGATACGGATAATTTCGTATATTTTATTTGTTCCCACATTTTTTCGAATACGAATATTGATTTAGATTGAGAAAAATAACAAAAATGAATTGGATATATTCATTTAACATACATATTAAAATCGAACACAAATACGGATATCCACAATGATATTTTAAACGAATACGAATAATTCAGATGTTTAGACATCATATCCATGCCCTAGCCTAGTCTGCCCCCGACGGACCGAGCCGGAGCCCGTTGTACCGCGCCGGCCGTACACACGGATGGTCAGCGAGCGTCTCCTTGCCGGCCAACGGGCCAAAGGGGGCGTTCAATTCCCCAAAAAACTTTTCACCAAAATTTTTTCTAAGAGAATCTTACATGCATGGAGTAGTAAACGTGTGTTAATGACAAAACCCATTCCATAACCCCTAGGTAACTTTTCGAGACAAATCTAATGAGCCTAATTAGGCCATGATTTGCAACAGTGATGCTACAGTAACCATCCGCTAAACATCTACCAATCATGGATTAATTACCATCATTAGATTCGTCTCGCGATTTCTATGCGAGATCTATAATTAGTTTTATTATTAGTCTACATTTAATACTTCTAAATGATAAAATTCTTTTGCAAAATTTTTCACCAAATTTTTTTCATCCAATTGAACACCAATCCCCACCACCGCCACGAGGCCACAAGAGATGAGACGTGTGAATTTTTTCTTACAAATTGGATTTATTTCGTACATTTATCTATACAAATTGAATTTATTTCATACACTTATCTATGAGAAAATCCGAGGGTCCGAATTCCTTATAATTTGAAAGTCCCAAATGATCCCGACTCTCGAGCCCGGCGCCCCCAGGCCTCCACCTCGCCCCTCGCATGCCTGACACCTCCCCCTCCCCGCCCACAACGCGTCAACGCGTCCGCAGTCTACACGTCACGCGATCTTTTCCTCCCCACCAGGACCAGGCCATCGTTGTCGCTGCACGTGGGCCATACCCTATGTTTGATGTTTGGTAACAGAACGGCGACGGCGTTACCCATGGGCCATGGCTATCGGGGCCTCCGCAGTCTGGCTTAAGGCATCTGTTTTTATAGCATTAAATATATACTCCATATGTTGCCACTGTATTGTTAAAACAAATTTTTTATATACCATTAAAAATTTAACTTATTTCTTATATATCATTGAAATTTAACACATTTTTTCTTTGCCACTAGTTTAAAATTTTCATTCCTCCTGTACCGCTGCCATTCCTTTCCGTTAAATCCCCGTGAACAACCAGTTCCGTGAGAGCCACAAGGCTTGCTTCTGCCGTACCACCACCACCCTTCCCGCCGCTTCATCGAAGGCCAGCCGAATCTTGGCGATCCGAGCGGCGTGTGGTTGTCCGGCCGGGGGAATGCGGCACAGCTCGGAGAGATCACGCTGGCGTGCTCGGCGAGCACGGACGCGGCGCCCGCTTTACAGCCGCCATCGACGCAAGCTTTGGGCAAAGTGGTACGTGGATAATTAACTGAAATATTTGAATTCGTATCCGCAAAAATATTAATGTGGTTATCTGTATTCGTGTCAGATTGCTAATATGGATACTAAATGGATGTATCCGAATTCGTTTCTCACTATTTTTCTCTATCTGAATCCATATCCGTATTCGAAATAAATATGGATATTCGACAATTATCCGTATCCGTGAAGAATAACATAAAGTTAGCTTATGACTAATGACTATTAATATTAATTTCAATATTACAAATGATATAAAAAAAATAAGTTTAATAAATTTTAATATAATATAATTTTTAAATAAATATATTATTTTGATGTAGTCTGAACATGATATATTTATTGAAGTAAATTATTTTTAAATACTTTATTTTATTTATTTATTGATGTAAATTATTTATATACTTCAGTTTTATTTATTTCTTGCTAAATATCAATAGATTTATTTAAAATATTATTTATTTCTATTTTATTTTATTATTTATATATTTATTTATTAAAATAAATATGGATAAATATGTTATTTTTGACCAGCTATCTTTGTATGCATGGTCATACTTTAATCCCTACCCTTTTAATGATTTTGTTCTTCTAAAACCATCCATAAACAAATGGAGAATTACTATCGTGTAAATCGAGTAGATATCCGAATGCGAATTCGAATTCGAACTATCCATTTTGCATTCGTATTCGAGTATATTCGAATTCGAATTCGTATTCGTCTAAAAATGTGGATATCCGACTAAAAATATCCGAATTCTATCCGTATCCGCGCCATTTCCACCCCTATTCCCAGGCGTGCTCAAGCTCCACAACTGTCAGTGATGCAAGTTGTGTGCCTTCCCACACCCATTGCGGCCGTACGGGCCTCTCCGTCCTTGTTCTCGGGACCAACCGCCGCCCTGCCCCAGCTCTTCCTGCCCATACAACTACGGACGCGGCCATGGGCCTTCAGAGAAAGTTTGCGAAGTTTACTGTAACAATTTTAAATCGAAAATTAGAAGACTAAACACGGATGGACAGGAAATCGCGAGACGAATCTATTAAGCCTAATTAATTCGGTATTAGAGATTGTTTACTGTAGCACGACGTTGTCTAATTATGATCTAATTAGACTCATTAGATTCGTCTCGCGAAGTTACCCGGGGTTATGGAATGAGTTTTGTCATTAATTCACTTTTAATACCTTTAATTAGTGTTCTAACATTTGATGTGACGAGTGAATAGTAAAAATTTTGAAAAGTTTGTGCAACTAAACAAGGCCTTGATTCGATTAGATTTGTTGGTGCCCGATTAGCCTTTGATCGGATTGTAGCCCATGATACTGATTTGATTCAGTTCGATTTAATTCAGTTGGTCATAACCGTGAGCCCGTGATGCTGATTTGATTGTTACTCATGCTCCTTTTGCCTCCGGTGCATGTAGTCACGGTCCGACATCAGTGAGACGGCAGTCGGCAGGTGCTCGGCTCCTTCCGCGGATGCGAGCGTGCCGAGCGATGGCGGCCTGCGTCGCCCCTTCCGCCTACAGGGCCTCAGGCTCTCAGGGCACCATCCACGAGCGGTCTCCGAGGCGGAGCGCGCCGCCGAGGAAGCAGCGTTCGACGTAGGCCGCGGCGAGCGCGGAGAAGCTGAACCGGGCCGCCGCGCGCGTGGCCCAGCCGACCGTGACCTTCGCCCTGCCCCGCCGTCCTCATCCTCGTCGCCCGCGCGTGCCGTTGCTCCGAGCAACGGCACGCGCGGTTGCTCCTCGACCTCCAGCTCGTGTCGGATTGATCGGAAGGGAAGGCCGGCGCACACGACGGCGCACAGATTTTTTTTTTTTGAAACAGACGGCGCACGGATTGATTGGAAGGGAAGGGCAGAAGGGGAATGGAAAAAGTTTTAATTCTCGATGCACCACTGACACGCGGGGTCCATATTGTCACTAACGGTGAAATCTAACAGAATGGGCAGAAGGAATGACAAATTTAGACCAGTGGTAATGAAGACATGTGCTGAATTTCAATGGTATATAAGGAATGAGTTAAATTTTCGATGGCATATAAGGAATTTGCTCAACTAACAGTGCCATGTTTCTGGTGGCATCGTGCCGCAAAGAGCAGAACTCTGAAAAAGGGATGGTGGAACCTGGATTTCTGCATGAGGTCCCACGGAAGCTCCCCAGTGCTCATGTTGAATGCAGAAGGATAGCATATCAGGTGCACACCTGGTTTGGCAAGTCACAGGATGAGGGGCTGACACATGTTTGTTGAGCCGGTCATGGAAATTGGAGAGGAGCTAGCATTGCATGAAACCAATGCATCAGATCCTGATGAAATGGCGAGGCTTACCGAAGGGACCGTGACACCCTCAGAGAAGGGTGAATTATGTGTTCTAAAAATTAAGGCTTCAAGCACATATAAAAACCTATTTCAATTTCTATCTAGATATGCGCTAGGTTTTTCTATGTGTTGCTATCTCTATCGTAAAAGAGTTTTGCATCCTAAGTTCCAATCCTATTAACTACACAAGGCAATTCTAGGAAAGGTAAAAGCGGAATGTAAATAACACAAAGTAAATGCGAAAGTGTAAAAACTAGAGAATGCAAACTCTTGGCACGACGATTTTTCCCGAGGTATCGAGGAGTTAGCTAACTCCCTCTAGTCCTCGTTGGAACCCCTTCTTGGGAAATGCCCCTTCCTTAGGGCAACGCTCCGGTGGCGGGCAAACTCCGTGATAGCCAACAGGACTACCCACAATAAGAGTGGGTTTCCGCTTGGCCTCTCGCCGGTGACCTCCTCCGTCTTCACTATGGTAGAGCTTCGGCAAACCGCCAAGGGTCTCTCCTCCCTTGCACAAGCACCGACGGCCTCTCCACAAAGCTTCGTCAGAGGGTCTCGCAAGACTACAATGCCTTGGATTTACAACACTTGGTGCGTGCAAGCACCGATAGCAAAGAGGTATGCAAACCTCACTAAACTCTAGACTAAAGCCTAAGTCTTGTTGCTAATTGCCTAATCTTCTCTTAAGCACTTTGGTGGATAGAGCACTTGAAATGGTAAACTTCAACTCCCACTAGCTTCCCCAAGCTCTAACACCCTTCAAACGGCCGGGTGGAGGGGGTTTTATAGCCCAACATGAAGAACTAGCCGTTATGTAGCCGTTGATACTTTTCTACATAGGACTAACTGTTGCGTGTCACACCCGATTTTGTAAACAAAACCGAATGACTATCATATGTGCGCCAGGATCAAGTTTACACACATATGAGACTTCATCAGTGATATAAAAGACAGTGCAAAACGTAAATAATGTTAAATACCATTGTTACAATCACGGAAGCGAATAACTAGCAGCGGAATCTTCAAAACTTCTCCACAGGCAGCTGACTGGGGAAACACAAACGCCTAGAAACTTCCAAAGTACTCCACTGAAACTTCTGTCTAAACCTGAGCCGCAGATAAAGCAAGGTTGAGTACACTTATGGTTGGTACTCAGCAAATGTAGAGCAAAAGCAAATGACATGCAAAGGCTTAACAAGGAAATAGTTTGGCTTCTAATTAAATTGCTTTAAGCACTTAAGTTGATCAAATTTTATTTAGCATCATAATTACTAAAGTATAAGTATATACCAACCCAATTAAGCATATGGTAACCCATAAGCATCATCAACAACATAAATAAACCGATTTAATTCTTCTTTCGATATATTAATCATGTGAGGGTCCAGGCCGCTCATGACCGCGAGCACGGCTATTGCAATAGATTTTAGACACTCTGCAGAGGTTGTACAGCTTTCCCCACAATTCGTGTTTCTCATTATGCCCGGGTTAATTACTCCCTTCAACACTTCCTTTGGTGAGGGGCCAGAGAATCACTACGAAGCCTTTCCAAAGAATTTCCCAATGTGTGTGTGCTCCCTTGCCAGACGGGTCTATAAAAGGCGCACCTTCCTGCCCCCGCACCTCTGCTCACAAGCCTTGCCGGTAGCAACCAGCCCATACCACACATGCAGTGCATCCACACAACAAAGGGATCTTCTAATTACTTAGCTAAGACCAGAGCCATGTGGTATTGTGGTTGTACGGAAATCCCGGGTGGTTCTCCATGTTCCGATTAATCAATGTGGTCTTGGTTTAACATTCTCATCAGATCATATATATCATATATAAAAGATATCACAATATTATTATCTTCACATTTAGTGTAAACCAAACCCAAGTATAGCAACTAAGCAAATGCTACCCAACATGAATATAAAACCCAGGTTAACAAGGTAGGATTAAAGAAAACTAGTCATCCTAATTATGGGACCCATCATGATTATAAGCATGCAAGCAATAGCGAACTACGGTGTATAAGCATGTCATATGATTATTAGGACAAAAAGTATGATCAAGAATACACTTGCCTTAAATCCAGCTAATAACTGCTATGGCTCAGGGACTTCTCAAACGAATCCTCGAACAAACCTTGAGAACCACGAACGTTGCTCCTATACGCAATCACGGGGTCACACATGCAAGGAAACAATACAACAAATAAGAAACAATACACCAAACATGGGCAACAGTACAAAGGAATGGTATAAAGCTAAAGTTCAGGTCCTTACGGTCACGTGAGCGAAAGAATCACTCGAATCGGAGTTGAAACGGTCAAGATATGGATAAAACGGTGTTCCAGGGGCTTATCTGTGAATACACACAAATTCCAGGGGTTAAATTGTAGAAATCCGAGGGCATATACATAATTATGTATATAACTTCAGGGTTGAACATGTAAAAGTGTCGGCTTGGACAGCGGGTTAGATAAACCGAAAGTTCAGGGGCTAAACCGAGAAAGATAAGGATCTTCTTGTAAATACTTTCAACAGAACCAGGACGGCGGGTTTATTACCAAATTCCTAGGGGTCTCTTTAGCAAATGAGGCACGGCTGACCGGTACGCCGGCTCCTTGACTCGATCTGGGGTGTTGATCTCCCAATGGACGGCTCACGGGGCTCGTGGTCACCGGACCTGAGGGCGACGGTGAGCGGCGGCGGTGCCACGACGGCGGAGGACGGCAGGCTTGCCGGAGCCGAGCAAAACCGGGGCTACGGTGCACCAAAACGGGCGGCTCTTGTACCAAAATGATCGGGAGATCAAGGCGAACCTTATCGCGGTGGTCTGGAGATGGATTGAGTGACAGTGATGACCGAACAACGGCGAAGGGCGGCGCGGCGGATCTGCACAACGGACGGCGAGCAAATCCAATCAAACCAGCGAATGGAACAACACTTTAAGAGCTTGGGGTGCTTCCTTACGTTCTTACGCTCCTCCAGGCATACTTCCTTCCAACAATGGGGCGCAGACGAGGGGGATTGGCGACGGCGGTGCCGAGCTCGGGTTGCGGCTCGAGCGGGCGGCTGGCTAGGGCATGGGAGCTTCGAGCTAGGGTTTCAAAGGGCGCACGGGGCGGCGGCTTGATTTATAGAGGTCGGGGCCTGCCTAGACGTGCGGCCAAGGATCTCCAGGGCGACGCGGGCTCTGGCTCGAATCGGACTTAGGCTCGGACTCGGGACGAGTCCAGGTCGAGGACGGCTGAGGGAGGGAGATGACGTGTGGGCCCTCGTTGACAGCGTCACGGAGGGAGAGGCGAGGAGCGGGCCGGGAGATCGGAAGATGGGCCGACGTGGTGGAGGACTGGGCCGGGCTGCAAAGACGACCGGGGAAAGAGTTAAGGGGCTAGAATCGGACTGTAGAAAACCTTGGGGAGGTAAACTAAACTTTAACGAAAACAACTAAACTAAGGTTCAATCATATGCAAATCAAATTCAAATTTAAACGAGTTTAAATTCTCTTTGACTTGCAAACACTACAAAACTCAATGCACCAGCATGAATGCGACAACAATTTACTGTTACTAAAAGATAATTATTTAACTCAATAAGTTCCTAGTTAATTCCAATTAATTCCTAGAAATTTATTTATACCTCAAATAAATCCTAGAAAATTACAAAATTGTCTCTACAGTTTCTTGTGATGAAAATTAGGGTGTTACATTGCGGTGCCCAAATAGGTGCACCACCGCAATAATCTGTCAATCCATAGTCGAATCTTTAGGGGCTGATTGGTTTCCGGATCGACGCAGCCTGGCTTGCACCGCTCATCCAGGCTCCTGCCGGCCAGGCCCGCCGCATGCAACAACGCTATGTTTAGTTGCCGTTCGAACTGAGACAGGTCAGAAGGAGATCGTGATCGGTTGCCCAGTGCAGCAGCAGCGGACCAGCGTTTTCTCTCTGCACGCTCCCCCACGCGCCCTAGCTTTGCACCGCGCGAGCCTGCATGCGAGGAAACGAGCTCTCTGGGCGTATCTAGCGAGCCAGGCTTGAGGTGCCCTTTTTGCATCCGACGAACCAGGCCTGACTGCCGGCCAGGCAACCAATCACTTCGTCCTTGCATCCGGGCAGCTTGGTTCGGTCTTCGTGCGGGCAACCAATCAGCCCCTTAATTTCTTCAACACCACCGACTATTGCTGTGCCCCACCGCAACAATCGGTGATCGTAGCACCGCAATAGTTGATCGTTGCAGTAGGTTTTGGCATTTTTCAGTGAAGGACCGCAACTTGGTCCAATCAGTATTGGTACCACCGCAACATCCTGTGCTCATGATGTCAGCACGACCGACTATTGCGGTGCTCATGACTAGGTAGCATAGCAATAGTCTGAGCTCCTGTTTTTTTATTTTGCTTTGTTTTCTTCGCGTTTTCTTCTTTGGACTTGTTTTGTATGATGTCTTGGGTTTATTTTAGGGTTTTCTAATGTCTTGATCATGTATTCTTGACCTTGTTTAAGGTGTTTGATCACTCAAGTCCATCATCTACATCCATATGACTATATCCTTGTATACTAGCAAACTTGTTAGTCCACATGGGTTATGTTGCATGCAATCACCAAAATCACAAATGACCTATTGATAAGTCCATTTTCCTAACACGCACCTCTTGATCTGTACAGCATTGCTAGTTCTGGGAACCGAATATCATGACATATCCCTGAGCCAATCCGTCCGACATCTGTAACACAATGACAAGAGTTTTCACAAAAATAGGAGGAGAGAAGTGTGTGCACTGCACATGTACTTCTCCACCTATGCAGAATCTCAGAATAGCGTGGAGGCTATTTTCAGACATGATGTTGCCAGATGCCCAGATGTGATACTTTCTGATTAGTGATACTTTAGATGAGGAGTTAACACACACCTGTGTCAACTACTGTAGGTTCCTGTCCACCTGTGAATTTATCAGTCTCCTTGAGCTTGATGTCTCCTAGGATGTCAATCTCAAACAAATGCAGCTGAAAATCGTCCAATTTTTCTCAGCATTCGTCACATCGATCAGTCCAAATTACTAGATGCAAATTGCACATCAAGGATGCAAAGAGCGGACTGTCCGGCTACTCACTTTTCGATGCTTTGCCAACATCTGTCCCTCTGGTCCGATGACACAGCAGGTGTTGAACACCTTTCCAGACGCCTTCGCTGGTATAGATCCGCCTACGATGGTGATCTTTCTTGCAGCAGCGACCTCGGACAGCATCGAGATCGACGGTGATGCTCCGCCGTCTATGTCTTCGGCCGTTCGGCGTAGCTCGGCAGGGTCTCCAGTGAGTAGGGGCAGCTCCATATCTCCTGAAACAAAGGCACAAAAGCAGAGCAACAATGTTAAAAGAAGCAATGCTTGTAACTTCGTTCAGTACTAAGATTTTCAGTCAGTTCAGTAGCTAACAGTTCAGTACTGAGATTTTCAGTCAGTTCAGTCGGAGTGGGGGACGAGCACGACCAGTTCGTTCAAAAGAAGAAGAGCGAGGAGGCGACTTGCCGGCAAGACGATGAGCATGGCGCCGGCGTCCACGGCGGCCTCGATGCTGGAGCGCGCACGGGCGATGTTCTCTTCCTTGTCCGGTGAAACCAAGAGCTGGCACAACGCGACCTTGTACTGGAGATGCGCGCCAATAGATCATGAACAGAGTTGAACAAAAAAGGAAGGTGGGCAACTAAATGAGCCTGAATTCGCAGTTACCATGATTTCATGAACATGTTCTCCGCGAATTAAGACTTGAGAACTGGGATCAGGGGGTGTTCAATTCCGTGAAAAAATTTTGGTGAAAAATTTTGCAAGAGAATCTTACCATTTAGGAGTACTAAATGTAGACTAATAATAAAAATAATTATAGATCTCGCATGGAAATCGCGAGACGAATCTAATGATGGTAATTAATCCATAATTAATGAATGTTTAGCGGATGGTTACTGTAGCATCACTGCTGCAAATCATGGTCTAATTAGGCTCATTAGATTCGTCTCGCAAAGTTACCTGGGGTTACGGAATGGGTTTTGTCATTAACACACGTTTACTACTCCTTGCATGTAAGATTCCTGTGGGAAAAATTTTGGTGAAATTTTTTTTGGGAATTAAACACCCCCTCAATTGTGCTCTATACCTTCTGCATGTTGGCTTTGGGAGGACGGAGCGGCGGCGGCGAGATCGGATCTGAAGAGGGATGGAATGGAAGGAAGGCGGCGCTGTTGACTTCTTGAGCTACACCTGCTGGTGTCCAGGCGATTCCATGTTAGTTCATGATTTACATTTTCTTTTTTTAATAAATGGGCTGCATTATATTAATTTAACTTATCGTTACAACTTACCAAGGATAAGTTGATTTTAGATCATCACGAAACTTTTGAAACTTCACTATTCATAAAAGGGAATCTTACATGCATGGAGTATTAAACGTGTGTTAATAACAAAACCCATTCCATAACCTCCGGTAACTTTGCGAGACGAATCTAATGAGCCTAATTAGACCATGATTAGACAATGTCGTGCTACAGTAAACAATCTTTAATGACGGATTAATTAGGCTTAATAGATTCGTCTCGCGATTTCTCGTCCATCCGTGTATTTAGTTTATAATTAGATCATGTTTAGTCCTCCTAATCTTCGATTTAGAATTGGAAACTTTCTTTCGCAAACTTTCTTTCCAAACTAAACAGGCCCTGTATTTTTCTCTTTTCTTGTTTATACCTGGTAGCCGGTAGCACCCGCTCTGAATATGCATTGTACACAGCTGGAATAAACAAGCTATCACTCGCGTATTTATTCAGAAGTCCATCAAGGTTTTCTGAATTTTGCTTATTTAAGTCTCCGAGTACTCCATCAAGGATTCAAGCTTTTCCAAATTTTGACTGTGAAAGTACATTAAAAAGTACTGATATGTTCTCGCAAAAAAAAAAGTACCGATATGTGCCGTATGAAAATCGCAGGACTCGATTTGATCATCGGCAGTTAAATTGCCGTGCGAAGAGTAGAGTCATGGATGACAACTTATATAGATTGACATTAGTAGATCCACTTTGGGAAAAAAATCATTTATTACCACAGCTAGTTAAGAGTGTTATATATATTACCATGTCATGATATGAAGTTATGCTCTTTTTAAGAGTGTACGTATAAGGAATCCTGCTTTTCATAAGCTCCATTACGTATATTGGTTTGCTTGGAACGCCAGTTGTACTGAAGGTCCATCACTCAACAGTCAACACGGAGCAGAAGCAGAGCTCACGAAACATAGAAAAACAAAATGCTGGAGTAATTTGCTGGCGCAAGTTCGCCAGAGATGATCACGTTAGGTGGTCCTGTAATTGCTATCCAGGTGTCTTCTTCAGTATCTCCTGCCTTCCTTGATCGGACAATTATAACAGCACGCCACTTCTTCGGTGCTGCAAGGATTCGGTTGAGGATATCAATCAGTAGGGAAGGATTCGGATCGGATACGCATAGAATTGAATTCGGATATTATTTTTTATCATATTTTAATTCGAATACAAATCAAATATGAATCTTGTTGGATACGAATGCGGATGCGAATGTTGTCTATTTTTGTCGGATATGAATACAAAATGAATACATCGAATACGGATTCGCATTCGGATAGATGGCGTCCTCACGTGTTAGTTCTTTATGGATACGGATAATATCGGATATTCCATATTTTATTCGAATACGAATATGGATTCGGATAGAGAAAAGTAGCAAAAAAAATGAATTCGAATATTTCTATTTAACATTTATATTAAAATCGAATATGAATACGAATATCCATATTGACATTTTAGTCGAATATAAATACGGATAATTCGGATGTCTGAACATCCGAATCCATTCCTGAAAGTGCATCTATGATCCTTTTTTGTTTTAGTTGATTAATGACAACACACTTTAGTATCTAATATTTGCAATGAGGCAATGCACAGGTAACAGGTGAAATCAATAGAAAACATTTGGTGAAATGTGGCACTCAAAAAGGGAAATGAAAGCATGGATGAAGCTTACACGAAGATTAATTTTTATTCTTTTGAACATTGAGTTTAGGAAAACCGTACTATCAAGAGGGATGCCGAAAAACTAGCTTGGTGGTGACAAGGTGCTCAAAATATCAACTAACATAACCATGAGAGACACCTTGCACTTGCACTTCACTGGGAAATTAATTTAGAGTGCTTTACCTGTGAAGTTTCGGAGGTTCCGGATATTTGTTCGGAGTGTCCGGACTTTGGTGTCTAGAGGAGGTGTTCTCCAGAAAGTTCGGAGACTCCAGAGATTTTTGCGGAGACTCCGGAACTTAACAGGTCTAACGGCTATTTCGGCTGAACGGGTATTTATACCCCTCCGGTCCCCTCCTTTCTGCTCTCTCTGAGTCCTTTTCGAACTGAAGCTTCCAAAGGTGATTTCCATCCCCCTTTTCACTCCCTCTTACTTCCCAAGGTTGATTTAGTGAGGGATTGAGTGAGGGATTGAGTGGAGTTCAAGAGATTGTGCTCGTGAGCTGATTCCCCATCATTTGAGCACCTTGGTCGCCCTCAAGCCGGTGATTTGCGTTCTTTACTCTTGGAGCTTCAAGCTCCTAGACGGCTAGGCGTCACTCAAGAGCAACCAATCTGCTGTGGTTGCCTTGAGGAGTTTGTATTACCCCTGCAGCTGAGTAAGTTCTTCATTTGACCTTTGGGTTGATTGAAGAAGAGGAAAGTGGTTTGGTGGATAAACCCGCCCTTCGTGGGCTCCTCAACGGAGACGTAGGTTCCTTGTGTGGGACTGAACTCCGGGAATCAAATCCCCGTGTCTCCTTGTGTTTGTTCTTGTTCTTGTGCTACTTGTTGCTATTGTGCTATATTCTAGGGTTTGGTCCCGATCTATCATCTGTGAAGGTTCCTGCTGCAAGTGACACTTGAATTGTGTTGTATACATCCCAGGGTTGTATGGAAATTAGGCGATCTGATTTCTAGTGAGGTTTGATCTGTCATATTCACTTCAGCAATTATTTCCGGACTCTCCGGAGAAATCTTCGGAGTGTCCGAACTTGTTCGAAACCTCCGGACTTTTCTTCGGGGCTTCCACACTTTCTGTGACTGACAGTTGTTTTGAGCGAAAATTTTCAGTTTCAACTATTCACCCCCCTCTAGTTGACATCCAAGGTCCTTTCAATTGGTATCAGAGCCAGGCTCTCCATATTAGAGCTTAACCGCTCGGAGATTCAAGATGTCAACTCCGGAAGTTCCACCAACACTTCCCACAAGTGGAGAGGGTGACCCTCAAGGTAGCAAGGAGGCAGAACCCTCTACCGGGGGTATCCACTCCCAAAGACAAACAGGTGATGATCATGAAGAATCATCCGAAGATGAGGACTCCGATGATGATGACAAGTCCTTCAAGTCCATAAGAAATGATTATGCTAACCAAGTTCCTTTTGATTATTCTCGTTTGAGCAACTCTATTCCGTCTCAATCGGTGAACCTTGGTAAACCACCTCGCTTTGACGGGAACGGTTATAACCAATGGTCTCGCTTGATGGAGGCGCATTTGATAGGGGTCAATCCGGCCCTTTGGAAGATTGTGTGTGTAGGTGTCACAATGCCCAAAGGAAGAGGACCGTTGAGTCAAGATCAAGAGTTTGAAATCCAACGCAATGCACAAGCCATGACCTTACTCTTTAGTGCCTTGAACCCTGAAGAATACAACAAGGTTGAGTGTTTGCGCACCGCCAAAGATGTTTGGGACACACTTCAAGTCAACCATCAAGGGACAAGAAAAGTAAGGGAAAGTAGAATAAGAGTGTTGGAAGCCGAACTCAATCGGTTCTCTGTCAAGGATGATGAAGGCCCACAAGAGATGTATGATAGGTTGAACAAGATTATCAACAAGATAAGATCTCTTGGAAGCACCAAATGGGATGATAGAGAGGTTGTTGACAAGATTCTTACGGCTTACATGGCTAGAGATGTGAACCTACCCATCTTGATTAGAGAGAAGAGAGGATTCAAGAAGTTCTCTCCCACAAATGTGATTGGGAGAATGGAAGAGCATCTCATGACCGTCAAGGAAGCAAAACTTTCTCATGAACTCTCCAAACTTCATGAGCAACTTGAGAAGGGAAGTGGAGTTGCTCTCAAGGCAAGCAACAAAGGCAAAGAAAAGGAAGTCCAAAAGACTTCAAATAATGATGATGAAGATTCGGATGACTCCGAAGAGGCAGCCTTGTTCATGAGAAGATTGAGAAAAGTCATGAAGAAAGAAGGATATGTCAAAGGGAAGTACAAGAAGAGTACAACCAAGAGAAACTCAAAGAGAGCTTGTTTTAGGTGTGGCAAGAAAGGTCATTTCATTGTCGATTGTCCACGTGAGAAGGAAGATCACAAGGAAGACAAGGACAACAAAGAATACAAGAACAAGAGTCACTACAAGAAGAAGAACACCGGAGAAGCTCACCTTGGTATTGAGTGGGATTCTAATGAAGAGAGCTCCGACTCCGATGATGAGGAAGTTGCAACCATTGCCATACAAGCATCCTCAACTTCATCAACATTATTTGGCTACATCACCAATGATGAGGATGATATCCAACTTGCCTCATGGCTAAAGGACCCAAGGTGATATCCGATTCCCCTTCTAGTAATAGTGACCATGATAGTGAAGATGATGATAGCACAATGAACTTTGATAAAAAGGCCACATTTAAAATAATAAAACTTTTGGAGGAAATAGATAACCGGGATGATGCTCTTGAGGAGCAAGAAGAATTGATTAGACTTGAGCGAGAGAAAACCGTCTCTTGAGGAATCTCTTGCCGAACAAAGGAAAAGTTTCAAGAGGCAAGAGGACTTGCTCAAAGTCAAAATTGATAACCTTCTTGCTCTTGAAAAGTCTTATGCTAAAGAGAAAGAAAAGGTTGATGAGTTGCGCAAGAAACTAGACTTAGCCAATGATGAATCAAATAGCCTAAAGAGTATGAATGAGAAACTTCAAGAAAACCTCTCATGTTTAAATACCAAACACACGGCTCTTGAAGTTCAATTTAATACTCTTTGGGAAAGCACCTCGTCTACTCTAAGGATGCAACCCAACCATCTATTCCCTCCACTAGTAATGGTTGTGATAAATGCTTCAATATTGATGTTAAAGCCTATGCTACTAACCTTGCCGAGATGCATGCTATGAAGAAAGAAATTGCAAGGCTTACATCTTTCGTTCAACAAGATTATGCTCCAAAGGAGGACAACATTGGTAAGTTTGAGAACCATACCAAGGGGTTTGGTACTCAATACATGCAGAAATTTGGCTTTGTGAAAGGAAAGGGCATTGGTAAGAGTGAGCAAGGAAATGTTGAACCCATTCCTTTCATCAAGAACCAAAGCAAGTCCGGCATAGGTAAGAATGGTGGTCTATTGGATGGCATGACATATCAAAGGAAGAGACCACAAGCAAAGCCAACTAAGGTAGTGGTCACTCAACCAACAAGACCACAAGAGGTAAGAGCAGCTCCTCCAACAAAGACAAAGAAGACAGCTGCTCAAGATTCTTATTATGCCGATTATGTGTTAACTTGGGACCACAACGGTAAAGTGGTTGCCAAGTATGTGGTGTATCGCACTAGGGACACATTAATTAAAAGAAATGTGTGGGTGCCCAAAGTTCTTGTGACTAACACTCTAGGACCCAAACAACATTGGGTACCTAAAACTAGAGCTTAAATTATTTTGTAGGCCTACTCCTCCGGCGAATCAAAATGGGTGCTTGATAGTGGGTGCACCAATCATATGACCGGAGAGAAGAAGATGTTTACTTTCTTTGAGGCAAATGAAAATGCAAGTCACAATATTGTATTTGGTGATGGTAGTCAAGGAAAGGTAATGGGGTTAGGTAAAATTGCTATCTCTACCGATTATTCAATTTCAAATGTCTTTCTTGTTGAATCTTTGGATTACAATTTATTATTCGTATCCCAACTTTGTGAGATGGGTTACAATTGTTTGTTCACTAATGAGGGTGTGACCGTCTCAAGAAGAAATGACAGCTCCATTGCTTTCAAGGGTGTACTCAAAGGAAAGCTTTATCTTGTGGATTTCACTTCGGAGAAAACTCAACTTGATGCTTGCTTGATGGCAAAGTCCAGCATGGGCTGGTTATGGTATCGCCGGCTAGCTCATGTGGGAATGAGAAATTTGAACAAGCTTCTCAAAGGTGATCATATTCTTGGACTAACCAATGTGACTTTTGAGAAAAATAGACTTTGCAGTGCATGTCAAGCCGGGAAGCAAGCTGGAAATCCACATCCGTCAACAAGCATCATGAAGACTACAAGGCCACTTGAACTACTACACATGGATCTTTTTGGACCCATGGCCTACATAAGCATTGGCGGTAACAAATATGGTTTTGTAATTGTTGATGATTATTCTCGTTTCACTTGGGTGTTCTTTTTGCATGACAAAAGTGAGGTACAAGAAGTATTCAAGAAATTTGCAAAGAGAGCCCAAAATGAATTTGAGAAGACCATCAAGAGGGTGAGAAGTGACAATGGAACCAAGTTTAAGAACACCAACATTGAAGTCTACCTTGATGGGGAAGGCATTGGTCATGAGTACAAGGTTCCATTGTTGAATTGTTGAAAGGAAGAATCGTACACTCATTGAGATGGCAAGGACAATGCTAGATGAGTACAAGGTTTCGGATCAATTTTGGGCCGAAGCTATCAACACCGCTTGTCATTCCATCAACCGACTCTACCTCCACAAGATTCTTCAAAAGACCTCATATGAGCTTCTCACCGGTAACAAGCTGTTGACACCGGATTTTCGCACCGGGTATGCTGAGTCAGGTGGTGACGTGGTAAGGCTGGCACTGCGCAGTGGGCCCGTTGAATGGTCAAATAGATGATGCCGGAGAAGGAAGCTGATGCAGGAAAGGAGGTCTGATAAGCAGGAAAGTCCGATCTAATGATGAATGAAGAGAGACGCATTGGCTAAGGAGGAAGCATAGCATGAGCGGGGACTATTTTCCTTTTCAGAAGGCGTATTAAGAGTCCCATTTATATTAGATTTAGTTTACTTTATCTGCAAGTTAGTCAAGTCCGATCAGGACTCCTCATGACCAGGGTATAAATATGAACCCTCGTCTATTGTAAAGAACTATTCTCACAATCAATACAACCCGGCTTCACGCCAAAACCCTAGGAGTAGGTTAGAGTAGATCGACGAACTCGTTGGTGGATGGGCTGCATCAGTTCCTGATCTCCGGCTTACCAGTAAGATTGTCAACTTATCGAACTAGTGTAAGCTTTGAATTGAGGCGCATCGCCTTTTCTCGTTTATACTGTTCAACCGATTCATCTTTGAATTATCAAGATTGGTCTAGATTCCCTGCGTCGGAGCTAGATCTCTATTAATTATTCAGTAGTTAATCGTTTACCGAGTTGTTCTTCGAGTTTCGGGCTTGATCTAGATTCCCTGCGTCGGAGCTAGATTTATCTTGTTATTAGAAGGCAGCTTATGCGGTTATTTGGAGTTGCTAGATTGATTTAGATCTGCGCCATGTGAATTAATCTGATTCTTCAACAGCTATGAGCATTGGTTTAGTCCGATTTGAGCAATACTTATCTTACAATATCGTTCTAGGTCCGATTCATCTTCATTGTTTTATCTGGTTGTTCTTTGATTGTTGTGCTTGATTTAGATTCCCTGCGTCGGAGCTAGGTTTTCACAATATATCAAAGATTGATCTTTGATCGTCAAGGTTGATTTAGATTCCCTATGTCGGAGCTAGATTCCTCTTGACTATTCAAAGACAGCTTTGAATATCGGAACGATTTTGTTACTGTTTTTAATGTTTATTTGCTTGATCTGATTAATTACCTGTGCGAGCATCTTGTTTAGTTGTTGGGTTGATGAGTCGAGTTTGATTGTTTAGTTATCTGGTCCGATCATAGCTGGAGTATGTGCGCTGCATCCGTCTGTGAAACCGTGTCGAAATAGTCCTGGTCCGATCGGATAGCTAGGTGGTCCGATAAGATGAATCAAACCGGCAACTAGGCAGGTGGACAACGTATCGGCTGACACTTTGATTATTTAATATCTTGCTCAAAGGTATAGCTGATCCGTTATTTACATATCGGCCATGTTTTATGCTTTATTTTATTATTTAAAGGCTGATCTGTTACATTAATCGAGGTCCGATCCTGATTGGTCTGATTCTGAGGTCCGATTCGATGTCTGATTGAGGTCCGATTATATTGGTCCGATTGAGGCCGTCTATGAAGTCCGATTTTGAGGTCCGATTGGCATCGGCCGATACAAGTCTGATTGGGTCTTGGCTAAAATCCAACGTGCATTTACCGTCTGGAATAGAGCCAGCACAATCAAAGAGTAATTTAACTGTTTTATCCCCTTGTCAATTTCAGGTCAAATTGACTGGCACGCCGCGAACCTGGACGAAGTGCAGACTGGCACTGGAGTGAAGCAGATCTCCCTGGTCTTGTTGTGTTGCTCGCTGAGGATACGACCGCCGATTTTCCGCGTCAACACATTTTTGGCACGCCCAGTGGGACACGTAAGACAATTTCCAAGATGTCGTCTGATGCTGAAAAGGACGCTGCTGCTGCTAAGCTCACTGCTGAGAAGCTGGCGGCTGAGAAGTTGGCTGCTGAGAAAGCCAAGGCTGACAAAAACAGGATCTCCGATCCAACCATCCCAGTCACGAAGGCCGATCTATCTAAAGCCCAGTTAGATGCAGTTCAGGCCCAGATTGACGCGTTTGAGAAGCTCTGTCTTGATCAATTCGGGCGTAATCGTTCAGACCCTGTGCTCAAAGGTGCTCTTCCGGACCCAGAGTTGATCAAGAAGACAACTGATGCTCGGGATTACCATGTCAACGTGACAGAGATGATCCATCAAGCTGTTCACCATGCATTGATTAACCAGTCGGGCACTTTGGTAAATTCTTTGGATAATCTCATCAAGAAAGCGGTGGATGATTCTATTTGCTTGAAGGGCCCAGTCTTTATGTCAGATTCTCCAGGGGCATCAGGATCAGGAAAAGGCAAAAGTACTGAAGATAACGCCATGACCGTTGCTCCGCAAAATCCGACGATTCCACCACCCATTCAGCTGGCCAACAGTTTTCTGTTGATGGCCGATGGATCAATTGTCGGCCCGCATGGTGAGAAATATGCTAGGACTCTGAATGAAGAGGAAAAGCAACCTGCAGCTGCAAAGATACGTTCAGAGATTCCTGCACATCAGCGTATGATTGGTGATTACAATGATTACATGATGGATACGCATCAAGCTGATGGAATGCCACTCGGAGGTCACCAGTCCGATTGGTCACAGGAAATAGCCGAGGTGATCCAGAATCAGTTTGGTTTGAAGCCTAAAGATGAAGCGAGGTTGTATCGGCACTCGTACCGATCCTATTTTGATGCATTGCCACTTCCTCCGCGCTACAGAGTGCCAGATTTTTCAAAATTCTCTAGACAAGATGATATGACCACCATCGAGCATGTGAGCCGATTCTTGGCTCAATGTGGTGAGGCTGCTTCTGAGGAGGGACTCAGGCTCAGATTCTTCCCTCTGTCGCTATCAGGGCCGGCGTTTACTTGGTTTACGTCGTTGCCAGCAGGATCGGTCACAGGCTGGTCCGACATGGAGAAGCAGTTCCATAAGCACTTCTTTTCTGGCCTCAATGAAATGAAGATTTCTGATTTGATTGCTATCAGGCAGAGGAACGATGAGTCCATTAAGGAGTATGTTCAACGGTTCCGTGAAATCAGGAATCGATGCTACAGTTTGAAGCTATCTGACACACAATTGGCTGAGCTTGCATTCCAGGTTATGCTTGCGCCGATCAAGGATAGGTTTTCTTCTCAGGAGTTTGAAACATTGGGACAACTGGTGCAAAAGGTGTCAGCCCATGAGGTCCGATTCCAGGAGGCGAGGCGCACAAAGTTTTCCAAGCCAGTGTCTTATCTTTCTGATACTGAAGAAGTGGCTGATATCAACATAGCTGAATGGATCAAATCCAAAAAGCCGGTATCGTGCCCATGGGTCAAGCAGAGTCCTGAGAAATTTGGATTTGATGTAGCAAAGGCCGACAAGATTTTTGACATGCTGCTCAGTGAAAAGCTTATTCAACTTTCTCCAAATCACTCTATCCCGTCGGCCGAGGAGTTAAAGAAGCGCAAATACTGCAAATGGCATAACTCAACTTCTCATGAAACGAATGAATGCAAGGTGTTCAGGAGGGAGATCCAATTGGCTATTGAATCTGGCAAGATCAAGTTCGAAGATAACAAGAAAGCCATGAAGATCGACGGTCATCCCTTTCCTAATAACTTTGTTGATTTCTCCTTTTCTGTTAATATGGTTGATGCTGATGAAAAGGGAAAGTTCAAGGTGCTCACATCGGACCACGCCAAGAGTTCTGGTGCCGTTGATCCTGCAGTTCAGGTCAGTGTTGAAGAGCTGCGAAGGAATCATCAGGCATTTGGGCATGAATCTAATGCTCCTGGTGGATATCGGCCACGTGTGACTTCCCAGATGCTGATTAATAAGTACAAAAGGCAGCAGGCAGCAGCCCGAGCGTGGGAAGAGTGTGAGGAACGACGGCGTCAGAGGCGCGAATATCAGGCAAGGCGGTTTGATGAGGGGTTTGATGATCGGCGCCGACGAGATGACAGGTCCGATGGCCGACGCTGGTTTGATGACAGGTCCGACGATCGTCGTCAGTATAGCTATAGGTCCGATTGGCATATGGACAGGCGTCAAACTTATGAACGGTACGATCAAGATGATGGTCACTGGAGATGTCCTTTCTTCGTGTTCTGCTGGAACGAGAAGCTCAGATTGCCGTCCAAAGCAGATTGTCCTGAATGCAGCTTCCAGTATGAAGAATACAGGACTTTTAAGAGGAGTCGACGATCGGTTCATGAACGGATCGGCGTTAGGATTGATGATTATCATCAAAGAGATGAAGGGCGGGTTGATACTCATGGCCGTAAAAATAATGAAGGCCGGGATGATGCTCATGGCCCTGAAAAAACAGAAGAAAAGGCTCCAGTTCAGGAACGGGTTAGAGAACCTCAAATGAAGCCTGGACAGTGGTGCCCATCAGGGATTTCTAGGACCAAAATGAGACGTGTTCAGCGGTTACGTTACCATGAGCAGATTCAAGAGCAAGAATTACCCAAAGAGAAGAAAATTTGGCGCGCTAAGATGGCCAATGACGATGAAGCAAGCGCATCGGCCCCGATAAACATGGTTTTAATGTTGCCTTATGATTTTGCTGCTCCTGATGAACAGGATGATGATGAGGCTAATTATGAATTAGAAGAAGCCGCTGCATGCTTGGTCCTTGATTTAGAAAAGGCGATCTTTGAGAAGCCAAATGCGAATGGCTATCGGCACCTGAAACCTCTGTACATCAAGGGTTATGTTGATGGGAAGCCGATGACCAAGATGCTGGTTGATGGAGGAGCTGCCATCAATCTCATGCCCTACTCTACATTCCGCAAGCTGGGCAAGGGAATTGATGATCTGATTAAGACCAACATGACGCTCAAGGATTTCGGCGGCAACATTTCAGAGCCTCGGGGGGCAATTCATGTAGAATTGACCATCGGCAGCAAGACATTGCCGACCACTTTCTTTGTGATTGATGGACAGGGTTCCTACAGTATGCTTCTCGGGCGAGATTGGATTCATGCCAACTGCTGCATTCCATCCACGATGCATCAATGCTTGATTCAGTGGCAAGGCAACAATGTAGAGATCGTCCCAGCTGATGATTCGGTTAGCATTGCAACAGCTGAGTCAACGATTTGGGAGTTTGAAGGGATTGAATGCCTGTCAGGGAAAACATGGGATGGTGACTTTCTCAAGGTGTCCGATCAAGGATTACAGCCGATCCAAGCAGTCGGCTCTGAGACTTTGTTTTAAATGGCCGATTGTATAGAAGATTTTGAAGACCGAAGTGAATTCGGTAAATTAGGGTTCGGATTTACGTCGGCCGATGAATTAGAAGAGATTGACATAGGATCTGGTGATAGCCAAGGCCGACGTATATCAGTGCTAAGTTGGATCCCGAGTATAAACAAGAGTTAATAAAACTTTTGAAAGAATATTCTGATTGTTTTGCTTGGGAATATTATGAAATGCTAGGTTTAAGCCGTAATCTTGTTGAGCATCGACTACCCATCACACCAGAATATCGGCTGCGCAAGCAATAAGTGAGTAATGGTTGTTTTGGTTACTGATCATTGTGGACATAGTGATGATGCTGATGAGCAATGTGCCATGGAGATTGATGTGACTGGTCCGATGAATACGGAGGCCGATGTAGTTGACGCAGTTCCCTGGACCATGTGCTTATTATTTCACCTCGGGGGGGCAAGATTCGAGTTTGCTTATCCAATTGAAAAGTGCACAAATAATCAGGCGGAATATGAAACATTGATGAAAGGTTTCCAGATTCTTAAAGAAATCGGCGTTCAATTTATTGAGCATATTCCAAGACATCATAATGATGAAGCAAATCGGCTGGCGCAAGAGGCGTCTGGCTATCGGGCTACGTCTGATGTGATGGTATAGGAGATACTAGAAGGAAGTTGGAAGAAAGAGATCGTTGAATATTTGAGAGATTCTTCTGTCAAGACTTCCAGGAAGTTACGTTACAAATCAAGCAGGCATGTCTTGGTTGAAGGAGGAAACATTTCCTAAGGCATTAAACGGGAAATAATTGAAGAAGTACTACCCTAGCATTTGGGTAAATTCGTAAAGCCGATGCTACGCGTCAGGCTTGGAAGCCGATGGAAAAATCGCCTCAAGAACAAAATATGAAAGCCGATGCGACATGCATCGCCTTAAGGGCTATATACAACAAAAGAAAAGTATATTACATCATTAAGCCGCTCGATGGCGGAGCAGGCTATCAGTGTATCAAACCGCTTGATAAGCAAGACAGACAAGTTTCAGTAATCAAGGCTGCAGATAACTAACTATCAAATCAAGGGCAGTTTGATGGATCTTGTCGACATCGGCGATGATCTTGGCATCAGCTTCAGCATTCCCTTCTACAGGCTTGATCGATTTATGGATTTCTTTGGCAGCCTTGATATGAGTCTTGTAGTCTTCTTCAGCCTTCGCCTTCAGAGCTGGGAGGTCATCAAGCTCTTTTGCTTTAACCTGGATGCTTGATCGAACTTGGATGAGTTCCTGCTCCAGTTGTTGTTCTCTGGCTCGCAGATTCTCAAGTTCTGATTGGATGGAGGCAGGAAGCGCCGATAAGTCTTCGATCAGTTTTGTTGACTCATCAGCTTGAGCGTGTTTTTCATCTCTAGCCTTGATCAGGTCCTGCTGGGATATCCGATTCGTGATCCGGCGGTTGGCTTGTATTACTAGGAAGGAATGACCTTCTATATAGGCCGCCGGTATCAATGCCTCCTCCAAGTCCGATGGAAGCTGACCTCGCAGAGTCTTGACGATCTGACGAATCGGCTCTGCATCCTTGACGAGATCAACGATATTTTGGTGAAGGAGTGCAGATATGTCGAGTAGCTTCGCCTTCACCTCATCGGACAGCAAGCCTTGCCCAGAACTGATTTCCTCCTCTTCAGTTTGCAGCCGATCAAAATCGACTGATATGGTCTGGCTGGGTTGAGGAGTGTCTTGAGCCTGCGAGTGAGAAAATGATCAAATACAATATCAAAAGAAGCCGATATGATCATGTTAGGCTGGAATGCTTACTTGTTTCCAGGCCAATTCCTGTTCTGGTCCGATTGAGGGGTTGATATTGCCGCCCTGAATATTTACTTGAGCAATCTCAAGATCCGTCAAGACATTCTGAATGATTTGCTAGAAAAGAAAGAATAAGAATAAGTTGGTCATCAATTATCGAAGAAGTCGGTCAAAGATTACCATTGCTTCTGTAGAATTAGGTGACCGAACCTGTGGGGGAGTTGCTGGATGATTTTCTTGAAGGCCCTGATCTAATTGTGCTTGTTCTTCTTGAGGTGGCGGGCTTGATTGACGAGGCGAGCCAGTTATAGTCCTCTCGGATGAAGACGAGTGACCAGAGTGTGCCTGGACCGGGCTCGATCGCATCTGAATGGGGCTTGATGATTTTTGTGGGTCCGATTCTGGGGCTTCGTCGGCCAACAAGCTTGAAGACTTGATCGGACTAGGCTGGTTTGCGGAAGATTGTCCGATGGTCTGATTTTGCAAGAAAATTAGTTTCGATGAGGAGAGTAATCGAATTGATGAATTTTTAAACTTACTAGAGTGGTCTTCGGGCGTTTGACAGTTTTGGAGGACGTCGGCTTCTTCCTCTTCCTGCTGTCACTGAGAACCGACAGGAGTTTGCCGATAGTTGGGGAATCGCAGCCGATCCATGGATCTGGCGAGATGTTGCTGTAGACGACTGGCTTCCCAGATTGAGTCACCGTCGGACGAGAGCGATCAACGTCCTAACAAAGGGGAAGAAATTTAACCAAATGAAATGATACAAAGAAGAAGGACAAGTTCGCAGGTGTTACCTCTGATCTACCCATAAAAGTAGGGTGCAGCTTCCAGACATAAGTCTTGCAGGCGATGCAGAATAGATGTTGGCGCCATTCGGCCCACCACGTGTTGAAGGTCCGATGAGCTATGAGGCCGATTGCCCAGGTGTCTAGATTGGTTTGATCAAGGGGAGGCTCGAGTTCCAAGAGGCGATCCCATTCTACGCCAGTGTCAACTTTTCCCCTTGGGTAGACTCGATCGGTCAAAACTAGATGGGGCGGAAGCTGTCCAATACCAAACTGACGGGCAGCCAGATTTGGATGATAGTACTCATAAGTTGATTGTCCTGGCTTGCTCAGACTGAGGCCGATTGGGAGGAATTGAGCATTGATGCAAGTCCGGAAGATGGCAAGGGCTTCTGTATCTGTCTCCACGATCATGCCGAATTTAAATTTATAGGGCAATTCGTATTCGTCAGCATTGTCGTACAAGAACCAGAGCACCTTGTCGTCAGTAATACCTCTATAAAGAAGTGCAAAGTACTTGGACGATTCCTTGGCCGATAATTTCTCAGTGGGAAAACCCATGGCAGCTTCACCAAGCGAAGTGCATCGGCGCCAGGTGATCTCTTCCGATTCAGGCCTGTTCGTTGGGAATTGGTGTTTCCGGATGTTTACTTTGAGAGCCTTGCTCAAATGAAGCATCAACCACATCTGGATGAACCACCATGGCCCGCCGAGATTGGTGATAGGCGATCCGGTCCTCAGGCGCTTGGCGACTTGATGAAGCAGATTATATACTGCTCCCAGGAGATACTGACCGAGATTGATGACATGGTCACTTGCCAGCGATTCAGCCAAGTGTTGAAAGTTGGCTGTCGGACCAAGAGTGGTGCCGCAGAAGAAGAATCTGTCCAACCACATATTCAGAAAGGCCGCATGCTCACGATCAGTCACGGGTCCGATCCGATGATGGCTCTCCATGTATCCTTTCCAGCCGCCAGAGTTTTTGGTCTTGAAATGATGAGTTAGTTTGACATTGAGCCTGAGAGGACGCTTGTTACTGGTGACGTTGAGGCCAAGGAGCATGACCACATCGAGCAATGTTGGGGTCATCGGACCATGACCAAAGATGAAGGCATTCATTGCATCGGACCAAAAATGTGATGCAGCAATCAGAAGGTTCTCATTCTTGGCGATGGGTCCGATGCTGAGGCCGATACACTGGGCGATGTCTGATCTATCCCAGAGTGCAGATTTGGAGGCCGATACTCTCAGATACCAGTCCTTCCATCCGGGGAGAACTGTCGGCCAAGAGCGGAATGCGTTCTTCCAGTCATCGACGTCAAATCCAGAAGTCTTGAATGGGATGCGCAAGGTCTCCAGATTGATAAACTCTGTGGGGTCCGGATCTCCCATTGGACCAAGAAAATAAGCCCCTCGGACATCGCCTACGGGGATTAAGGTTCGGGCACGAATGGCCTAGAAGAAGAATGCGGAATGAGGACAAGTTTGAAAAGCCGAATCTCAGAAATACGGAAAATGAGTTCGGATTCGGTAAAATACCTCTGGGATTGGATGACGTGCTTCTCCTACTGATGATCCTGCGGGCGTTGAGGAGGAACCTGAGGTGAAGAGGGTCGATGAAGAGGAGGCTGAAGAGTTTGCTGATGCCGCCATTGTCGAGGTCGTGGCCGCCGCCATTGTCGAGGTCATAGCTGCTGCCATGGTGGAGAGCACTGCCGCTGATGAACTTGCAGGAGCAGATGCTGAGAGGGAAGCGGATGCGGAAGACTGGAGGACGCCCATGGAAGATGATTCGGCCATTTGAACAGATTTTGATTTGAGTTTGAATGAATGCGAGTGGTCGCTCGGGAGAGAGGAGGAAGAAGATAAGCAGTGCGGGTTCTTGACGAAGAAGGAGAAGTGTACAGCGTGGCCGCCGATGGGTTTTTATAAGGAGAAAACAGCTATGGCCCAAAAATCGAGGAATCGCACAGTGCAAGGATGGGAAGTCTCGGCAAATCGGTGAATGAGTTATGATGACAGATACGAATTTTGGAATAAAACATATTTTATCCCAAAATAATTGAGGGGCATGTGTTGACACCGGATTTTCGCACCGGGTATGCTGAGTCAGGTGGTGACGTGGTAAGGCTGGCACTGCGCAGTGGGCCTGTTGAATGGTCAAACAGATGATGCCGGAGAAGGAAGCTGATGCAGGAAAGGAGGTCCGATAAGCAGAAAAGTCCGATCTAATGATGAATGAAGAGAGGCGCATTGGCTAAGGAGGAAGCGTAGCATGAGCGGGGACTATTTTCCTTTTCAGAAGGCGTATTGAGAGTCCCATTTTATATTAGATTTAGTTTACTTTATCTGCAAGTTAGTCAAGTCCGATCAGGACTCCTCATGACCAGGGTATAAATATGAACCCTCGTCTATTGTAAAGAACTATTCTCACAATCAATACAACCCGGCTTCACGCCAAAACCCTAGGAGTAGGTTAGAGTAGATCGACGAACTCGTTGGTGGATGGGCTGCATCAGTTCCTGATCTCCGGCTTACCAGTAAGATTGTCAACTTATCGAACTAGTGTAAACTTTGAATTGAGGCGCATCGCCCTTTCTCGTTTATACTGTTCAACCGATTCATCTTTGAATTATCAAGATTGGTCTAGATTCCCTGCGTCGGAGCTAGATCTCTATTAATTATTCAGTAGTTAATCGTTTACCGAGTTGTTCTTCGAGTTTTGGGCTTGATCTAGATTCTCTGCGTCGGAGCTAGATTTATCTTGTTATTAGAAGGCAGCTTATGCGGTTGTTTGGAGTTGCTAGATTGATTTAGATCTGCGCCATGTGAATTAATCTGATTCTTCAACAGCTATGAGCATTGGTTTAGTCCGATTTGAGCAATACTTATCTTACAATATCGTTCTAGGTCCGATTCATCTTCATTGTTTTATCTGGTTGTTCTTTGATTGTTGTGCTTGATTTAGATTCCCTGCGTCGGAGCTAGGTTTTCACAATATATCAAAGATTGATCCTTGATCGTTAAGGTTGATTTAGATTCCCTACGTCGGAGCTAGATTCCTCTTGACTATTCAAAGACAGCTTTGAATATCGGAACGATTTTGTTACTGTTTTTACTGTTTATTTGCTTGATCTGATTAATTATCTGTGCGAGCATCTTGTTTAGTTGTTGGGTTGATGAGTCGAGTTTGATTGTTTAGTTATCTGGTCCGATCATAGCTGGAGTATGTGCGCTGCATCTGTCTGTGCAACCGTGTCGAAATAGTCCTGGTCCGATCGGATAGCTAGGTGGTCCAATAAGATGAATCAAACCGGCAACTAGGCAGGGTGGACAACGTATCGGCTGACACTTTGATTATTTAATATCTTGCTCAAAGGTATAGCTAATCCGTTATTTACATATCGGCCATGTTTTATGCTTTATTTTATTATTTAAAGGCTGATCTGTTACATTAATCGAGGTCCGATCCTGATTGGTCCGATTCTGAGGTCCGATTCGATGTTTGATTGAGGTCCGATTATATTGGTCCGATTGAGGCTGTCTATGAAGTCCGATTTTGAGGTCCGATTAGCATCGGCCGATACAAGTCTGATTGGGTCTTGGCTAAAATCCAACATGCATTTGCCGTCTGGAATAGAGCCGGCACAATCAAAGAGTAATTTAACTGTTTTATCCCTTTGTCAATTTCAGGTCAAATTGACTGGCACGCCGCGAACCTGGACGAAGTGCAGACTGGCACTGGAGTGAAGCAGATCTCCCTGGTCTTGTTGTGTTGCTCGCTGAGGATACGACCGCCGATTTTCCGCGTCAACACAAGCCAAATGTGTCTTACTTTAAAGTTTTTGGATGCAAGTGCTTTATGCTTGATAAGAAACCTAGAAGTTCTATGTTTGCTCCTAAATCAGATGAAGATTTTCTTCTTGGTTATGCCTCAAACTCTCATGCCTATCGTGTTTTCAACAAAGCCACCGGCTGTGTTGAAATTGCGAGTGACGTGAAGTTTGATGAGACTAATGGCTCTCAAGTAGAGCAAGTTGATCCACATGTTTTAGGCCAAGAGGAACCATCTCATAGGGCAATTCAGAGGATGGCAATTGGTGAGATCAGACATCAGGAGAATGAAGATGAAGAAGAACAAGTGGCAGGGACAAATGAACCTGCTGCAGGCAGAAATGCTGACATCTACGGAGACTCCAGACAAATCTTCGGAGGCTCCGCAGGTTCCGGAGACTCCGGACAATTTTCTGGAACCTCCGGAAATCCTGAAGGAAATGCTCCTGACCTGATTCAAGACTCTAAAACTGAAGTGGAAGAAAATGAAGATGTAGATATTCAGCACCACACTCAAGTCCCACATCCAAGAGTGCATCAAAGTGTTCAACGGGACCATCCCGTTGACAATATACTTGGGAGTATTCAAAGAGGGGTAACTACTCGATCTAGATTGGCAAATTTTTGTGAACATTACTCGTTTGTTTCCTCTTTGGAACCCCTAAGGGTAGAAGAAGCCTTGGATGATCCGGATTGGGTGGTGGCCATGCAAGAGGAGTTGAACAACTTCACTAGGAATGAAGTCTGGTCCTTGGTGGAAAGACCAAAACATAATGTCATTGGCACCAAATGGGTCTTCCGCAACAAACAAGATGAACATGGTGTGGTAACAAGGAACAAAGCTCGATTGGTGGCTCAAGGCTTCACACAAATAGAAGGTTTGGACTTTGGTGAGACTTATGCTCCCGTAGCTAGGCTTGAGTCAATTCGTATATTACTTGCCTATGCTACTCACCATGACTTCAAGCTATATCAAATGGACGTGAAGAGTGCGTTTCTAAATGGACCAATCTCCGAATTGGTATATGTTGAGCAACCACCCGGCTTTGAAGACCCGAAGTTTCCTAACCATGTCTTCAAGCTCCATAAGGCGCTCTATGGGCTCAAGCAAGCCCCTAGAGCATGGTATGAATGCCTTAAGGATTTTCTTATTAAGAAGAACTTTGAAATAGGCAAAGCTGACCCTACTTTATTTACTCGCAAAGTTGATAAAGATATATTTGTATGCCAAATATATGTCGATGACATTATATTTGGTTCTACTAACAAAGCTTGGTGCGAGGAATTTAGTAGGATAATGACCAAGAGGTTTGAGATGTCCATGATGGGTGAGTTGAAGTTCTTCCTTGGATTTCAAATCAAGCAACTCAAGGATGGCACCTTCATAAGTCAAACCAAGTACACCAAAGATATGCTCAAGAAGTTTGACATGGAGAATGCCAAGCCCATCAAGACTCCAATGCCAACTAATGGACATCTTGACCTAAACGAAGAAGGTAAGGCCATGGACCAAAAGGTATTTCGCTCCATGATTGGATCTCTTCTTTACCTTTGTGCATCTAGACCAGATATCATGCTTAGTGTGTGCATGTGGGCTAGATTTCAAGCCAATCCTAAGGAATGCCATCTTGTGGCTGTTAAGAGAATCTTGAGATATTTGGTATACACTCCTAACCTTGGCTTGTGGTATCCCAAAGGCTCCACTTTCGGTTTGCTTGGCTATTCGGATTCCGATTATGCTGGTTGCAAAGTGGATCGAAAGAGTACAACGGGAACGTGTCAATTTCTTGTCCGGTCCCTAGTATCTTGGAGTTCTAAGAAACAAAATTCCGTTGCCCTATCCACCGCCGAGGCTGAATACATCGCGGCGGGAGCGTGTTGTGCTCAACATTTATGGATGAGAAAAACCTTGAGTGACTTTGGTTGTGAGTTTAGTAAGATTCCGCTCTTGTGTGACAATGAGAGTGCAATCAAGCTAGCTAACAACCCGGTGTAACACTCCTGAACAAAGCACATAGATATAAGACATCATTTCTTATGGGATCATGAGATTAGAGGAGATATTGCTTTACAACATGTAAGCACCGAGAGGCAACTTGCCGATATCTTCACTAAGCCTCTAGATGAGCAAAGGTTCTGTGCTTTGAGAAGTGAACTAAATATATTGGATTCTCGTAACTTGGCTTGAAACCTTGGACACAAAATGTTTTTAGAATTGTGTGGTTAGTTTTTGCAAAATTTGGCTCTTCACTCAACCATTCACTTGGATTTATTGTTCTCATTGCTTGTTTGCTGGCTAAATCCAAGTGAATAGGTCTCTCAGGCCCTTAGGACTATATAACAAGTTTTTCCTCCCAATCTTCTATCCATATCTATCTATATGGAATCAAAGACTCAGGGGGAGCGGAGACTCCGGATTTTCTTTCGGAACCTCCGGAGGTTTCGGACTCTCCGAAACTTTTTCCGGAGACTCCGGAACTGTCGGGGTATTTACCCTGGGGCCGTCGGTCAACCGTTATGTTTTTCCCCATTCGGTTTTTACCACCGCCGCCTCTCGTGCTCTCGCCCCCATTCCCCAAATTGGTGATTCTTGAATCCAACCAAGGGAAAGGCAAGAAAAGTGTTGGATCCTCCACTCCAAGGTGTGAAAACTACGAAGGTTTTTTGGATTCAAGTTTGAAATCGATCTTCATCCATCTCCAAGGTACTCTTGCAAGTTTTTGCCCGATCTACAAATGTAGCCCATGGATTTGGATTTCCTTTGAGGAATAGACTCTCTAGGACCCCTGCTATGCTCCCCAATGATCTTGTTGAATTTCCATGGCTCAATCTTCGGATCCCCAAATTCTAGGGTTTGTACTGTTGAGGTCCGGACTCTCCGGATTTTTCTCCGGAGACTCCGAAACTCTCAGTCCAAATCCCTTGTTTATCTATCAATATCCCTCACAATCTTTTGCTTATCAATATGGGTTTGATTCTGTGACTAGGCAATGGGGAGGAAGCGCATGACTCAAGGTCCTGACGCAAACCGTCGTATCAAAACAAGGCATGATCCAAATCGAAGTGATGACATTGAAGAAGAAGTGCCAACAGTTGTTCCTCCTCCTCGTCCTAGAAGGACTCGTGCTGCTGCTGCTGCTGAAGCAGGGGGCTCGTCCAGTGCGCCCCAATATGCCTCACATCCATCACCTCCACCTTTGATGGCTCCATCNCTTGATTATCCAGAGATAAATCGGTTGAACAGTATAAACGAGAAAGGGCGATGCGCCTCAATTCAAAGCCTATATTAGTTCGATAAATTGACTAACTTACTGGTAAGCCGGAGATCAGAACTGATGCAGCCCGTCCACCAATGAGCTTCGTCGGTAACTACTACTAGGGTTTTGGCGTGAAGCCGGGTTGTATTGAATTGTGAGAATTGTTTTTTACAATGGACGAGGGTTCATATTTATACCCTGGTCGTGGAGAGTCCTGATCGGACCAGACTAACTAAATAAGGTAAACTAAGCTTAAGATACAACGGGACTCTCAAACACCTTCTGAAAAGGAAATAGTCCCCGAATCTGATACGCTTCTTCCTTAGCCGATGTGTCTTTCCTTTCGAACTCGTCATTGGATCGGACTCCTGCTTCATCATCAGCTTCCTTCTCTGTCACCTTTGGCGTTGACCAGTCAACGGGTCCACTTCGCAGTCTCAACTTCATCATGTTATCATCCGACCCAGCATGTCAGGTGCGAAAATCCGGTGTCAACACGGGGTATTTACCCTGGGGGCGTCGGTCAACCGTTATGTTTTTCCCCAATCGATTTTTACCACCGCCGCCTCTCGTGCTCTCGCCCCCATTCCCCAAATTGGCGATTCTTGAATCCAACCAAGGGAAAGGCAAGAAAAGTGTTGGATCCTCCACTCCAAGGTGTGAAAACTATGAAGGTTTTTTGGATTCAAGTTTGAAATCGATCTTCATCCATCTCCAAGGTACTCTTGCAAGTTTTTGCCTGATCTACAAATGTAGCCCATGGATTTGGATTTCCTTTAAGGAATAGACTCTCTAGGACCCCTGCTATGCTCCCCAATGATCTTGTTGAATTTCCATGGCTCAATCTTCGGATCCCCAAATTCTAGGGTTTGTACTGTTGAGGTCCGGACTCTCCGGATTTTTCTCCGGAGACTCCGAAACTCTCAGTCCAAATCCCTTGTTTATCTATCAATATCCCTCACAATCTTTTGCTTATCAATATGGGTTTGATTCTGTGACTAGGCAATGGGGAGGAAGCGCATGACTCAAGGTCCTGACGCAAACCGTCGTATCAAAACAAGGCATGATCCAAATTGAAGTGATGACATTGAAGAAGAAGTGCCAACAGTTGTTCCTCCTCCTCGTCCTAGAAGGACTCGTGCTGCTGCTGCTGCTGAAGCAGGGGGCTCGTCCAGTGCGCCCCAATATGCCTCACATCCATCACCTCCACCTTTGATGGCTCCATCAATTATGCGCTCAAGGGCTGCTCCAACTCCCCCACCACCTAGGAACTTCAGAAGAAGGGGAGGTGCTAATCAGGTCTGTCCTAACACTCCTGTGCACATAAATGTTCAGTTTGGACCTGACCAAGAAAAGGAAGAGTACTTTCCTAGAATGCGTAGTCCTCAACCTAAGCCTGGCTTTGCTATCTCTATGCCAAGGGACTATAAGGGTCAGAAACTTGTAGTGCAACAGGAAAGGAAGAAAAATCCCTATGAATATCAGCAGCTTGAGAGCATGGACTATAGGTTTTGGAATGAGTTTCATAGAGATTTCTATATGACTGTGATTAGAAGGAAGCACAAGGCACCAATTAATGCTATGCAATGGGTAGATTGGCAGTATTATGAGTCAACCAATGATCCACATTTTGCTCAAGTTGTGGCCAAGTGCACAGAGTTTGGATTATATGAGCTGATGGGGTTTAGGTACAATTGGAATGAGGAAATCATTGCTCAATTTCATGCTAGCTATTACCATGAGCCCAAGGATAACTCCATTCATTGGACTACAGAGGGCCTTCACTATTCCAATGACTATGTGAACTTCTCTAGGCTTTTGGGACTTGGGTCAAAGGATAACATGAGGCCTTGCATTCATGAGGAGAAGAAGCTCAAGCCCATTGATGTGCCGTACATGTTCTACAATCCAATCTTGGCTCATGAAGGAAAGAGCAACAATCTTTTGCCATACTTTCATCATCTCAACAATATGTTTAGGGTGACCATTGATCCTAAGAGTGGGGACTCCACAGGCCTACATGCAAATGCTCCCAATCTACTTCATCACATGGGTGAGCTCGATGTTCCCTTTTGCATACTTGAATACATGTGGAATGAGTTGAAGAGAGCTACATATGATGCTAGAATTGGATTTCCATATGCTGCCTATGTCATGTATATGATTGAGAAGGTCACCAAGATCACCTTTCCTAAGGATGTGATGCATGAGCCTTTACACCTAAGGCCTAGGCAAGGTGATGCCCCCCACCCACCCGTGGCGGTCCTTCTCCTATGCCCGTGCCATCCCGTGATTCATATGTTGCCCCATCAGCTGCCCCTACTCCTGCAAGTGCCGCTCCTAGCTCATCAAGGCCGAAGAAAGGTTCTATGGTAAAGAAAGTCCTCAAGTCTATCTTTTGTCTGTGTAAGCAAATTGCCAAGGATACTAATGAAAACCGTCGGGACATCATTGAGATCAAGGGTCATTTGGGGCTGCCTACAGATGCTTATCATGAGATGCCTGAGATTGTTGATCCCTTTGAGGAATGGGATGCTGAGGACAATGCTCCTGGAGCGACTGCTGCACCAACCACTCCTCCTTTCACCTCTGGCCCCTCCTATACAGATCAGTTCTTCACTGCTCCTTCCTTTGCTGATCCTTACTCTGCTGGTCCAAGCACCTCAGCTGGCCCCTCCAAGATTGTTGACTATGATGCTGAAACTTCAGAGGAGGAGCCCCCAAACTATCATGAGCATGATGATGAGGAGGAGGATGAGGACACAAGCGAGGAAGAGCCTGCTGCTGCTGATGATGATGATGAATAGAAGATGAAGCTGCTTATGCTCTGCCTTTTTCATTCCCTTTTTGGTGCTTGATGCCAAAGGGGGAGTGAAATATCTATCTTTTTATGTAATGGACAAAGTTTGTAATAACTTAAGCACTTGTGTGTAGAACTTGGGGCCTGAAACCTTGTTTGTGTGCTTTGTGGTGAACTTGAACTGCTACTGCTTTCTTAGAATTAATCCTGTGATTATGTGTGGTAAAATGTGAATGTTTGATGTGCTGTGTGTCTTCTGGGCAGCAGGATCTTCGGAGTATCCGAAGAATTCTTCGGAGTCTCCGGACCTGTTCGGACACTCCGAAGAATTCTCCGGACACTCCGGACTTCCTGGCTGTCTTCTCAATTCTGTTATAGGTTGTTGTGCATAACTGCCATATGCATTGCTCTAGTATTTTTGGTACATATACTTGAGTATTTATTGATGTTGAAGACATATGTTGATCTCTTGTCCCTCTTATTGTGCAAATTGACATTGTTATGATCAATGCTTGAATTCAACTCAATGCACATATTAAGGGGGAGTCCATTTACTGAAATGCACTTGTGCTTAATGATTATCTTGTAAAGAGTGTTGTCATCAATCACCAAAAAGGGGGAGATTGAAAGTGCATCTATGATCCTTTTTGGTTTTGGTTGATTAATGACAACACACTTTAGTATCTAATATTTGCAATGAGGCAATGCACAGGTAACAGGTGAAATCAATAGAAAACATTTGGTGAAATGTGGCACTCAAAAAGGGAAATGAAAGCATAGATGAACCTTACACGAAGATTAATTTTTATTCTTTTGAACATTGAGTTTAGGAAAACCGTACTATCAAGAGGGATGCCGAAAAACTAGCTTGGTGGTGAAAAGGTGCTCAAAATATCAACTAACTTAACCATGAGAGACACCTTGCACTTGCACTTCACTGGGAAATTAATTTAGAGTGCTTTACCTGTGAAGTTTCGGAGGTTCCGGACATTTGTTCGGAGTGTCCGGACTTTGGTGTCTGGAGGAGGTGTTCTCCAGAAAGTTCGGAGACTCCGGAGATTTTTACGGAGACTCCGGAACTTAACAGGTCTAACGGCTATTTCGGCTGAACGGGTATTTATACCCCTCCGGTCCCCTCCTTTCTGCTCTCTCTGACTCCTTTTCGAACTGAAGCTTCCAAAGGCGATTTCCATCCCCCTTTTCACTCCCTATTGCTTCCCAAGGTTGATTTGGTGAGGGATTGAGTGGAGTTCAAGAGATTGTACTCGTGAGCTGATTCCCCATCATTTGAGCACCTTGGTCGCCCTCAAGCCGGTGATTCGCGTTCTTTACTCTTGGAGCTTCAAGCTCCTAGACGGCTAGGCGTCACTCAAGAGCAACCAATCCGCTGTGGTTGCCTTGAGGAGTTTGTATTACCCCTGCAGCTGAGTAAGTTCTTCATTTGACTTTTGGGTTGATTGAAGAAGAGGAAAGTGGTTTGGTGGATAAACCCGCCGTTCGTGGGCTCCTCAACGGAGACGTAGGTTCCTTGTGTGGGACTGAACTCCGGTAATCAAATCTCTGTGTCTCCTTGTGTTTGTTCTTGTTCTTGTGCTACTTGTTGCTATTGTGCTATATTCTAGGGTTTGGTCCCGATCTATCATCTGTGAAGGTTCCTACTGCAAGTGACACTTGAATTGTGTTGTATACATCCCAGGGTTGTATGGAAATTAGGCGATCTGATTTCCAGTGAGGTTTGATCTGTCATATTCACTTCGGCAATTATTTCCGGACTCTCCGGAGAAATCTTCGGAGTGTCCGAACTTGTTCGGAACCTCCGGACTTTTCTTCGGAGCCTCCGCACTTTCTGTGACTGACAGTTGTTTTGAGCGAAAATTTTCAGTTTCAACTATTCACCCCCCTCTAGTTGACATCCAAGGTCCTTTCAATTCCTAATCATCAGTGGAACGACAATTGATTACGGAGTGTATACTTGTGTTGTTGACTACTCGACTTGTGAGCGTGCGTGGCGTGGGTACCTGCGCCGTGCCGGTGCATGCGCAATTCCAACAACTTTTTTACCAAAATTTTTCACCAAAGGGAATCTTACGTGCATGGAGTAGTAAACGTGTGTTAATGACAAAACTCATTCCATAACCTCCGGGTAACTTTGCGAGACGAATCTAATGAGCCTAAATAGGCCATGATTTGCAACAGTGATGCTACAGTAACCATCCGCTAAACATTCACTAATCATAGATTAATTACCATCATTAGATTCGTCTCGCGATTTTCAGACGAGATCTGTAATTAGTTTTATTATTAGTCTACATTTAGTGCTCCTAAATGGTAAGATTCTCTTACAAAATTTTTCACCAAAATATATCATCGGAATTAAACAGGGCCGGAGCAGAGGGGTCGCCCACCACCACCCACGAACGCACGCACACGCACACGCACATCATCCCATGAGCGCCCAGCCGCCACCATCGTCAGGCTCAGGCAGTGCGGCGCCCTCGAGGAAGCGGCGGAGGCGGACGGCGTGGCGTCCTGGAAACGTCCGATAGCTCGTAGAGGGCGTCGTGCGCGTTACCGTACGCCGCCGCAGGCGGTCTGCACCCCCACGTGACACCACCACGCGCACGCACCAGGGGTTTTTTTAGACGTGTGTAGATGTTGTTATGCATAGTATTTTTATACATTGGATCACGTGCCACAGAGAGAAAAAAGTGCATTGAAAAACGCGTATTATGCAAAATGGAGGAGAGAGGGGTGAACTAAGGCCGTGTTTAGTTCCGGCTCTATTCTGCAGAATGATTCCATTTTGCAAAATGCGTGATTCCCAATGCACTTTTTTCTCTCTGTGCACACGGTCCAAGATGGCTCCATTTTGCAAAATGGGCGAACTAAACACCCCCTAAACACGCCCTTAGCCGGGACGACGTGGGAGCCAGAGCCATCATCATCGTTCAGTCAGGGAGCATGACGGTCCCTCGTTTAGCCTGTGGAAGTGGGCCACGTGGAGCGCTGGCATAGCTAATCACTTCCCACTTGGATTAGTAGTTTTGGTCAAAAGTGTGATCAGAGGCCTCAAGAGTACTTTCCCTTTTCTAATCTGCGCTTAGTATCAGAGGCCTCAAGAGTACTTTCCCTTTTCTAATCTGCGCTTAGTTCTTCGAAGGTGATTTGGGGGCCCTTTTACCAGCTTCGGACGCCGGACACAGCGTGGCTAGCACAAATAAGGCTCGCTGCACCGACAACTGGAAACTCACGAGCGGCTCGGCTTGGCCGTAGGTCGTCTTGGTAGATTTTAAAACGAGCTAAGTAACTATTTTTACTCATTTTATTAACAGAAAGCCAATTGTGAGCTGCAATGGTATAATGGAATCGACTGTTTCGTTCTTTCAATCAGTTACTCTATTAATTAAATCTGTTTATTTTATTGTTTGAAACCTTTAATTGCTATATATTTGTTTTTTGTAATCCAAAAATTACATCCAACTCGCGAGGTTAACGAGCCAGTTTGAACTACTACCGAGCAGAGCTGAGCCGACTTTTCTAGCTAACGACGAGATCCAAGCCGAGGTAGCTCGACCCCCGGCCCTAATTAAATACCACCATTCTCTTCTAGTCTTCTAGATGTTTCTGAAAGTGTTTTAAATTCAAATGCAAAAACGGATTTTTTTTTTTTGGGGTCTGTCCTACAGTCGCTAAATGTGCTCCATAGAGGCATGTGACAAACTGGAAAAACATTTATATAGAGTAGAACGGAACGTCAACGCACTGAGCAGAGGCTGCTGCTGTAGAATGCCTCTTGACACCAATTCACGCTCCTAGGTCATACTCATTATATGCGTAAGTCCTCACTCAAATATGCAGATTTCAAAACCACACACGGCTCGGTGCTAATCGGATTCGTGAGGATACGAAACGATAGTGTAGTAACAAGTGCGTGCCACGCCACTCCATTTCCTTTAACTTGCAGTCCCACACCACTGGTGAAGAATGTGACATTGTACTAGTAACATTTGGCGCCAAACTTGCCTTCGAGTGCTCTGGCCGTGGCATACCTTTTGCCTACGCATTTCCAGGGTGCTGAATGTGACGCCGCTTTTCCACAGGCCACATTGTCCACACACCATTACAGTCCACCAGTCCATTCTCGAAGGGGAAAGAAACAAAAAAAGCTCGATCCATCAGTTCATTCAGTTGCCATTGCAGTGTGCTTGCTTCGCCACCTATGACGAACGGAGAGCTGTTGTGATACGTGGAGATTTTGGTCGCTGAGCCTGCATCAACCATGCCCTTAAAGGGCCAGCATTTGGTGGCTGGTGGACAGCCCTTAGCAAAAGCTGATCAACCGTTTGCGCCTAGTGCCACATCCAAAGGGGTGTTCTGACGGAGACGGTTCTGATGCGTGACTAAAGTTAAGATTCCAACAAGTCCTGAGCTTCCGTGGTTTTTTCTCTGATCAGCTAGCAACGACAGCGGCACCGGCGCTTTGAGCCATGAGATTAACATCAAGGTGGAAAATGCGTTTGCTAGATGATGGCCGACGTGCTAAAAGTTTCTTTATTTGAGAATTACGGGCTAAAGTAATGAAAACGTTGACAAGAGTGTCTAGGTAATGCTCGAAACACTCCTGTCTTTTTTATTTGTCTGATCTGATATCTGATCTGACAGCCTCAGCTGTTTCTTTCTATTAGACAAAAGCGACAAAATAGCAAGAAAGTGATGAAAATAGAGAATTTAAATGCTACAAGTAACCTATAAAACCGTGAGATAAAACTTTACATTGTAGACCTTGTTTCACTCATGAAACCTAAACATGCTTAGATGACATTGGCACACTTGAAAATTGCAGAACGAAATTTCAACCGGAAATGGTGAGCATTCTAGTGGGGTGTTCCATGGAGTTTTATTCTCGTTAATTAGCATATCACACATAGGATTTGTTGATGACATGGCATCAAATCTAAGAAGATAAAAGGAACTTGTTTCATCTAGATGAAAACCATGCCTACACGGATACCGGTTATCAATGAGACTATGAAACTGTACCACGAAACTACACTATTTTATTTCTTTTTTTTATGTGGTTATCTTGAAAACATCAATACAAAACCCCATTAGGATTGGCCTTATCTTCTTCACGTCGAGTTAGCCTTCCTCCTCTTGATCTAATCGCTCACGTGTTAGTCACAACGAGCAGTGAGATCCACATGTCAGTCGTTAAGAACTGAGGACGCCATGCTCCAGCTCATGGACTAAGTCGTCGCCCTGCCATGCGTTCGCCTCACTTACAACTGTAGGCGTGGCCCTGCCCGGTCCCCCTCCATCGCATGAATTCACTTATTTATGAGGGATAAATATATTTTAATTAATTAGCACATGTTTACTGTAGCATGATTAAACCTAATTAATCTATAATTAGGTTTAATAGATTCGGCTCACCAAAAAATCTTGGGATTATGAATTCATTTTATTATTGATATACGTTTAATACTTCTAATTACCAACCTAACATTCGATAGAACGGGATCTGTATTAAGTCCCAAAGGAACCAAACATATACTACGTTTCATTGCACTATGTCCAAACGTACCATATAGTTAAGGGGTTAGTATTTAGTATCAGATTCTCTCGATAGACTCGATGCATAGTTTTATTTCACGGTTTTGTAGGCTAGATGGACCATTTAGTTCGATGGACTTGATTAGACGTAGTTAGATGAATGAAACTTTCTGGCTGGCAGTGCTAGTTTCAACCAGTTTCATCCTGCAAAAAATTGTCTACACAACTTCATCCTAATAAAATCCATTTCCCTCTTTATTCATAACTTTTTATGCCATGTCATCAATTTGCTGACGTCGCTATTTAATACTCTCTCCGTTCCAAATGGATGCAATTATAGTACAGCCTAGTTTAGTTCATCAACTTTTTTCATTGCTATAGTAAATTCAAATGTTTGGATACTAATTAGAAGTATTAAATTGGATAACTGACAAAACCCATTTCATAACCCCCGGGTGAAATTGCGAGACGAATCTATTAAGCCTAATTAGGCCATGATTAGACAATATCGTGCTATAGTAAACAATCTCTAATGATGGATTAATTAGGCTTAATAGATTCGTCTCGTGATTTTCCGTCCATCTGTGTAATTAGTTTTATAATTAGACCATGTTTAGTCCTCCTAATCTTTGATTTAAAATTGCTATAGTGAATTTCGCAAAGTTTCTCATCGAATCTAAACACGCCCTACGTATCATGTTTCAATATCTTAAGTTTGACCAATTATAGATAAAAAATCAATATCTGTGATATCAAATACTCCCTCACAGTCTAAAAAAGAATGCAATTCTAGCGCAATGTCATGTTTAGTATCTTAGACCAAATATAGATAAAAAATATCAAAACTTATTATGAAATAAATATCATTTGGTTAATTATAAAATATATTTTTAATAAATTTATTTAGAGCCATAAATATGAATATAATTCGCTAAAAACTTGATCAAACATAGACCATTTGAACTGACACGTAACACGTAGTTGCATTCTTTTTGATACACAAGAAGTAAATACCATTAGATCAATTTCAAAATATATTTTTAATACTAAGGGGGTGTTTAGATACGCAGAATGCAAAACCAGAATGCAAAATGGACGCATTGGGGCGTGTGCACAGAGAGAAAAAAGTGCATTGGAAAGCACGTAGAATGCAAAACATAGGCATTCTGCAGAATGGACCCGTATCTAAACACGCCCTAAATTTATTTACAGCCATAAATATGAATAAGGTCAAACCACTTTAATTTACACCAACATACAACTTATAGTTGCATTTTTTTTAAAGAATAGGACGGAACTCACATCCACAAAGGGCGGAGGACCCATGCTTTTGCTCCGTCGTGCCCTTCACTGCTCACTGGTGGAGTCAGTGCCCTGGGCCACTGACTCCACCTACCAGTACAGTGGTGTGCAATGTCAGCGGTTGTCGGGGTTCTTTACCGCCGGCAAATAATAAAGTCGTGGAGCGCGCGTCGGGCCTCGGGTGGTAGTGCAAAAGGACACGGGGGTTTATACTGGTTCGGGCCACCCATGGGGTGTAATGCCCTACGTCCAGTTCGTGCTGCTCGTGTTGTTTGCACTGGTTTGTAGTAGGGGGTACAAATAGGGCGAGAAAGGGACTAGCTCCCAAGTCTCTGGTGAGTGAGCCGAGCTCAGTCCAGCGACCGGCTGGAGGAAGAAGAAGGTCGAGGGAGAGTACTCCTCGGGAAAGATGAGAGGCTCCCTGCCTCCCGTAGGAGGCCCAGGAGAGAGGAGGAAAAGAGTCCATCTTGCCTCACGCAGGAGGCCTGGCCTTCCCTTTTATAGCTCAAGGGAAGGCTGGGGAAGAAGTTCAGTCAAAGGGTAAAACGGGAAGAAAGGAGGCGTGCCTGCCCATGCTGTGGGGCCCGTCGTCCTTCCGAGCACTGTAGCCATGTCCTGCTGGTGTCAGTTGCGTCAGGGAGTGGTTGGCACAGTGTAGCAGCTTGACTCCGGGTGCTTCGGTCTTCCCGGAGGTTGCTTCGTTGCGAAGAGTTGAACTAGTCGGAGACGGAGATCTTGTCGGGCGAATCGGAGTCCTGTCGGACGATGGAGCAGCTCATCGGGCGAAGCGGTAGCTTGCCGGGCGGGACGGGCAGCTCGTCGAGCGAAGGAGCAACCTGTCGGGCGCTGCCTGCAACTCCTCGGGCGAGCTTGGAACTCCTCGGGCGAGCTGGCAACTCCTCGGGCGAGCTTGCCGTGCTGCTGCACTGCCCGACTAGTTGTCATGCAGTGCCGCTGTGCCGTTTGCACGTCGGTCAAGCAGCCCTCGAGGAAGCGCCTGCCCATGCATGTACGAAAGAGAGAGAGATGCAAGACAGAGGCATGCAGGCGTTGACTTGGTGTAGCCCCTCGAACGACGTTACGTGATCTGCTGCTGCGTGAGATTAATTCCAAGAGAATTTCTGATACATGCACCCAAAGAAAGCTACCAGGAGGTTATTAGCTCTTTGCTAATCGCACACAGGAGGTGTACATCAAGCTGCAGGTTATTTTTAATCGCCGTCATTGGATACCCCTAATATTGGTATCCGACAGTAGCCCCCGAGCCTGGGAGCGAGTCGCAGACTTGGTCGCGGGCTGAATTTATCGTGATGTCGAGAAAGCGGTGGAGTTTCGGGTGGGGGCGCGCGAGCGCACCCGCCGGGTGTAGCCCCCGAGCCTGTGGGCGAGTGGTACACTCGCTCGCAGGTTTAGGGCGTTTGTGTAGTGATTTGTTGCGAATTATGCGACCGCGCTGCTGGTCTCTGTTAGCGATTTCGACCCGTGTGCATTCCGAGACCGGGGTCCGGACGGGGATTCATTTCGTCTTTTTGCGTTTTTCCCCTCACGCTTCCCGTGCGATAGGAAGGAGGGTAAGAGACGTATCGCGCTTTGCCACGCAGGCCGAAGCACGACTCTCATTGAGCTGCAATCGGGTAGGTTCGAGTGAGGCCCGACGCCCCTTCGGTGGGGAGTCGATGGATCAGCTGGTGATCGACCTCAAATTCCTAGTGGTGAGATCATCTAGTTACCAAGTCCGTTCGACCGGACCCAGCGGCTCGCTGCCTTTCCATCGGAGGAAAAACCATGATCTTTCTTTCCACCAGAACTCGAACGCGTTTCAGGATGCTCGTGGCGCTCGTGCGCCAGAGTACTGGCCGCTGGGACCCATCCTTCACTGCCCCTCGCTCGACAAGGTGCCCGGGGGCGGCTGTTGAACCCTTCGACGGGCCAGCCTTCGAACCCCCGTTGGAATCACCTGTCAGGTCGACTGTCGAAGTCGTCCGTCCCGATGCCCAGCCCCCGAGCGCAGGGCTGCGAGGGGTCGTTAGGGCCGGCGGGAGCCGCTTAGTTTAGAGAGTTCGAAAAGTGCGTTTCGGAAAACGATCGCATGCGTATGCTTGACCCCGCGCGCCGAGGTCGGGCGAGACAAAAGGTGCCATTCCCTGTATGCAGGAGTTGCAGCAAGCTTACCTGAACTTGCCATGCCGAGCTGCAAAAAACAGCGTAATGCAAAAGCGTTGCGTAAAACGAGGAGTCGGGAATTATTCGTTACTAACGGAAAGTTGCGTACGCCCTGCCTTTATTAGGCTACGTATTTCCTCGGGTAGTTGGCTTATCACGTGTTAAGCACCAAGTTCCGCTGACCACTGCTCGTGGAGCGGGCGGCTTACCGCAGACTACACTGCTCAGCGGGGAGGCTTAGGTGTAGGCGGCACGTAGGACGAGGTTTCACAGATGAGGCCATTGCTACCCGAGTACTTTAGCGGCACCCAAAAGAGGCATGCGAGAGTGTAAATGGAAATGTATGGAAATACGAAGGATCGTGGTAAAACTTAGCCGTTTGAGCGTTCCGTCGTTGAGGCTGAGTCGAGCGAGCCATCCGAGTCGGGCAGCACACTCCACGGGTGGCGCGACCGAGTCGGTTGGAGTCGAGGCCGGGGCGCGCGCACTCCCTTGGAGGCGCGGCCGAGTCGGTCGGAGTCGAGGTCGGGGCGCGCGCACTCCTTTGGAGGCGCGGCCGAGTCGGTCGGAGTCGAGGTCGGGGCGGCGCAGTCCTTCGGAGGCGCGGCCGAGTCGTTCGGAGTCGAGGTCGGGGCGCGCGCACTCCTTTGGAGGCGCGGCCGAGTCGGTCGGAGTCGAGGTCGGGGCGCGCGCACTCCTTTGGAGGCGCGGCCGAGTCGGTCGGAGTCGAGGTCGGGGCGGCGCAGTCCTTCGGAGGCGCGGCCGAGTCGTTCGGAGTCGAGGTCGGGCGGCGGTCGGTGGAGCGGGCGCTGGTCGGGGCGGCGCACTCCTTTGGAGGCGCGGCCGAGTCGTTCGGAGTCGAGGTCGGGCGGCGGTCGGTGGAGCGGGCGCTGGCCGGGGCGGCGCACTCCTTTGGAGGCGCGGCCGAGTCGGTCGGAGTCGAGGTCGGGGCGCGCGCACTCCTTTGGAGGCGCGGCCGAGTCGGTCGGAGTCGAGGTCGGGGCGGCGCAGTCCTTCGGAGGCGCGGCCGAGTCGTTCGGAGTCGAGGTCGGGGCGCGCGCACTCCTTTGGAGGCGCGGCCGAGTCGGTCGGAGTCGAGGTCGGGGCGGCGCAGTCCTTCGGAGGCGCGGCCGAGTCGGTCGGAGTCGAGGTCGGGGCGGCGCAGTCCTTTGGAGGCGCGGCCGAGTCGGTCGGAGTCGAGGTCGGGGCGGCGCAGTCCTTCGGAGGCGCGGCCGAGTCGGTCGGAGTCGAGGTCGGGGCGGCGCAGTCCTTTGGAGGCGCGGCCGAGTCGGTCGGAGTCGAGGTCGGGGCGCGCAGTCCTTTGGAGGCGCGGCCGAGTCGGAGTCGAGGTCGGGGCGGCGCAGTCCTTCGGAGGCGCGGCCGAGTCGGTCGGAGTCGAGGTCGGGGCGCGCGCACTCCTTTGGAGGCGCGGCCGAGTCGGTCGGAGTCGAGGTCGGGGCGGCGCAGTCCTTCGGAGGCGCGGCCGAGTCGGTCGGAGTCGAGGTCGGGGCGGCGCAGTCCTTTGGAGGCGCGGCCGAGTCGGTCGGAGTCGAGGTCGGGGCGGCGCAGTCCTTCGGAGGCGCGGCCGAGTCGGTCGGAGTCGAGGTCGGGGCGGCGCAGTCCTTCGGAGGCGCGGCCGAGTCGTTCGGAGTCGAGGTCGGGCGGCGGTCGGTGGAGCGGGCGCTGGCCGGGTCGGCGCACTCCTTTGGAGGCGCGGCCGAGTCGTTCGGAGTCGAGGTCGGGGCGGCGCAGGTAGACAACGTGATCACGTCGGTCGGCGTTGCAGCTCTCTCTGTCGTTGTGTCGTGCGCTCGTTCGGGGGCGTGCCTCGCCGTGGCGGCCCTGCGCGAGATCATGAAAACAAAAAGCTGTTACAGGTTAGTTGAGGTCATTTGCGGACTTTGGGCACGGTCGTCGTGCCGCGGTGTTCCTCGCGGGGGTCGCCCACTGCTGCTGCGCCGCGGGTGCGCGGCCGCGTGGTGTTGATGCTGCCGTTGTCGGGGTCGCGGTCGCCGTTGATGATGTTCGAGCGAAGACCTTGTCGAGCGAGTCGTAAAACTTCTCGGGAGTGACTGAGTTGCTGCTGCCTGCTCCGCCCCACTCTGGTTGGCCGGACATGCATGCAGGCCTTCGGGATAAATGCTACTGCCTGCTCCTGTGCTGTGCTGATTCGAGAGAGAAAACAGAGAGACGCGACACATTGGGTGTGCCTGGTAGGCAGAGCCCCGAGCCTTGTTCGGTTCATCCAGAAGGCCAGGAGCATTGTTGCCGCCATCAGTGTTGTTGTGGTCATTGGGGTCGCCGCCGCCGTCGTCGCCGTCGCGGTTGCGTCCATCGGGGACGCCACCGTCGTCGTGGTTGATGGCGCTACGGTCGTCGTTGCGGCCGTCGGTGCCGCCGCCGCCGTCGTCGCCGCGGTTGACGGCGTTGTGGTCGTCGTCGCGGCCGTCGGTGCCGCCGCCGTCGTCGTCGCCGCGGTTGACGGCGTTGTGGTCGTCGTCGCGGCCGTCGGTGCCGCCGCCGCCGTCGTCGTCGTCGTCGTCGTCGCGGTTGGCCACCTGAGACCCGTAAGGAGAAAGACGTGACGCGCAAAGGCCCCACGGTGGGCGCCAACTGTCGGGGTTCTTTACCGCCGGCAAATAATAAAGTCGTGGAGCGCGCGTCGGGCCTCGGGTGGTAGTGCAAAAGGACACGGGGGTTTATACTGGTTCGGGCCACCCATGGGGTGTAATGCCCTACGTCCAGTTCGTGCTGCTCGTGTTGTTTGCACTGGTTTGTAGTAGGGGGTACAAATAGGGCGAGAGAGGGACTAGCTCCCAAGTCTCTGGTGAGTGAGCCGAGCTCAGTCCAGCGACCGGCTGGAGGAAGAAGAAGGTCGAGGGAGAGTACTCCTCGGGAAAGATGAGAGGCTCCCTGCCTCCCGTAGGAGGCCCAGGAGAGAGGAGGAAAAGAGTCCATCTTGCCTCACGCAGGAGGCCTGGCCTTCCCTTTTATAGCTCAAGGGAAGGCTGGGGAAGAAGTTCAGTCAAAGGGTAAAACGGGAAGAAAGGAGGCGTGCCTGCCCATGCTGTGGGGCCCGTCGTCCTTCCGAGCACTGTAGCCATGTCCTGCTGGTGTCAGTTGCGTCAGGGAGTGGTTGGCACAGTGTAGCAGCTTGACTCCGGGTGCTTCGGTCTTCCCGGAGGTTGCTTCGTTGCGAAGAGTTGAACTAGTCGGAGACGGAGATCTTGTCGGGCGAATCGGAGTCCTGTCGGACGATGGAGCAGCTCATCGGGCGAAGCGGTAGCTTGCCGGGCGGGACGGGCAGCTCGTCGAGCGAAGGAGCAACCTGTCGGGCGCTGCCTGCAACTCCTCGGGCGAGCTTGGAACTCCTCGGGCGAGCTGGCAACTCCTCGGGCGAGCTTGCCGTGCTGCTGCACTGCCCGACTAGTTGTCATGCAGTGCCGCTGTGCCGTTTTCACGTCGGTCAAGCAGCCCTCGAGGAAGCGCCTGCCCATGCATGTACGAAAGAGAGAGAGATGCAAGACAGAGGCATGCAGGCGTTGACTTGGTGTAGCCCCTCGAACGACGTTACGTGATCTGCTGCTGCGTGAGATTAATTCCAAGAGAATTTCTGATACATGCACCCAAAGAAAGCTACCAGGAGGTTATTAGCTCTTTGCTAATCGCACACAGGAGGTGTACATCAAGCTGCAGGTTATTTTTAATCGCCGTCATTGGATACCCCTAATATTGGTATCCGACAGCGGTCTTTGGTGTTTTTTTTTTTGTTCGTGAAACTTTGAAATTTAGTTTGTAAATTTGTAACTTTAAAACTAAACACTTCTCTTCAACTAATTTGTAAAGTTGCCAAAGTAACGCTTTAAAAAACGTACCCTCTCTATATGTTTTCCAATACAACTTTAAAACTAAACACCTTATTCAGTTAGTTTACAAACTTTGATGGTTTTGCAAACTAGTTTCAGAGTTTCACGACGCTGGCTTGACTTCGCTTCCACACCCGACGTGGAAGAAAAACAAAACACGGGTCGCGAAGCGTGAAACCCGGCCCCAGGCAGCGCTAGCCGCTAGGCGCGTCGCGAAGCCGGCAACGGCCCGGCGAGGCGGCGAGACGAGACGATCGAACCACAATCAACCAAGCCAGGCCAAGGCCGACAACCGGCACGACCCGGGTGGTGCCGGACGGGGGGCGCGGGACTCGTGCGCACCATCCGAAGCCTCCTCGCTCTCTTTTCCGCTTTTATTACCAGCCTGGGCCGCCGTGGGGTCTCGCACTCTCGCTCAAACTTCGAAAAACGGCCACCGGCCCCTTCCGTTCGTCCTCCCATCTCCCCCCGTTCCCACCACGGCACCTCTGCACCTGCGCCATCATCTCATCTCATTGGCATTCATCACACACTCACTCCCGTCCCGCCCACTCCGCCACGCCACAGCCGCGGCGGCTGCCGAAGGCCCCTCGAACCCGAGTTTACCGAACCCGCCGCGCGCCCATGGACCCGTCGACGGCGAAGGCGGGCGCGCCGCCGTCCAGCAATGCGGCGGACCTAGTCCTCTTCATCCCGCCCGATCACCCATCTCCCCAGCCGCCGCCGCCGCACGCGAGCACCAACCAGCAGCCGGGCCGCGGAGCCCGTCCCGAAACCCTCGCAGAACCCCGAGAAGCCGCCGCCTGTCTCGAGCCCCTCGCGCCCGCCGCTGCCGCCCGCGCTCCTCCGCCGCCGCTCCTCCATCGCCAAGCCCAAGTCCCGCTTCGTCGAGCCGCCCACCCCGTCGCACCCGGACTCCGCGCACCCCTCCCCGCTCCACCCCGCCGCCGCGGCGGCCTCGCTCACCGCGACGCCGACCCACCGCGCCGCCGCGGGCGCCTCCACCCCGCACACCCCCGCGGAGCCCGACGACGAGGAGGACCTGTTCCGCAACCGGGACGGGTCCCGCGCGTCGCGCGCCGCCGCGGCGCGGTGCCGCCGCAGGGCCCGCCTGGGGCTCGAGCTCACCGCGCTCGTCCTCTTCCTCGCGCTGCTCGTCGTCAGCCTCGTCGCGCGGCCCCTCCGCGGGCGCGTCCTCTGGGGGCTCGAGATCTGGAAGTGGTGCGTCATGGTCACCGCCGTCTTCTCCGGCCACCTCCTCAGCCAGTGGCTCGTCACGCTCGTCGTCTTCGCCGTCGAGCGCAACTTCCTGCTGCGCACCAAGGTGCTCTACTTCGTCTTCGGCCTCAAGAAGAGCACCCAGGTCTGCCTCTGGCTCGGCCTCGTCCTCATCGCCTGGTCCCAGCTCTTCGACCGAGGCGCCGGCCGCTCGCGCAAGACCGCCATGATCCTCAGCTACGTCTCCAGGTTCCTCGCCTCCGTCCTCATCGGCTCCGTCATCTGGCTCGTCAAGACCTTCCTCATGAAGCTGGTCGCCTCCACGTTCCACCGCAAGACCTTCTTCGATCGGATCCAGGAGAGCGTGTTCCACCAGTACGTGCTGCAGGCGCTCTCTGGGCCGCCGGTGATGGAGCTGGCGGAGAATGTGGGCCGGGAGGGAAGTGGCCTAGGGCGGGTCAGCTTCAGCAGGGCCAAGGAGGAGAAAGAGAAAGGTGTGCCGGAGGTCATCGATGTCGTCAAGCTCAGGAGGATGAGCCAGGAGAAGGTGTCAGCGTGGACGATGAGAGGGCTCGTCACAGCCATCCGAAGTTCTAGGCTGTCAACCATATCTAATACTATCGAGAGCTTTGACGATGCCGATGGCATGGAACAGAAGGATAAAGAGATAAACAGCGAGTGGGAGGCGAAGGTGGCGGCATACGCCATATTCAAGAATGTGGCAAGGCCTGGCTATATGTGAGGATGACTTAAATTATTTTTTCAGTAGCCATTTCTTATCTGTGTGCATGCCTCAACCTGCACCATTCTTTTCAATTGTTTGCATAGGCACATTGAGGAGATCGATCTGCTGAGATTTCTCACCAAGGAGGAGGTGGACGTGGTGATTCAGCTGTTTGAGGGAGCAGCAGAGACTGGGAAGATCAAAAAGTCTGCTCTGAAGAATTGGGTGGTAATGGAAAATTTTTAGTGCATTTACAATCTACAGTTTCGAATGTCTCATGTCTTGATTTTTAGTTTTGCGCCCTGATGCAGTCGTACCTGTGGGTTTTGACCCATGTGTCGTAGCCAAAACTTGTAATTGAGTGTGCAAACATTGCCTAAGTTGCATAATTCGAGGATTATGATTTCTGCATTATGATCATCCGTCTTAGTTTTGTATGTACAACAGTACAAGTCATACTCCATTTTTCAGTCCATTCAAATTACTTGATTCCTTGAAGCCGAAAATAATACAAGCTGATGAAAAATAGCAAAATACGCTCTCTTGTAAATATTGATGCTCCCTCATGGAGGTAGGCATCGAGTTTGTTCGTACCGGAAGGATGTCTGTTTGATTTTCTGATCTTGTTTTACTACCAGGTCAAAGCATACCTCGATCGCAAATCACTAGCACATTCTCTGAATGACACAAAGACTGCAGTTATGCAACTTCACAACCTAATCAGTGTTATAGTCGTCATTATAATCATCATCGTGACACTACTGTTGATGGGCATTGCAACAACCAAAATCCTTGTTGTCATCTCGTCCCAGCTTCTGGTTGTGGTATTCATATTTGGTAATGCCTGCAAGACTGTATTCGAGGCCCTTATATTTGTATTCATCATGCATCCATTCGATGTTGGTGACCGCTGTGTCATCGATGGAACACAGGTAACTTCTAGGCCACCCTTTCTGGCACCTGTTTCCGTTGAGTTACTGCTATGTTGCTGACATGAATCTACTCTGATGATAGATGACTGTCGAAGAAATGAATATATTGACTACTGTTTTCTTGAAGAATGACAATGAGAAAGTATATTATCCAAACTCTGTACTGTCCACAAAGCCAATCAGCAACTTTTACCGAAGCCCTAACATGTATGATACGATTGATTTTGCCATTGATGTTTCAACTTCAGTTGAGAGCATTGGAGCTTTGAAATCCAAAATCAAAGGGTAAATTCTGTCACTTAATCTTAACTGTCATAGTCCGTACTTTAATCAGAGGTTGGAGTTCATCGTAATATATATTCAAATCCGCATATGATGTGGACAAAGAATATGAATGTAATCGCATCTTCATGCGAATAGTATTTGTATCCATGCTATCAATTGTCACTGGCTCCTCCTACTTTCAGGTACTTGGAGAGCAAACCAACACATTGGCATCCTGTCCACACTGTAAACCTGAAGGACATCCTGGATGTGAACAAGATCAACATGTCTCTGTCTGTCCAGCACACAATGAACTTCCAGAACATCAGGGAGAAGAACCTTAGGAGGTCTGAGCTTGTCATGGAGCTAAAGAAAATATTCGAGGAGATGTCCATCCGCTACCACCTTCTGCCCCAGAAAGTTGAGCTCACCTATGTCGGCCCAAACCCACTGCCCACGGCTGTTGCTCATGCAAGATAGGAGATGGGGAGATTCTATACTGACAAACTGCTTACTGATTTCATGGTGTCAATCATCAAGGGGTGAGGCCAAGTCACCCAGGATCCCGGGCCAATGAGCCCGAGGAACACGGTACACTATTTGCCTAAGGTTCAGAGAAGGCAATGACAAAATTGTCCATGGAATGACGAACGCCGGGGCCTGGTTCCATGTTCCTGATTATTGGGCCTGGCAACTGATGGCTAGCTGTGTAGTCTGCATTCGAGTTCTTCAAACTGTGTGGGTGCTGCACAGATCATGCTGTAGTGTTTGCTGGATAATGAGGGCCTGTTTAGATCACCACGAAACTTTTGAAACTTTGAAACTTCACTATTCATCAAAGGGAATCTTACATGTATGGAGTATTAAACTTGTGTTAATGACAAAACCTATTCCATAACCCCTCGGTAACTTTGCGAGACGAATCTAATGAGCCTAATTAGGCCATGATTAGACAATGTCGTGCTACAGTAAACAATCTCTAATGACAGATTAATTAGGCTTAATAGATTCGTCTCGCGATTTTCCGTCCATCCGTGTATTTAGTTTTATAATTAGATCATGTTTAGTCCTCCTAATCTTCGATTTAGAATTGGAAACTTTCTTTCGCAAACTTTCTTTCCAAACTAAACAGGCCCTGAATCTTGTAAACTGTGACTCTGTGTGGGTGATGTGGTGATGGATGATTTGGGCTTGGCTTTGTTCCCATTAGGATATGCTGTATATGTTACACCATTCAGGGCGGGACGAGTGAAACTGTAGTAGGAAAATAGTGATCAACCACAAAATGTTCCTAGGCTGTGAGATTGAAAATGAAATCACAAAGTGAGATTCTGAAGGAAATGTGGACTGTTCATGCAGCAATTAACTGGAGAAACCCGCTCGATTCGGCCCATAGTTATTTATGGGCTACAGTGCAGAGAGCATGAACAATTGTTACGGCCCACGGGCAGTGCAATTGTCTTCGCGTGTACTCCATCTGTCCCGAAAAGAATGCAACTCTCGCTTCTCGAGAATTCATAACAATTTTAAGTTTGACCAAGTTTATAGAGGAACTTACTAACATTTATATTTTGAATGGATTTAGTATGAAAAAATATATTCCATGATCAATCTAATGATACTTATTTTGGACCATAAATGTTAGTATTTTGTATAAATTTAGTCAAACTTAAAGTTGTTTGACTCATTGAGAAACAAGAGTTGCATTCTTTTTGGGACGGAGAGAGTAGCTGCATGCATGCTTATTTGGGACAGTGACACCATAAGAACTGACCTGATCTCGAAGACTGTCCTGGAGGACCGACCATGGTTTCTTGCTTTTTGCTGCGCGCCTGCGCCTGGGTGGAGGTGGATGAATGACTAGATGGGAAATGTCACTTTTGCAGAGGAGAGTCTCTGGATCGCGCTGACAAGATTGGCATGGATTTTGCGCATATTGTCAAGGCTGGCATGAGGCTTTTTTATATTTACCCTAGTAAAAAATTATCGAGAAACTGTTTATACTGATTTCTCGGCTCATTCCATGCTCTCTCTTTCCTTTATTTTCTATTTTTAGTGTTTCTTTTTCTTAGCGAGCTCCGGAGGAAAATTACGTTTATGTTGACGGTTATGAGACGTGGACGTCGCCTTGTCGGACCAATGTTGCGCGGCTAAGCTGCTTGCACATAAGCACTTGGCCTCGCAGCTTTCGATGGAACAGAAGAGGTAAGTTACCGATGGAAAGCTGGACCTGCAACTAACAAAGCGTCCAACGGGAGATGCCGTGGCATCCCCGTATGCAAAATGAAGGGAGGAGGTGTAACCAATCACCAATGGCGATGGTGGCTTCAGATAGTTTTCAGGTGGAACCTCACTGTTCGCACAAGCATACGCGTTGATCACATGCTATGCTAATATGGGCACTGATTTATGGTCGCTTGATTTCGTCATTTTCGAGCTAATTGGGTGAGGGCTCCTTGAATTGGCGCATTAGTTGCGCAGCGCCCGATACGAGAGCCAACGTTACACAAGTTGTAGATCGCCACAACGAACGTATCTAGAATAGAAGTTGGCATGATGGGGTGCATTAGTTTCTCCAATTTGTGTCGATAAATGTCCTTTTCATCTCATTTTTTTGGCGTGATGGCATCGATCGGCTGAATGAGTGGGCCTTGATGTGGTTTCTGCTTGAAACTAGTATAAATCATGTAACTGCCGTTCTTTTTAGATATAAGGTGGTCTCTGCTTGAAACTAGTATGTATGAATCATGTAATTCCAGTTTGTTTAGATATAAGGATTCTCCGACTTATTTTGCACTAACAAAAACAAGCTAGGAGCTTATTCAGTTCTACCCTAATGGCCTCCTTGCGATCTTGGGTGAATCGGCACAGCTTCTATTTAGCAGGCTTTGCGGTCTTGCTCAAGTCCAAGGAGTGCTCAGCCTTCTCCCTCGGAACACCCGGCATGTCTGATGGCTTCCATGCGAAGATGTCCCAGTTGTCCCGGAGGAAGGAGGTGAGCACGTCTTCCTATTTGGTGGTGAGCCCTGGCCCTATGAGGGCCGTCTTGGAGGGGTCGTCAAGTCCCAAGCTTATAGCTTTGGGGGCGTCTGCAGGTGCCAGCGCCGTGGGCTGCTGCTTCTGCTCTGGGAGGACAGGCTCACCGGTTGCCACCTTGGGGGCTTCTTCCGCCAACAGAGTGGCGTTGCCGAGTTGATGGGACAGCTCGGCTATCTTGATGGCCTCGCCGTCGCACTCGAACGAGGTCTTGATATCTCCACGGATGGAGAGGACGCCATTGGGCGCTGGCATCTTCAGAACCAGGTAAGTGTGGTTCGGAATCGCCATGAATCGGGCCAGCATGGGCCTGCCGAAGATGGCGTGGTAGGAGCTCTTGAAGTCGGCTACCTCGAAGTACAGGAACTCCGTGCGGTAGTTGTCAGCCGTGCCGAACGTGACTGGTAAGGCGACTCTTCCTATCGGGTAGGAAGCTTTTCCTGGCACAATGCCAAAAAACGGATCTTCGGCGCTCAGGAGCTTGCTGTAATCGAACCCCATGCTGTTGAGGGTGCTTGTGAAGATAATGTTGAGGGCGCTCCCGCCATCGATCAGGACCTTGGAGAGGAGGACCCTGTCCACGACGGGGGCGACGACGAGTGGATAGGACCCTGGCTCGGGGAGGTGGACCCAGTGGTCGGCGCGGCTGAAGGCAATAGGCATCTCCGACCACTGGAGGTATTCCACCGGCTTGGTGGAGACCATCTTCACTTCGCGCTTGTGGAGTTTATCCTTGCGCCGATCTGGGAAGGCGCTGGGCCCCCCAATGATGACGTTGACCTGGCGGTCAGCACGCTGGAAGTCACCGTTGGCGTCGCGCCTGGGCGCCTCCGGCGGTGGTGGTGGTCGGCGTTCGTCGTCATGACGATGTTGATC
>CM014273.1:58250966-58263154 GCA_004135705.1 Alloteropsis semialata
TTTCATGAGTGGTACATGAAGGTGTGTAGACGGATGCTCAATGTTTTGATAAAAGACCGTGATTACTTCCGTGGGCATAGTCTCTTGATTTTGGATTTCAAGGATGTGTATGATTTGTACCGTCAAGATGCCATAGACCTCTCATTGATGAGCTGCTGGATTGTGTAAGTTTCTTTCACTGATCTATTCTCGCAATACTTGCTTTCTTAATTATAATTTTCAACAATAACAATCTATTCTTGTCATGTAGGATGGAGATCCATACATGCCGCGAAAAATCGTATGATGATGTCGGCTTCATGGATCCATTGATGGTAAATGCCGTAACTGTAGACAGTAACCCACTAGAGACAGTGGACAACATATACATGTACCTGGAGAGACAAAGAAGCAAGACTTACATTCTTTTGCCATACAATTTCCAGTGAGTACTTCTCTCTATGTATGTATAACTTTAAGACTTTGTTGTCAATACTTGTGCATGTATTTATATATATATATATATACAGCTTCCACTGGATACTGCTTGTGATAATCATAAACACCGGTCAAATTGTTGTCATGGACTCACTGCGGAAACCACAAGAGGATTACCAAGCAGTTTTAGACTTGATTGACATGGCATGGACACGTTTCCGTGCGAAACAAAAAGAAAATTTCAAACAAAAACTGGATGTGAGGACGGACTTTCCGGTACGTGGCTGGTGTACCCGCATATCTCGTAAAATCACACTAATATATAGTTGTTACGTCTAACTTTATTCTTCTCCACTATCAGTGTGCCAGACAGAAAGCAGGGACGAATCTATGCGGATACTACGTCTGCCAGTGGATCCATACCTTTGTTTCTCCCAAAAAAGCGACTCAAGAAGAACTCATGGTATGAATTAGATTATTAGTGTATATAGAAATTAGATTATTAGTGTATATGAAAATAGATTATTAGTGTATATGGAAAATAGATTATTAGTGTATATGGAAATTAGATTATTAGTATGGAAATATTAGTGTATATGGAAATTAGATTATTAGTGTATATGAAAATTAGATTATTAGTGTATATTGAAATAAGATTATTAGTGTATATGGAAATTAGGTTATTAGTGTATATGGAAATTAGATTATTAGTGTATATGGAAATAAGATTATTAGTGTATATGGAAATTAGATTATTAGTGTATATGGACATTAGATTATTAGTGTATATGGAAATATGATTATTAGTGTATATGGAAATATGATTATTAGTGTATATTTATTATGAATATATTTATTATACTTTGTTATTTCATGTATACTTTGTTAATTCATGTAAACTTTGTTATTTCATGTAAACTTTGTTACTTGGTTAGAAATGATTATTAGTTATTGATTATTGTTTAGAAATGATTATTAGTTATTGTTTTGAAATGATCATTAGTTATTGTTTAGAAATGAATGTGTTAGGATATTTTATAATTACATGCAAAATTTATTTATTATATGAATGAATGACTATTAGTTACTTGTTTAGAAATGATTACATGCAAAATTTATTTATTATATGAATGAATGTTGTCATTTGTGATTAATGCAGAGGATGTTTTACCATAAAGTGCTCCCAATGAAACAAAAAGCAAAAGCTATTGCGGATCAACTATTTGGATTCATTATGGACCAAGTTATAAGTCCACTGGGAGAGTACCACCATGACGGAACCGCTATCGCTCAATTGGACTCCCTTTCCGCTCCTTCTTCCAGTTCTGCTCGTGAATTGTAAATAACTTTTAAATGCTCTAACTTTTGTATTGGCCGATCTCAAATGTTTATATGTGAATGTTCGAAAAAAATGCAATCAAAGTCGGGTCAAAATCAATTGACAATTGCGACGACTTCAATCTTATTGCGTGAAAGATCGTGTACGACATATGACGAGCAGACACGTAGACGCGTAGATTTGTATATAACTAACCCAAATATCAAACATTTAAAAAAAAAATAACCAAAAGAGCCTTTGGTACCGGTTGGTAACACCAACCGGTACCAAAGGCCCTCCCCCGCATGCCTACGCGGGGGTCCTTTGGTACCGGTTGGTGTTACCAACCGGTACCAAAGGCTCCCTTTGGTACCGGTTCTGGACCCGGTACCAAAGGCCGCCCCCTTTAGTCACGGTGTCGCGGTACCGGTTCCAGTACCTATGAGGGTTACGAACCGTGACCGATGAGCATCTCTCCAGTAGTGGTGTGCCGCAACCGCAACTTGGGTGATTGACACAAACTAAAGCATAAACTGATCCATAGACATGTCTGATTCTACAATGGTGCCAGTTTGACACCTGAATAGCAGGGCCAAGCAGAAGGTAACCACGGGCGTGGCGTTGCCTGATGCAGAGGCCAACGTTGCTGATGTAAGCTTCAGGCTCACGTTGTACAGATTGAAGGTGAGTGTAATCCTGGAAATCAACAGATTCAGCAGAGACCACAAATTGATCTAAAATTCTTCCTTCTGTTGTGAATCGGTGGACAAACATAAGAGACACTACCAGAGAACCCGCCATCCATCCACCGTAATCGGTCACGGATAGAAAGGACCCGGTACCAATGGAAGCATTGGTACCGGGTCCAACGGCCAATAATTCTGCGAGCTCATTGGTACCGGGTGGTGGCACCACCCGGTACCTATATGGCCACATTGGTACCGGATGGTGTCACCACCCGGTACCAATGAGCCTCGGGGCCTTTGGTACCGGTTGGTGACACCAACCGGTACCAATGTGACCCCCTTTGGTACCGGATGGTGCCACCAACCGGTACCAAAGGGGCTCTGCGTATAAGGCCCCTTGTTCCTCCCCCAGCCCGAGCCATGGCTCATTTCTTCATCCTCCATTGAGCTCGGGTTGGGGGAGCTCATGCCCATTTTTTTCATAACTTTTGGAGATTTTGCAAACCAAGTCCGCTAAAAGGTTAGCAACTTCATCCTCTCTCTTTTGACGGTTAGTATGGTCTATTTCATGCTCTATGTTTTGAGTAATTTGTGTTTTGTGGAATGGATTGAAATAAGAGATTTTAGATTGAATCTTCATTTTTATTATGAATTTGTAATAGAGAATCAATATAGTTAGTTGTTGCATGTGTAGAGATGATGCACAAATTTTTAGACATTGTTTAGATTTTTGGATTATTTGTAGAAACTTTAAATGATTTTCATATTTATGCTTATTATGATTTTAGATATTATAAATGATATTCATATTTAGGGTTATTAGGATTTTTAGAGATTATAAATGAAATTCATATTTAGGCTTATTACGAAATTTAGAATTACATCTTTTTAGAGGCTTCAAATGACGTTGATATTTAGGGTTATTAGGATTTTGAGATTATAAATGATATTCTTATTTAGTTAGATTTTAAATTCAATTTTACTTCTCATGGTTGTCAATATCTTGAACTAAAACAATCCAACTCTTGGCATGCCTATGATGATATCAAATTTTACCTAGTTTTCTAGCTGGGTAACATATGATGACCTTGAGCTTGAGCTTGTATTGTATAATTATGCTTCTCATGGTTGTCATCAAACCGTGGGATACATCCATGCCCAAGCAACGAATTGGTTGCATTGTGATGGTTGGGCTGGGTGTGTCCCACGGTTCCATGCCTACCATGAACCATTTTTTACCACCTGTAATGTTTCTTATGCTCCAAGTTCAAGGTCAAATGAAAGACAACATATCTGAGGCAAATCACTCCTTCAAATTTTTTTGAGATGAGCAAAAGTAAGACGTTGATTAATTTGGAATGTGGTTGTCGGCCATCATGCCCTTGGTTTGTCGCAGGTTTTGGAAACCTCCCGATGCAGGAGAGGTGCTGTCGAAATTTTGTGAATAGATGAATCGGCAATGGATGTACAACGCAGATAGACGCTCATCTGACTTCATTAATGGCGTTCATCAATTCCTCAACGCGGCAGAGGCTAACTCGACCTCGGGTTTTATATGCTGTCCATGCAAGGTCTGTGAGAATAAGAAGGATTATCACATCTCGAAGAAGGTGGTCCACACACACTTGCTTATGAGTGGTTTCATGCCTAACTATATCTGTTGGACCAAACACGGCGAAGCGGGGATATTCTTTGAAGAAGGTGATGAAAAAGGTGACGACAACATCCCGGACTTTGCACAATACGGTGCCTTTGCAGATGATACAGCAATGGGCGAGGGTGAAGCAGTTGCAGAAGATGAGGATGATGATGCCTTAGGTGGCATGATCCGTGATGAAGAGAAAAACTGCGAAAGTGCGAAAGAGCGGGAGAAGATGAACCGTTTGTTGGAGGACCATAAAACATTGTTGTACCCAGATTGCAAAGAGGACCAGAAAAAATTGGATACCACACTGGAACTGTTGCAATGGAAGGCAACTAATGGCTTGTCTGACAAAGGTTTTGGAGAGATATTGAAAATGATAAAGAAGATGATTCCAGAGGGCAACACATTGCCCGAAACAACATACGAAGCAAGAAAATCGTTTGCCCTCTAGGACTGGAAGTACAAAAGATACACGCATGTCCCAATGATTGTATCCTTTATCGGGGCAAGTCGTACGAATCTTTGGACGCCTGTCCGGTTTGCAATTGCTCGCGGTATAAAATCAGGCGAGACGACCCTGGTGATGTTGAGGGAGAGGCCCCCAAGAAAAGAGTCCCTGCCAAGGTGATGTTGTATTTCCCTATAATACAACGTCTGAAGCGCTTGTTCAGAAACAAAGAGCATGCTAAATTGCTGCGGTGGCACAAAGAGGATCGGAGGGAAGACAATATGTTGAGACACCCCGCTGATGGGTCGCAATGGAGAAAAATCGACAGAGCGTTCCCAGACTTCGCAGAAGATGCAAGGAAACATAAGATTTGGTTTGAGTAGGATGGCATGAATCCTTTCGGTGATATGAGCAGTAGCCACAGCACTTGGCCCGTGACTCTTTGTATGTACAACCTTCCTCCGTGGATGTGCATGAAGCGGAAGTTTATTATGATGCCAGTGCTAATCCAAGGGCCAAAGCAGCCTGGCAACGACATTGATGTGTATCTAAGGCCACTGATTGAGGAACTTTTGTTGTTGTGGGGCAAAGATTGTGTAAAGGCGTGGGATGAGCACAAGCAAGAGGAATTTAACCTACGAGCATTACTGTTTGTGACCATCAATGATTGTCCTGCACTTAGTAACCTGTCGGGACAGTCAAACAAGGGATACAAAGCATGCACACATTGCCTAGAACACACCGACTGCATTTATCTGAAACATTGTAGAAAGTGTGTGTATATGGGCCATCGTCAATTCCTTTCTGAGAAACATCCGCTAAGAAAGAAAGGAAAGCATTTTGAGGCGGAAGGTCGTAGCAAACCAAGGCATCGGGATGGAAAATATGTATTTGCTATGGTAAAAGATGTGAAGGTGGTCTTTGGGAAGGGACCTGGCAGCCAGCCAGCGGCAAGTGAAAATGGAAAGGCGCCCATGTGGAAGAAAAAGTCAATATTCTGGGACCTACCATATTGGGAGGTCTTAGATGTACGCCACGCAATTGATGTGATGCACCTGACGAAAAATCTTTGCGTAAACGTGCTAGGGTTCCTTGGTACTTACGGAAAGTCAAAAGATACGCTTGAAGCACGACAGGACCTGAAACGTATGAAACAACGAGATCCCCTGCATCCTGAGAAAAGAGAGAAAGGGCGTTGGAACTTGCGTCCTGCTAGCTACACTCTAAGCAAGGAGGAGAAGACCAGCATGTTTGATTGCTTGAACAGTATTAAGGTCCCGTCCGGCTACTCATCGAATGTAAAAGAGTCTGATAAATATGAAAGAGAAGAAATTCGTACACCTCAAGTCCCATGACTGCCATGTGCTGCTCACACAATTGCTTCCGGTGGCGCTGAGGGGAATTCTACCCGTTAATGTTCGAACAACTATTGTGAAGCTATGCGCCTTTCTCAATGCAATCGACCAGAAGGCAATCGATCCCACTAATCTAGCAAAGCTGCAGAATGATGTGGCCCAAAGCCTTGTCAGCCTTGAGATGATATTTCCTCCGTCTTTCTTTAATATTATGACGCATCTCCTGGTCCATGTTGTCAAAGAGATTGGTATTCTTGGTCCTGTATTCCTACACAATATGTATCCTTTTGAGAGGCTCATGGCTATTCTAAAGAAATATGTTCTTAACCGTTCTCTTCCAGAAGGATGCATCGCCAAGGGATACAGAACAGAGGAGGTCATTGAGTTCTGTGTTGACTATATCCCCGAACTGAAACCGATTGGGCTACCTGAGTCACGCCATGAGGGGAGACTACTTGGAAAGGGCACGTTAGGAAGGAAACAAACAAGGTGTAGCGACTACGATTTATTCATGAAAGCCCATTACACTGTATTGCAGTCGTCAACCATGGTGGCTCCTTACATCGAGGAGCACAAGACTATAATATGCTACCAAAATCCAAGAAAGTCTGAGAAGTGGATTACACGCCATCACATAGAAACTTTCGCTGGTTGGTTGCGACAAAAGCTCATGGGTAACAAGACAATACATACACAGCTGGCGTATTTGGCAAGGGGACCATCATCCTCATTCTTGACGTTCCAAGGCTATGACATAAATGGTTATACATTTTACACGAGAGCCCAAGACGACAAAAGCACCAACCAAAATAGTGGTGTCTGTATAGATGCCTATGACAACAAAGGGAACAGGGACTCATATTATGGCCAGGTAGAGGAGATCTGGGAACTAGATTATGGACCTTTGAAAAGTCCACTTTTTCGGTGCAAATGGGTGAAACTTACAAGTGGAGGTGTTACTATAGACCGCTACGGCATGACAACTGTGGATCTCAACAAAATTGGGTATGTAGACGAACCATTCGTGCTCGCCAAGGATGTGCATCAAGTGTTTTATGTGAAGGACATGTCTACCAAACCCAAGACGGGGACACTGCAAACAAACAACTCCGAACTTTATCCAAAACGGCACATAGTTCTCACGGGAAAAAGAAAAATCATGGGTGTCGAGGACGTCACCGATGAAGATGATTATAATAGGTGTGACGAGGTGTCTCCGTTCAGTGTGGAGGATGACACAAGCATCCTGTTGGCCAATGAAGATGCTCCTTACGCTCGCAACGATCATAACGAAGGCACTCTTGTAAAGAAAACATTTATTGCTGTTCAAGCATAATGTTGTACTTATGTTGAAGCTTGATGATGCTATGTAATTCTAATTATGTTGAAGCATTATGGTATGTAATGTTGGCCAAATTTGATTTTGTCTTATGCTTCTTGATAAGTATTTACTAGTATTGACTTGTAATATATTACGGTTTATTTTGGATAGTATCATGCCGAGACAGCGTCAGGCAGCTAGACGTGGTGGCTATGTTACTAACATGCCACCTACCATCCCGATTCGAGAGGCTCACGAGCCTGGATGGTCGACAACTCAACAAGTTGATCATGTCCCAATTCCCACACCTCAGCAACTTCGCTACAATATGGTAGGGTTATGATATTCCTCTGCAAGTTGCATTTGAATGTAATCACTATGTCACCGAGAATAGAAATTATTAATAATGCAGATCATTAATCCAATTACATGGCTAAAAGATGCAAACATCGGTCAATCAAGTCCTTTGGTATTAAGAGAAAATGTGACCGAAAATACTGGTAGGGTTATGATCTCTGTTAGCATTCAACGAAATGCCACCCGTGACCCAAATCCTGGTGACATGGTTATTATCCACGTTCATTCTGGCGCGTGGCAGCAAGACCATGTGGCCTCGTGTGATGCTGTGAGGCAAGCATTAGCCCAAATAGAAAGTCAAACTGGCCATGTTTTCCCGGACTACAGCTACTTCAAATTGAAAGCTCTCGAGACGGGTGAGCCAGACGTGACACAGATGCCTAAAAGGATTAGTCCTTCATATGAATCGATTTATGTAAGTTAGTTTTATTTTTAGTTGTGTAATTATATTATAATTTATCTATCTTTATCTGTAACAATATGTTTTATTAATCTTACTGTGGATTCATGCATGCGTGTTCTGGTCTACGTGCAGTCCTTTATCAAGTCCTTGGAAACTTAGGGTACGCACACACGACTGTAACACCCTAATTTTCATCACAAGAAATTGTAGAAACATTTATGGAGATTCCTAGGATTTATTGGAGGCATAAATGAATTTCTTGGAATTAATGGGAATTATCTAGGATTTTATGGAATTAAATAATTAATTAATAGACTCAATAAGTTTTTGTTGCATTCATGCCGATTCATTTATTTTTGTATTGTTGGTTCAAATCAAATTTGGGTTCAAATTGTTTGAATTCGAATTTATTTGAATTTGTTTGATCCTTAGAATGGTTGTTTTCAGAAAAGTTCAATTTACCTCCTTGAGCTTTTGGATTGGTTCAATCTACGACCTTCTACTCTTTCACCAGCCCGGCCCGACTCCATCTTCCCCGGCCCAGTTTCCCCTCCTCGGCCCGGCCTGTTTCCCGCTCCTGGCCCAGCAGCTCCGGCCCAACTCCACCCCGTCTTCAGTCCGTCTCGGTCAGCCGGCCCAAGTCACGCCGCGGCCCAGTCCGTCCCGGCGTCCCCTCCCTCTCTCGCTGCCCGTGGACCCCGCTCGTCAGCTTCGTCGTCGTCGAACCGGACTCGGTCCTGAGTCCGACCGAGCTCAAGCTCGCGCCGTCGCTCCTCTGTCTCCTAGGCCCGCACGCGGAGGACCACCTTGGCCTATAAAACTCACGCCGCCCGAGCCTCAAGCCCCCCCAAGAACCCTAGCAGCCCGTGCACCTCCGCCTTTCAGCCGTGCGTCGCCGACCCGGGGACCAAATCCGCCGCCATCGTTGATCTCCTTCCCCGCCAGTCGCCCGTCACCGAGGAAGACACCCAGAGCTTCGCAAGGAGGTGAGGAAGCTCGCCATACCGCTTGAATTCGTGGATTTTCCCTCTGTGCATCAAAAGTTGCTCACCGGAGTTCTCCTTCCTAGGCCGAGCCGCCGTTCACCGTCGCGCGCCGTCTTCAACCTCCAAACGCCGACGAAAGCCCCCTTAATAGACTCGCCGTGCGCTCCTCTACTTCCTGGTGCAAGCGGCATTGGTTTTGGTGAACCGTAGCTCCAGAACCGGGTTTCTCCGGCGATCCGCCGCCGCGGCGCCGCCGTCCGCCGCCGCCGCCCCGACTCCGGCGTCTCCGAGCTTCCCGAGCCGTCCGATCGCGATTCAACGGTCCAGATCCAAGTCAACTGAGCCGAGTACCGGTCAGCCGAGGTCTTTTTGTTAAAGAGCCCTTGAGGTTTTATCGAATCAACCCGCGGTCCAGATCCAGTGTAAAATAATTACGTAAAGGTCCTTATCTTTCTCGGTTTAGCCCCTGTGTTTTCAAGTTATCTAACCCGCCGTCCATCATTCATCTTTTATGAGTTAGACCCTGAGTAAATACATATAATTATGTATATGCCCTCGGATTTCTTCAATCTAACCCCTGGAATTCCTATTCTTCGCAGTTAAGCCCCTGGAACACCGTTTTATCCATATCTTGACCGTTTCAACTCCGATTCGAGTGATTCTTCAGCTCACGTGACCGTAAGGACCTGAACTTTAGCTTTTTACCGTTCCTTTGTACTGTTGCCCATGTTTGGTGTACTGTTTCTTATTTGTTGTATGTTTCTTTGTATGTGACCTTGTGCTACGAATAGAAGGTGCAACGTTCGTGGTTTTCGAAGAACGTTCGTGTGATTCGGGGATTCGGTTGAGAAGACCCTGAGCCGTAGCATTTATTAGCTGGATTTAAGGCAAGTGTATTCTTGATCATGCTTTTTGTCCTAATAACCATATGACATGCTTATACACCGTAGTTCGCTATGCTTGCATGCTTATAATCATGATGGGTCCCATAATTAGGATGACTAGTTTTCTTTAATCATACCTTGTTAACCTGGGGTTTACATTAATGTTGGGTAGTATTGCTTAGTTGCTATACTTGGGTTTGGTTTACACTAAATGTGAAGATAATAATATTGTGATATCTTTTATATATGATATATATGATTTTGTGAGAATGTTAAACCAAGACCACATTGATTAATTGGAACATGGAGAACCACCCGGGATTTCCCGTACAACCACAATACCACATGGCTCTGGTCTTAGCTAAGTAATTAGAAGATCCCTTTGTTGTGTGGATGCACTGCATGTTTGGTATGGGCTGGTTGCTACCGGCAAGGCTTGTGAGCAGAGGTGCGGGGGCAGGAAGGTGCGCCTTTTATAGACCCGTCTGGCAAGGGAGCACACACACATTGAAATTCTTTGGAAAGGCTTCGTAGTGATTCTCTGGCCCCTCACCAAAGGAAGTGTTGAAGGGAGTAATTAACCCGGGCGTAATGAGAAACACGAATTGTGGGGAAAGCTGTACAACCTCTGCAGAGTGTCTAAAATCTATTGCAATAGCCGTGCTCGCGGTCATGAGCGGCCTGGATCCTCACATGATTAATATATCGAAAGAAGAATTAAATTGGTTTATTTATGTTGTTGATGATGCTTATGGGTTACCATATGCTTAACTGGGTTGGTATATACTTATACCTTAGTAATTTATGCTGCTAAATAAAATATGATCAACTAAAGTGCTTTAAGCAATTTAATTAGTAGCCAACTATTTCCTTGATAAGCCTTTGCATGTCATTATGCTTTGCTCTACATTTGCTGAGTACCAACCATAAGTGTACTCAACCTTGCTTTATCTGCGGCTCAGGCTTAGACAGAAGTTTCAGTGGAGTATTTTGGAAGTTTCTAGGCGTACGTGTTCCCCCAGTCAGCTGCTTGTGGAGAAGTTTTGAAGATTCCGCTGCTAGTTATTCGCTTCCGTGAGTGTAATGATGTTGATTAATATTATTTACGTTTTGCACTGTCTTTTATATCACTGATGAAGTCTCATATGTGTGTAAACTTGATCCTGGCGCACATATGATAGCCATTCGGTTTTGTTTACAAAATCGGGTGTGACAACGACGCCAGGGGCTTATCGAGTTAATGGTGGTTTCCAAGCTAATATAACCTTGAGTCATGCCAATGCTGCTGAGATCATAATTTATGGAGAGGTCTTGGATTCATGTTACAAGGCACAAGATAGTGCATACATATATGCACTTGATTATGTCGACAGGTTCCTAGGCATCGAGATTATCGATATAAACTATCCTTTCTATCTCATGAAGAAGCATGGCGTGCAGGGACCTGATTATTGCTGTTCAAGCATAATGTTGTACTTATGTTGAAGCATGATGATGCTATGTAATTCTAATTATGTTGAAGCGTTATGATATGTAATGTAAAGGAGTTAATATATATTACTAAATAGTAATATGAATCTAGAATAGTAAAAGAGTTAATATATATTACTAATATCAAAGGAGTTAATATATATTACTAATACCAAATTTATAGTTGACGTATACTTTGTTATTTCATGTAGATAGGTCAAACAATACATACAAAAGATTTAAATTTCAAATATTAAATATAATAAAGAAATTAATTGAAAATACTAAATAATATATATGTCATATAATACGTACTAAAAAGATGGCGTGTAATCCACTAACAAGTTAAATTTGAAATACTAATAAAATATACTAAAAAGATAAATTATAAATACTAAATAGTATTTACTAAAAAGATAAAAAGGAAGAAAGATTTATACTAAAAAGATAGAAAGGAAGAAAGAATTATGCAAATAGTATATATATGAAATAATAAATACTAAAAAGAAAAAAAGAAAGAAAGAGTATATACGAAAAAAGAAGAAGAGCGGGAAACTGAATCGGGGGCCCTTTGGTACCGGGTTGGGACACCACCCGGTACCTTAGGGTTTTCATTTGGCGCGCAAAACACCCTTTGGTACCGGGTACCAAACCGGTACCAAAGGGAGAGACCTTCGGTACCGGGTGATGTCACCACCCGGTACCAAAGGCCCCTTTGGTACCGGGTGGTGACATCACCCGGTACCGATGGGTGCTGGGCATATATAGCGCGCGGCCGCGCCCACACTTAGCACGATCTCCACACTCTCCATTCCTCGCCGCCGCCGCCGCCGCCACGCCCCCTCCTCGTCCCGGTCTCGCTCCGCCGCCGCGCCCCGACGCCCCTGGTCGCCGACGC
>CM014273.1:58273633-58296625 GCA_004135705.1 Alloteropsis semialata
ATTCTCTCTGATGATCTGAACTTGCCTTTCTGCATCCTTTATGATATCTGGCCCAAATACTCTTCTTTCTCCTATCTCACTCCAAAACAATGGAGTTCTGCACTTCCTCCCATACAATGCTTCAAAAGGGGCCATTTTTAAGCTTGCTTGATAGCTGTTGTTATAAGAGAACTCAGCATAAGGCAAACTCTTATCCCAACTTCTACCATACTTCAATGCACAAGCCCTCAACATATCCTCCAATATCTGATTAGTTCTCTCAGTCTGACCATCTGTCTGGGGATGATACGCTGAGCTAAAATTCAACCTGGTATCCATAGACTCATGCAACTGCTGCCAAAACCTAGATGTGAACTGAGTACCTCTATCTGACACAATCTTCTTAGGCACTCCATGATAGCACACAATTCTAGCAAAGTATAACTCAGCTAGTCTGGCTCCTGTATAAGTAGTCTTGACTGGAATGAAATGGGCAACCTTGGTTAAGCGATCCACTATCACCCATATGGAGTCAAATCCTGACTGAGTACGCGGTAGACCAACGATGAAATCCATGCTAATCTCATCCCACTTCCATTCAGGTATCTTCAAAGGCTGCAACAATCCTGCTGGTCTTTGGTGTTCTGCCTTAACTCTCTGACAAGTGTCACACAATGCCACATATTCTGCTACATCCCTTTTCATACCATACCACCAATATCTTTCTTTCAAATCTTGATACATCTTCGAACTCCCAGGATGAATAGAATAAGCTGAGTCATGTGCCTCCCTTAATACCAACTGCCTCATAGCCTTATTATCAGGCACACATATCCTATCCCCAAGCCAAAGTGTACCTTCTTCATCCATCCTAAATCCTGGTGCTTTTCCTGCTACCATATGCTGCTTGATTTCCTTGATCTTAGCATCATCAAGCTGCCCTTTTCTGATTTCCTGTTCTAATGTTGGTTCCACTTCCATGGTAACAACTCCAGTGTGAGCAACAAATCCAAGATTCAATCTCTGGAAGTCTCTGCACAGTTCATCAGGCATCTCATGAGTCAGAAGTGTGTTAGCATGTCCTTTTCTACTCAAGGCATCTGCAACCACATTAGCTTTACCAGGATGATAATGTATCTCCAAATCATAATCCTTAATCAATTCCAGCCAACGGCGTTGCCTTAAGTTGAGATCCTTCTGAGTAAAGATGTACTTCAAACTCTTATGGTCAGTGTAAATCTGGCACTTATTACCAAGCATATAATGTCTCCAGATTTTCAAAGCATGGACCACTGCTGCTAACTCCAGATCATGAGTAGGATAATTCTGTTCATGTTTCCTCAACTGTCTGGATGCATAGGCAATAACACGACCTTCCTGCATAAGAACACAACCTAGGCCTTGTCTAGATGCATCACAATATATATCAAAGCTCTTATGTATGTCTGGCATTACTAGCACTGGGGCTGTAGTCAATCTCTTCTTAAGCTCTTCAAAACTAGCCTGACAAGCATCTGACCATCTGAAATTCTTTCCTTTCTCCAAGAGTGAAGTAATGGGTTTCACTATCTTGGAGAATCCCTCAATAAACCTGCGATAATACCCTGCAAGTCCAAGAAAACTTCTGATCTCTGGCACATTCTTAGGCGGCTCCCACTTCAAAACATCCACAACTTTGCTTGGGTCAACTGCAATACCACCATCCGTAATGACATGACCAAGAAAAGACACTTCCTTTAGCCAGAATTCACACTTGCTGAACTTAGCATACAGCTGATTCTCTCTGAGTTTCTCCAGTACTAGCCTCAAATGCTCCTCATGTTCTTCCTCATTCTTGGAGTATATCAAAATGTCATCAATGAAAACCACAACAAACTTATCCAGATACTCCATGAACACCTTGTTCATCAAATACATGAAGTAGGCAGGGGCATTAGTCAAACCAAAAGACATTACTGTATACTCATACAACCCATACCTAGTAGTGAAAGCTGTCTTCTGGATATCTGATGGCCTGATCTTCAATTGATGATATCCTGAACGCAAATCGATCTTAGAGAACACCTTGGCTCCCTTTAACTGATCAAACAAATCCTCAATTCTGGGCAACGGGTACTTGTTCTTGATAGTCACCTCATTAAGTGATCTATAATCAACACACATCCTCTGTGTACCATCCTTCTTCTCCACAAAGATCACTGGTGCTCCCCAAGGTGATGAACTAGGGCGTATGAATCCCTTATCCAACAACTCTCTGAGTTGTTTCTTCAGTTCTTCCAACTCATCAACAGCCATCCTATATGGCCTCTTGGAAATAGGTGCAGTTCCTGGTTGAAGCTCAATAAGGAACTCAATATCTCGATCTGGTGGCATTCCTGGCAAATCATCAGGGAACACATCTGGATAATCACAGACTACTCTAACATCTGCAACTGAAATACTCATTACTTCATTCACCTGAACAGAGTTAAGTTGCTTCCTGTTAATCTGAGTAGATCCTTGACCATTAGCCACTCGAGATTGTACTATAGCATGTACTGGTTTGTTCCCACCATACAAATGTGGATATTTCTTTGGGCATTTATCCAAGCTATGTCCTTTTTGCATGCAATGGAAACACATTACTGTACGTGGAGCCTTTGATCGGCTCGGCTTGACATGGGAAACTGCTGGCACCTCTTGATCGGCTGCTTGATAGCCCTGACATTGTTGCTGAGGGTGATTCTGCGATATGCGAGCTTGTGTGACATGGTCATCCTGTTGGGCTGGATAATTCTGCACTGCAGTCTGTCGAACAAGACGATAACGGGTGTTGCGGATTGCCTGTATGTGTTTCTCACCATCAAACTTCCTCTTTTTCTCATCTATCTCACGTCTCATGTCCTCTACCAAGAGTGCCTTACTCACAAGCTGGTCGAAGGTAGAAAAGGTATGCACAAACAACATTTATCGAATAGGCATAATCAAACCATCTTGGAAGAGATCTTGCTTCTTCTCATCATTAGCCACCTCTTCTGGTGCATATCGTGACAACTGTAGAAACTTGTCACGGTACTCAATCACTGACATCCTTCCTTGTTTTAGACTGAGAAACTCTTTCTTCTTCTGCTTAATCACACTTGCAGGGATATGGTATGATCGAAACTCGTCCTTGAATTCCTGCCAAGTGATATTACCTGAGTCTGCATGAGCATAGCAAAATGAATCCCACCAATCTGATGCTGCACCTTCTAATCTTCCTGATGCATAAAGAACTCTCTCTCGATCAGAACACTGAGTAATCTCAAGCTTCTTTTCCATAGTCCTGAGCCAATCATCAGCTTCAAGAGGCTCGGCGGAGTGGGAGTATGTAGGAGGCTCATGGCGCATGAATTCCTTATGCTTGTTTCTTGGTGGTGGTGGTGGAGCTTGATTCATCTGATCTTGAAGATTAGCCATAGTGTTAGCTAACTGATTCAACACTGGAATCTGAGTAGCTAGAAACTGATCCATTGCTGCAGGTGACTTATGGTTCTGACTCGAGTTTGGTTGTGAATCACCAGCACCAGATCTAGTCTTCACCATCTGCTTGGACAGAAAAGAGAACTCAGATAGGTGCAGATAGATTTAATATGTTCAAGATCTAGACAAAGATATAACTTCCAACAGCACTCGTATGATTAAGATTCTCCAACACGGCTAAGCAAGGTTGATAAAAGATAGTATGAGTTGCAGCAAAAACTCTCTAATTCTGGACAGATTTTGTTCGTCCTCATAAAACAGTTGTACCTCGTAGATAGAATATCCAAAAATTTCAAAACTTTGCCAGAATATAGATTATGAAATTATGAATCCACTGCAACTGGAATAAACTAATTTGGAGTTCGGGAACTAAAGATATAAGGAAAACAATCCAGCTATGTCAGGTGATCAGGACAGATCCTGTATACTCCAATACAATGCAGGTATCTCTTTCTCAGGAAATCCAAAAATCGCAAACTTCTTCCAAAAAAAAGATTATCCAATTCTGGAACTAACCCAACTGGTTTCATGTCAATCAGAGCTCTGTAACTAAAGATATGAAATAAACAAGTCGACTATGTCAGATTACCGAAACAGATTCTCTGTATTCCACAAAAAGTCATTTATCTCTCTGCCCAATAATCCAAAAATCGTAAAACCTTTCCAGGAAATAACTTATGAAGTTATGGAACTAATACAACTGGATTTATATTAATCGGAGTCTTGTAGATCTGGATATGAATTGAACCGTACTGCTGTTTCAGGGGGTGACGAGAATGGATTTGTGCACAAGAGATTAAAGATTAGATATGGTAAAGATGAATTTGGAGCTTACCTAGGTACTAAGATCATGAACAAAGACAAAACTCAACTATTTAATGGTTTAGTTGATTTAATAAGATGTAGTTGTGGTCATCACTCCACAAAAACACCACACTCATTACAAAGAACCAAATCAACCATTTAGCACACAACAAGCACAAAGCAAACAATCCTACACCAGAACTAAGCATCGACCTCAACGACGACTCTACTAACGGTGACATGGATTTAGAGGGGTTGATTTCCTAATCCTTGTGTTGAGATAAAGCATGACTGATTGCGTCTCCGAGATATCCATTTCTCTTATTTCCAACAATTCATACTTAGTAAGAGAAGACTCATTAATGGTGACATCCAATGGGAACAATGATGTTTCTGTGGGCTATAGAGAAACGTTATCTACGGGTTAGAGGAGGAATAGAAACGAGTGCAAAATGGGATGATGATTAAGAATGAAGTAGAAGGTGAGTCAAGGTTGAAGGGAAACAACAAATTTAGACAAAGATTGGAGCGGACAAGGTAGGGCGGGTAGAAGAAAATATTTAAGACCTTAAAAATGACCATTACTACTCTAGGCTTACGTCCTACAGTCAACACAGCTCTGATACCACTTCTGTCACACCCGGTTTTAAGGACAAAACCAGATGACTATCATATGTGCGCCAGGATCAAGTTTACACACATATGAGACTTCATCAGTGATATAAAAGACAATGCAAAACGTAAATAATATTAAAGAATATTATTACACTCACACGAAGCGAATAACTAGCAGCGGATCTTCAACACTTCACCACAGGCAGCTGACTGGGGAAACACATACGCCTAGAAATCTCCAAAATACTCCACTAAAACCTTCTGTCTAAGCCTGAGCCGCAGATAAAGCAAGGTTGAGTACACTTATGGTTGGTACTCAGCAAGTGTAGGGAAAAAGCAAGTGACATGCAAGGCTTAACAAGGAATAGCTGGCTATTTAATTTAGCTTAAGCACTTAGTTGGTCATATTTTAATTAGCAGCATAATTACTAAGGTATAAGTGTATACCAACCCAATTAAGCATATGGTAACCCATAAGCATATCCAATGCATGAATGATCCAATTTATTTCATCTTCAAGTTCAAATTATCATGCGAGGGTCCAGGCCGCTCTTGACCGTGAGCACGGCTGATATATCAGTTTTTAACACTCTGCAGAGGTTGTACACTTTCACCACAAGTCGTGATTCCCATTGCCAAAGGCATGTACTCCCCTCACACCACGTGAACAAAGTACTGGGTTTCACAGCGAGGCCTTTCCAAAGAATCTCTCAATGTGTGTGTGCTCCCTTACCATGCAGGTCTCTAGAAGGAAAACCTTCCTCTCCCGCGCCTCTGCACACAAACCTTGCCGGTAGCAACCAGCCCCATCCAAAACAAGCAGTGCCTCCACACAACATTGAGATCCTCTAGTTACTTAGCCAAGACCATAGCCCGTTAGTCCTTGTGGTTGTACTGTTTTCCTGGGTGGTCACTCCATGTTCCAATTAACACAAGTGGTCTTATTATTAAAATGCATAGAAACATGAATAAATGATGGCACAAATTCATTATCTTGGATCTTAGTGTAAACCATTCCCAAGTTAAAACAGCTAAGCATCAACTACCCAACATTGAAATATAAACCTAGGGTTTGACAAGGAATAATAAATAAAACTAGTCAATCCTTAACATAGGACCCATCATATTAAAGCATGCAAGCGTAGCATAGCTATTAAATGTGAGCATGCCATTTGGTTATTAGGACTGAAGAATATGATCAAGAATACACTTGCCTTAAATCCAAATAATAAAGGGTACTGCTCAAGTCTTCAAAATATTGCTCCTCAAATTCCACGAACAATCCTTGAACACCACAACTGTTGCACCGTCTAAACGCAGCACAGGGGCACATACAAGAAAACATTACAACAAAATAAGAAACAATATACCAAATATGGGCAACAGTACAAAAGAACAGAATAAAACTACTGTACAAGTCCTAAGGATCACGTGAGCGCAAGAATCACCTAATTTGGAGCTAAAACGTGGAAGATATGGCTAAAACAAGCTAACAGGGGCATAACTGCGATTACCAGAACTTTCTAAGGGCTAGACAGAAAGATTCTAGGGGCATAAACATAAATACGTATAAAAACCTAAGGTCTACAGCGTAAAACAGCAGGCTTGGACGGCGGCTACTAATATTTGAAAACTCGGGGTTCAAACCGTAAGAAAACTGGACCTAGATGTAAATACTTTGAACTACCGATGGACTACGGGTTGATTTCTAAGAAGCTCAGGGTCTCTTAAAGAAAAACGCCACGGCTGACCGGTATGGCTCGGGTTGACTTGGATCTAAAGCCGTTGATCGACGATCGGACGGTTCAGATGCTTCAGCATCGCCGGCGGCGGCGCGGAACAGGACAGGCGGCGGCGTAAGGCGGCGCCGACGGCGAACCTCGCCGGAGTTGAGCGAAAACGGGCTACGGGGCACCAAATCGAATGCGGAAAGGTCCTAGAGAGAGCTAAGGCCATGGCGAACTCACCTAGGTGCTCGTAGTCAACGGTTGCGCGACGGAGAAGACGAATCGGCGATGACGGCGGCTTCGGGCGGCACTGTGCACGGCGGCGAGCTAATTAGCACGGAATTTGGTCAAAGAATCGAACGATGAGGCTCGGGATAGCTTCCTTACGTTCGTACCGAGCTCGAGGTGACTTCCTCGTTGAAGAAACGGTGCCGGGGACGTGGAAACGCGGCGGCGGCGGATCTCCGAGCTTCGGTGGCGGCGCGGCTGCGAAGTAAAGCACGAGCGGCGCTAGGGTTCGGGGGACCAGTCGTGGGGCTTGCGGCGCGGCTATATAGAGACTAGGGAGAGGCCCGGGGCTCGCGGGAAAGTAGTTGGGATTCGACGCGGGGCGGGGGAAGAATCCGGCGTCGGGCTCGCGTCGGACTCGGGTGGCTGGGGATGACGACGCCGACACGTGGGTCCCACGGTCCAGCGAAACAGGGGCGGCGACGGCCGAAGGCGGCTAAGACGCGGGGCGTCTTCGACGTAGCAGACGGGGACGCGGGCCAGCGAGGAAACGGGCCGCACGCGGGAAATGGGCCGGGGTGAATGGGGCCGCGAGGGAGGCTAAACGAGCTGGGCTACGAGTTGGAGGAGGAAGACTAAACTATTGAGAAGTTTGAGGGGCAAAAACAGACTCTCCTGAAAAGAACTATCTTAAGGATCAAAACAAATTCAAATAAATTCGAATCCAAACAATTTGAACCCAAATTTAATTTGAACAAGCCATTACAAAAATAATGCAACAACATGAAATGCATCAAAAACCTATTGAGCCTATTAATTAATTATTTAATCGAATAAAATCTTAATAATTCCACTTAAATCACAAAAAATTCATTTAAACCTAAAATAAATCCTAGAAAATCATAAATTGTTTCTACAATTTCTCGTGATGAAAATTAGGGTGTTACAAAGATGACTTTTTCAGTCTGTATCTTATATTTCAGAGCTTGACGAAGCTCCTCCGCCTTAGCACGGATCTGACAAATTTGAAAGGGCGCCAGATATTGCATAGAAATGAAAGGTGACTAGCTAAATCCAGGATAATTACCTGTCTGCTACTCATAACTTTGCGTTTGCGTTCATCGTCGCTGCCATCACTGTATGTCATGACTATCTTCATTTTGTCAACGTTGAACTGGTAGTAATTGTCCTTCAATAACAGAAAATTCATGTTTGAAATATATAGAATCATATATACAGTTTTAATTGCATTGAATCATATAATGTTTATATGTACGGTAATAAACTTTTGTTCTAATAGCAATAAGATGTACTCCATCCGTTTAGAAAGGCTGCCTATATTTTCATCAGTGAAAAGTCAAGTTATATAAAGTTTGACTAATAATTGGTCAAAATATATGCAAGTTTAAGACTTATATTTGCATTAATAGATTTAAGTCCATAATGCCTTTAGAATGAAATTAATATTCTAGAAATTGAAGACATATTATTACAGAAATTAAGAGTCAAAATCTACTTTGTTCTGAATACAACTATCATTTTTTAACAGAGGGAGTATCATGAAGGGCATTTAATAGTGCTATTCACTATGCTATCTAGATCTAATTGTGTACCATGGAGATAGATGCATAACCCTTATCTATTATATAATTTTGAGATGTATGTTCTGCTGTAATTTTAGATAGATGCAGTTATAAATTTGAACCTTTATCTGAAACTTTCTGCTTCTGTTTGTTATGAATGTTTCCAGAAATATATATTGGAATTTATACATGATGTATATATTTTGCATATAGACATGACACATCCAAAACATTGTGGTTTTTTTGCAACTAATTCGGCAGTAAATCAAGCATTAAATGATTATGAGATAAATGATTATAACATGAAGAATTGACATGCTAAGTAAAGTGGATTATATCTTAATGCTAAGAGATGATTTTAGTATCTGACTTACATGAGTGTTGGGCGATGGCTGGTTTTCTGGAATGGAGGTCGGGGCAGGAGGTGCATGATTGGGAAGCGGCGATGGAGGTGCGTCGATGCCGGCCGGCGATGGAGGTGCGTCGATGCGGGCCGGCGATGGCCTCGGCGATGGCATAGCGACGACGGCGCCGGGTGATTCCACGGGGACGATGGTGCTCGGCGATGGCACAGCGACGATGTTTCTTGGTTGGCTGGAACCAGCCATCTTTACTCTGCACAAAAAAGCAAGGGGAAGAAGGAAGTCGCCGGCGACGAGTGGAGCAGAAAATCCCAGCGGCGATGTAGTGGAAGAAAACCCCAGCGGCGAATGGTACTTGTTGTGGAAGAAGATTAGGGGGGTTTAATATATAAAGAGTGGCTGTTGCCTCTTCACATTCGCGAGGCATTTGCAAATAGTACTACACATAATTTGCAACATGTAACGCTAGGCATTTGCAATTATGTTGCCTGCGCAGACGGATCCGGTGGTTTTTCGAACGTTTGTGCGAACAATTGTTGTAAGTGGATAAAGTATCTTTAAATTAATTCAAACATTTGTTGCAGTGTCAAATGCAAATAATATATTGTTAGAAAATATTAATATGAACATTTGTTGCAGTAGCATTCCCATGTATTTGAACATTTGTTGTCAGGTTCACTTTTAAATTGAAATTACATAAAATGGTGAAACATTTGGTGGAATTTCATGTTTATTTAACGCAATTTTTTAAAATCTGTTGGAACAATTGTTGTAGCTGCAGTTTCAATCTATAGTATTGAAACATTTGTTGATTTTGCAAATATACTTTTGCAACTGGCACGAACATTTTTTGGAACTGCTAGTTAACTCTAAACAATTCTAAATGTGTTCCAACATTTGTTGCAACTAATATTGCTGAAACATTTGTTAGAATTGCATGTTTATTTTACGTAATTTTTTAAAAATTTGTTAGAACAATTGTTGCACTATAGTTTCAATCTATACTATCGAAACATTTGTTGCTTTTGCAAATACTTTTGCAACCGACACGGTTCCACATTTGCAAGTGATTTTTATAACATTTGTTGGAACTGTGTTCGAACATTTGTTGCAACTACAATTGCAATCGGTCTGAACATTTTTGTAACATTTTTTTGGAACTGCTGAAACAATTCTAAATGTATTCCAACATTTGTTGCAACTAATGCTCAAACATTTGTTGGAATTGCATGTTTATTTTACGCAATATTTAAAATATTTTAGAACAATTGTTGCACTCCAGTTGCAATCTATACTATCGAAAACATTTGTTGTTTTTGCAAATACTTTTGCAACCCACACGATTCAACATTTGTTGACTTTTAAATTGAAATATCATATTTTTGATAATATTGCTGAAACATTTGTTTTAATTTTATGTTTATTTTACGTAATTGTTTAAAATCTTTTGGAACAATTCTTGCAGGTCCAGTTTCAATCTATACTTTTGGAAATATTTCTGCAACTGATCCAACATTTGCAAGTGATTTTTCGAACATTTTTTGGAACTGCTAAACAATTCTAAATGTGTTCCAACATTTGTTGCAACTAATATTGCTTGGAATTGCATGTTTATTTTACACAATTTTTTAAAATATGTTAGAACAATTGTTGCACTGCAGTTTCGATCAATACTATCGAAACATTTGTTGGTTTTGCAAATACTTTTGCAACCGACACGATTCAACATTTGCAAGTGCTTTTTCGAACACTGTTAGTTTCTTACTGACTCTAAATAATGTTAAATGTGTTCGAACATTTGTTGCAACTACAATTGCAAGTGGTCACTCTCTGTATAAGCTGCATGTTTCAGCTTGACTTTTAAATTGAAATATCATATTTTTGATAATATTGCTGAAACATTTGTTTTAATTGTATGTTTATTTTACGCAATTTTTTAAAATCTCTGTTGGAACAATTGTTGCAGCTGCAGTTTCAACCTATACTATTGAAACATTTGTTGATTTTGCAAATAGTTTTTGCAAGTGACAGTGTCCAACGCAAGTGGTTTTTCGAACATTTGTTGCAACTAATTTTGCTGAAACATTTGTTGGAATTGCATGTTTATTTTACGCAATTTTTTAAAATATGTTAGAACAATTGTTGCACTGCAGTTTTAATCTATACTATCGAAATATTTCTTTTGCAAGTGATTTTTCGAACATTTGTTCAAACTGTTAAATGTGTTCGAATATTTGTTGCAACTACAATGGCAATTGTCACTCGCAGTATAGCTGCATGTATCTGAACATTTGTTTAAATTGAAATATCATATTTTTGATAATATTGCTGAAACATTTGTTCTAATTATATGTTTATTTTACGCAATTTTTTTTAAAATCTGTAAGAACAATTGTTGCAGCTGTAGTTTTAATCTATACAAGTCATTTTTCGAACATTTGTAATTTTGTTGCAACTAATATTCTTGAAACATTTGTTGTTGCAGCTGCAGTTTCGATCTATACTATCGAAATATTTGTTGGTTTTGCAAATACTTTTGCAACCGACACGGTTCAACATTTGCAAGTGCGGCGTCGGTCTCTCCCGTGACCTTATCCTCACCCCCTCTCCGTCCGCTGTTTCTTTTTCAACGAGCGTGACTGGATCTGGCGGAGATAGGGCGACACCGCGCCGCCACCGCGGCTCCCGATCCGTCCGGCGACATGGAACCGCAATTACTGGTTTTTGCAAGATCATTTGCAACCGCAATTGGAACTGCATGCATCCTGCAATTACTGGTTTTTGCAAGTTCATTTGCAACTGCAATTGAAACTGCATACATGCTGCAATTAGTGCTTTTTGCAAGTTCATTTACAACTGCAATTGAAACTGCATCCATCCTGCAATTACAACTGCCTGTGTGCAACATTTAATGAAATGTTATGCAATTGCAACTGTGTATGTAACATGACAATATCCATCGTGAGTACCAGGTGACCTTGTTGATTAATAAAAGATTACAGATACATAAAACATTATCTATGCAGATAATGCTAGCCTACTGGATATGGTAATATAGGAAACATTACAATATAATTTAAAGTACATATGATGAGTGACCCCAACCTGAGGACTAGTTGCCTTGGCTGAGAAATAAAAGAGTACAACCACATAAAAACGTTATCTATTAAGATAACGCTAGCCGAGTTTCTGATGGGAGTCTGGTGGACGTAAGAGATTCACTTGGATGGCATCTCACGAAAACCCTCCTAGCGTCAGCACTAGTACTTACCCTTACCAGGAACTTCAGGCTACTGGACCTTTCCCTGCACCTCTATAAATTCAAACTTTGGTGCTGGGAAGATCCTGGTCAGAGAAGCCCACAGATGCAGAGAGGATGCACATCTTATCACCATTGTCCTCTTCTTTCCTCACCCCACAACATGGAGTCCAGCAGCAGCACGTGCACCGGCGTGGCCTTGTGGAGCGTCACCGTCGCGGCCTGGAGGTAGGCAATGGAGGTGACCTCGCCGGCGTGGTCGTCCCGGAGGTGCGAGTGCAGGTCCATGCCGCGGTAGCTGCAGCCGTCGACGGGGCAGACGGACGGCGCGCGCGGGCAGGCCTCCTCGTGCCTCCGCTTGTCGACGTACTTGACGACCTCCGCGCAGCCGTACCTGCTGAACTTGCAGACGGTGTACATCTCGGCGAGCATGCTCTCCGCCGGGCGGCACCGTTGATGAGGCTGACAGAATGTAAGAGGAGGAAGGGATTGGTGTCATCCACCCACACTTGAAGGCTACCTCCACTTCACGAAAACCCTCCTGGCGCCAAGAATCATCTTCTTTGACCGCACGTCGAAGTCTTGCCCGAGGTGGCCTGATTTTGGCAAAATTATAGTGAGTCATGATGTGGCTGTTTGGATGCTAGGACCTAATGGCCAAAGTTGTCATCTTTAGCACTACTTTAGCACACAAAAACTTTCTCTAGGTGTGAAGTGTACTGAATAGTTCTAAATTTTTCAGAGATGTGTTCCGCTTCGTTACCACATTGATGCCGGTAGCCTCTATTTATAGTGCCAACATCTTGACGGGGAAGGCTGAAAATAGAAATCTCGTGAGTGAGAACAAGGATCGAGGTGATAAGGGCGGCCTGCACCAGTGCATGCCAGTCTATGTTCGCTTTCTCGAAAACAAATGTTTTGCAGAAGCTAGTGGCACCAGTACTCTCGTGATGAAGCAGTATTTGCAAGTCTAGTTTCAAGTTTTTCTATTGTATTTGCAAGTGTTATCGTGGTGTAGTTGCAACTGTTTCCATGGTGTAGTTGCAAGTGTTTTCAAATTGTAGTTGCAATTGTTCTGACAGTGCATGCCAGTCTATGCTGCCTTTCTCAGAAACCAATGTTTTGCAGAAGCCACTGGCACCAGTAGTCTCGTGATCAAGTGTAGTTGCAACTATTCTTATAGTGTGTTTGCAAGTATTTTCGAATGTATTTGCAACTGTGTTGACAGTGCTGTTGCAGCTGTTTACAGAGTGTAGTTGCAAGTGTTTTTATAGTTTAGTTGCAATTCTTTTACAGTGTAGTTGCAACAGACTAAATATTCTATACTATCATACATTTGCAAGTCATTTTTCGAACATTTGTAATTTTGTTGCAACTAATATTCTTGAAACATTTGTTGGAATTGCATGTTTATATTAGGCAATTTTTTAAAATATGTTAGAACAATTGTTGCAGCTGCAGTTTCAATCTATATTATCGAAACAAATGTTCTTTAAATATATATTTCTAAGTTCGAATTGTTGCTTTCTGTACGTTGCTTACTTTAAATATTTTTGATTCTATTCGAACATTTGTTGCACTTGTATTTGCAAATTTCAACATTTGTTGTATCTTTCTACTGATTTTTAAAAATCTCTTAAAACATTTGTTGTATCTTCAAATGCTTGTATGTTCCATTTGCAAACTGTAAAACACGTTGCTTGCAAATTTCTAATTATTTGAATATTTCAAGTTATTTCAAATTTTGTATCTATATTTCTAGTTATTTGAATATTTGTTGTAATTGCAACTTCAGATACAATTTATATTATCGCAACAAATGTTCTTCTTTAAATGTATATTTCGAAGTTCAAATTGTTTTAGAATGTTTCAATTGTTTCTTTAAATAGTTTTTATTTTATTCGAACATTTGTTGCACTTGTATTTGCAAATTTGTACATTTGTTGTATTTTTTTATGATAATAAAATAGAAACATTTGTTATGCTTGTATTGTGTGTATTTTTTTTATTACATTCAATGTTTTAATAATTTTGCAATTGCAATTGCAACTGAGGCTGTCATAACTGCCTCCCGAACGTGGTCTAGTCGAAACGACGCGTTGTTTGGTCTTCTTTTTATATTTTGCGCACTGTCGCTCAACAGATTTATTTACTTGTTTTGTTTTTGTCATTTGATCGATCTGTAGACGCACGAGATGTTTTAAAGAAATATAAATTCGCAGTCTTTATAAGCAATTTTAATAATTTTGTACAGTATGATTTGAAAAGGTAAACTGTGAAATAGAATGATTTAGCAAATAGGTTCAAATGGTGCATGTGAAAGAAACATATAGATGTCTGAATCCGAAAACCTAATGACTGACATGGTCTAACTAAGATAATGAAACTAACATTACTTTGGGATGGACTCTTACTACTTGGAGTGACTTTCATGTCGATGATGGGGCACGTCTAGTCGATTTCAGCGGCAGTGACGACATGGCTGGCGATGACTTGAGCATCTGCGCGGACCATGTCGCGCCACTCGCCCTCGTCGGTGTTGGCGTCAGCGTGGATCCCCTGGAGGGCGACGGTGTGGTCAAAGCCGTCCATCCTGCTCTTGTACGATGCCATGACGTATTCTGCTATTCCCTCGGCGATGGCGCGTTTCTCCTCCTTGGAACGCTCGGTGACGATTGCCGGCAGCTTGGCGAGGGAATCGGCAGCACGGTCAATCGCCGACGCGTAATGCTCCAGAGTGAGCTCGAGCGGTGCGTTGACGGCCTGCAGATCGAGATCTCTTACCAAAACGTCGAGCTTGTTGAACGCAACGCTCAGCATCTCCATTGCCCACTTGTGCTCAGTGCTTCCACGACTGCTCCTCGGTGGAGTGGTCTCATCCGGAGCGGCGTCATCTTCACGGCGAGGGCGCTTGGAAGAAGCTTGGTCCTTGGACTTCATGGTTCTGGGTTGGTGGAGGAAAATGAGTCTAAATGTGTGATGGCTTCGGCGTACGGTGTCTTTGCAGATCCTGTCAGTTTATATAGAATATTATCAGAAAATCGTGGACCATGATCGTGGCCTAGCGGTTTTGCGTCCCCCCACGTGTCACGTCGTCACTTAAAGGCTGTTAGGCCATTACGTGTATGTCAAACCGTCTGGATGAATCGGCCATTTAGTTTATTGAGTTTTGCAAATACTTTTGCAACCAACACAGCTCAACATTTGCAAATGTTTTATTTGAACATTTGTTTCAACTCTTAGTTTACTTACTCTAAATAATATTAAATTTTTTCCAACAGTTGTTGCAAGTTCAATTGCAAGTGGTCTCTCGCAGTATTATACCTGCATGTATTAGAAAATTTGTTTAAAATTTGTGTTTATTTTACACAATTTTTTTATAATTTGTCAGAACAATTGTTGCAGCTGCAGTATCATTCTATACTATGGAAACATTTGTTGGTTTTTCAAATACTTTTGCAACTGACAACATTTGTTTAATTTTTTTTAATTGTTTGCATTTTTTTGACTGATTTTTTCAATTTAATTTTGAACTTCTACTTTTCTTTTTAAACAATTTTGAATTTATTCGAACATTTGTTGCAGATGTAGTTGCAAATTTGAACATTTGTTGTAATTGCAACTTTATTTTAACCATTTTAAAAAATGTATTAGAACATTTGTTTTAAACTGCAACTACGTGATTAAATAATTTATTTCTTAAAAAATTAATTTTTTTGAAATATCTTGTCTTAGAATTTACATGTGACGGTTGATCTTATTTTTTAATCGTGCAAGGAAGTGAATGTTTTATTGCAATTGCAAATGAAATCGCAAATGATGTATTGCTATTGAGCACTTCTCTTAACTGCCTCCCGCGCGTGCATTAGCCGTAGCGATTCGGTTTTTTTTTTCATAGCCGAAGCGATTCATTTATCATAATTGCAAGGAACTGAATGTTTTATTTGCAATTGCAGTTGCAGTTGCAACTGATGTGTTGTTATTGAGCGTTTGTCATAACTGCCTTGCATGCATGCTTTCGCGGAAGCGACGCGCCGTTTTGTTCTTCGACTTCCTTTGCCCTTATAAATGCTGCTCGCTACGTATGTTTTGTATTTGCCGCTATTTTTTCGTCTCGTTCATTTGTTCACGCACGAGACAGCAACTCCACACACCATGCCTTCCCCAAAGATCCCGCAGTCATCCTCTGAGGAGGAGGAGGAGCGCTTGTCTTTGTCGACAGAGTCAGAGCGTGGATCTTCGGCTGACGAATCCGACGACGGTATGTATACCACAAACTCCGAAGACGTTGATCACGAGGAAGAACAAGATGAAGCAACGGACGAGGATGGCACTGATGTTGATCAAGATGACTCCGATGAGGATTTAGATGATTGCTCTAGTGACGAATCCGCCGGTGCACCAGAACCACTTGAAGATCCCTTCCACGACTACGTCTATGACGAAGATGAGAATGTCGCCGAGGAGAGGTATCTTGAGGATCTCGAGCAGCCAGCTCTGAAGAGGAGGCGCTTCAATGCTGATGATGGTGGTGGAACAAGTGGCCATGCCGTCAACATTGGTGCATCTGGAACGGTTGTTCCGAGCGTTGATGATGATGAGTTGTCTGGCAACGATGATGACGAGTCTCCCAGGAATGGGCATAATGACGCTTCTTCTTCTGATGAGGAGTAGAAGCGTTTGGTAACAACCTTGTTATGTTGGATATTTGTTTCTAATATTTTAGTTTTTATAATTTGTATTATTTTGGACACTCGTTAATGTTTGTATTTTAAAATATTTGAATGATGTATGTGTTGGTGTATCTGTTTGAACCGAGATGCAACTCTTCAATTTTTACCATTGTAATGGTGTATCATATGTATCAACAATGACTTAGCTTAGATACAATCATTGCAATCTTATTTGATATACCCATGTCAGTGAGATAAATAATGTTTATAAATGAAAGTATTATTATGTCTTATAACATCTATAAATTACTATGACTCATAAAGAATATCTGTAGGGTCATCAGCAGATGACATGCCCTGGTAGTTAACTCGTGCTCCTCTGGTCTTTGGTCTTTCTCTTGTCACTTGCACTCTTCCTCCTCTTCCTCTTTTTACTGTACTCATTGTGATGTTGTTTGGCATGTCATCATTTTGTTCTGTTCTCATGTTTGCTTCATCATGTAGTTCCCTTTGAATTCTGGGTCTTCCTCTTTTTCTAGGAGGTCCGTCTACTGTCTTGCTTGCTCTTTTTCTTGCTGCTTTATTTTCAGCTGCTCTGCTTCGGTCTGGGTTATGTGGGCATGTTGTCATGTAGTGCGTGCCTCTGACTCTGCATATGCTGCAAGTTTTTGTACCTGTATTTTCTTTTGTGTATGTGCTGTACTGTCTATATACCATGTTTTCATTTCGCTGCGGTGGCTGTTTTCCTGGATTCCTTCCTTTAGTCCTTGATATTGGTGGTTCAACAAGAGATATGTGATGTAAGAATTCTGCAGAAGCTGGCTCTTCATTGTTTGTAGAAACAGAGTTAGTGCTCACATGTGGCACATTTTGCTGATCAGCTGCATGAACAGAGTTCTGTGTTGCCTCGTCAAAATTAATTTCATCTGGTTGAACAACACTATCTAGGTGCATTGAATCAGGAGGCAGTGATGAAGGTTGGAATAACTCAATGCCAGGTGTTATCAATTCCAGTTGTCGTGTTGTTTCCTCAAAAGCTTCATTGGATCTCATGCCTGCTCTGCCAAGCCTCATAAGCTTTGGTAATAGCTTCGATAGCCTTGCCTGCTCCGTATCTCCTGTTCATCCTAGTCTTGGAATATCATGTCTATCCCATGGCACATCTGACCTAGCATCTCGAGTGTACCTTTTGAGAATGTATTTCTCTGGTATTTTCTGCACATGTAGATGCACGAAAGCCTTTATGAGGTGCATGCAGAATAGTCCTGAAATAGGTTATAAAATTTTTTATGTTAGTACACATGTTAATTTTTTATTGTTTACAAATGCATTCTTCTTGTATATTGTTGGTGAACAGGATGATTCATACCAGTGTGTTCCCACTGCTTGCACTCGCATTTGTATGTACCAGCTTCTTTGTCTGCGACTACCCTGAAAGCATGACTCGCCCAGCAGAAGCTTCCTGCCCCAGTCTCATGCCTTACAAGGAAACCATGCTTCACAGACGGATCAGTGTCTGCTTCAATAATAAATGCTGTGCTGTTTTCATATTGCCTTTTGTACTCGTTGTATACAGGCCTTGTGTACACTCTGCTCAACTGTGCATCAAATTTTGCTTTGCTGGCCCTCACAACTTCAGCTTGCGAGTAATGTGTTTCTGCTGCGTCCATATGATCTGAATGTACAATTGAATCAAGCATTCTCTTTGCAAACATATGCAAACATGTCGTTTCTGCTACGTAACCATCCTTCAGCACTCTGTTCTGGCTTTCTGAACGCTGCGTTGATGTCATTCTTCCACAATACAATCCCTTGAAGTAAGCTGCAATAAACATTTCTCTCTTGCTCCACAATGCTTCAATAGCTGGGTGTTCCCTGATTTCAAATTCATCTACGAGCTTGTTCCACTCTTTTTCAAACGCAGTAGGTCCAAGAGGATAATTTATCAGAGATTCTAGTTTCTCCTTTAGGTTCCTTTGTTTGTGTTGCTCATACAGTTGATCTAGTTCATATTCCCAAGGTCTGGTGATGTGCCATCTGCAGTTGCGGTGCTGAGATCTGTCAAACACCTCTGCAATAGCTATTTTCATTGCTGGATCCTCATCTGTCACAATTTTTTTGAAACAAAAAATAGTTATTGCACATGGTGTAGAATGAACATTGCATTCAATAATATCATGCCTATGATGTTTAGAATTCCTCACCTGTTAATATCACGAATGGTTGATGTCCATTCATACATTTCTTGAATGTGGTGAATAGCCATTTGAATGATGATGTGGTTTCATCACATAGGAGTGCTTGAGCAAAAGTCACATTCTTCAACATATGACTTGAGCCAACAAATAGTGCTAGAGGCATATTCTTCCTATTGGTTTTATGAGTTGTATCGAATGTAATAACATCTCCAAAGTCCTTGCACTCAGCTCTTTGACTTGCATGGCTCCAAAAGATGCTTCGCAGTATATTAGTTTCTGGTTCCACATCGACATCCCAGTAGAAAGCTTCATTATGAGCCTTGCATTCTCTGAAGAAGGAAAGCAACTTTTCAATGTCATCCTCCCTCTCTTCATGCATCATGTTTGTTTTCCTGCATATTTTTTAGCCATATATCACATAATTGAACAAGAATTGGAATATTGTTTACAGAAAATAAATGACAGATGAGAAATGACATACAAATTCTTGATGTCTTTTTCCGTAAATGGCCAATTCTGTCTCCCGCCATACATCTCTGACATAATGTTCATTGCTGCTTGATGAGGAACATTATTCCATGTCATTAATCCAAACAGGTCCTTCAGGCATGCATCCCTGTTCTTGTGTGCGTGCATGAATCTTATCATTCTTGCTGACGGACAGAGCTGATGATTGTGAACCACAGATACGTGGTCATAGTACCATATTTTTCTCTTTGTATGTAGCTTAACCTTGGCAAATGCAGGGCACCCAACTCTCACTGAAGTTTTGTGTGTTTGTTTTGTAGAAGCAGTTTCTTCATTCTCTTTCAAATTCCCTTTGACGAAGGTCCGAATTAGGGGTACCCAATCAAACCCTTAATCCGGGAGCTTACGATAATCCACCCCTCAAAAAGCAAAACTAAAGGCTCAAACCCAAGCAGATTCTCCATGTCCTGGCGCCTCGGAGGCGGCCCGACGAATCTCCGATTCGCCCGAAGAGTTCTCCGCCTCCGAGGAGTCTCCGCGATTCGCCCGAGGAGTTCTCCGCCTCCGAGTAGCTTCGCTGCTCGCCCGAGGAGTTCTCCACCTCCGAGTGGCTCCGCTGCTCGCCCGAGGAGTTCCCTGCCCTCGAAGGGCTCTCCGATTCGCCCGGGGAGTTCTCCGCCTCCGAGGAGTCTCCAGCTCCCCGGGTGAAACTACCCAGCCACGTCTTGGCCCATCCAGCGCCGTACCCACTTGGTACCCGCCGCGTCAGAGCATGATGGGCGTCCGTCCTTCGCCACGACAGCCACAGTGGCACTCGTCCCATCCGAACAGGAACGCTACAGTCTTGGGAGGAGCGCATGCGCAACACCGGGCACCCAAGTACGGTTCCAGGCACCCATGGATGACACCTGGAACCCGAGCAGGACACCTGGAGCACCCGAGGACCTCGAGCAAGTCAACTACGACCCGGGAACTACCCGGGGGCTTACCCGAGAAGACGTCTACACCAACCACCCGGGATGTACGATCCCGGGTCCGGCGGGGCGCCCACTCCGTCAACACCTGCTCCCTGTACGGCTTGGCGCACGACGCAAGCTAAAGGCCTCAGGGCAGTAACTCTCCTTGTAATTTTCTATCTTTCTTACCCCCCGCTCCCTTCTCTCCTTGAGACTATAAAAGGGGACAAGGGGACATCAGTGGGGGGACGGGCGAACACCAGCCGAACATTCGAACACAGCACGAACAGCACATTCACTCGCACAGCACCGGGACCTGGGACCCTCTCCCTCTCCCGACCAGTTTGTACCCCCTACTACAGACTTTGGACCTGAGAACATCGACACATACTGGACGTAGGGTATTACTCTCCGGAGGCCCGAACCAGTCTAAAACCCCCTGTCTCTCGAGTCACCATCCGGGCTCCGACGCGCGATCGTAGGAAATTTACTTGTCGGCGGTAGAGAACCCCGACAGTTGGCGCGCCAGGTAGGGGCTTTTCGCGTGTCACGACACTTCACCAGGGTCCGGATGGCCCACACCGGCGCCTCGCTGGCGTCTGGCGACCACCTGCGGTTCGGCTCTCTCGACTTCGTCATCGACAAGTCGGTGGAGCCCATCATCGGGGCGACTTTCGTGCGCCCCAAGCTTGCCCGCGACGACGGCAAGACGCTCCACGACGAGGGGCCCAAGCCCTCCCACGCCACGGCGGGAGCTACCGCCTACGTCCTCGACCTACTCGGAGGGGACCTGGCGGCCGCCCTGGGACGGAACCCGTCTCAGGAACGCTTCCGCAACGTCTCCTACATGATCACCAATCTCGCCCTCCAGGTTGGAGGGCAGGAACAGCTCCTCTGGGACGAGTTGATCGACTGCTACAACGCCATGTACCCGGAGGGGCAGCCAGGCCTGCCGAGCGACCCGGCGGTCACCCCGACACCGACGGAGTCCGACCCACACGCCTCGCCAACCACCAGAAGCACGGTGGGTGAGCAAAGCTCGCGCCCGCGGCTGACGTGGGCTCCGCCGAACTCCGACCCTTACCGGGAGTGCTTCATGTGCCACACCCCCGACGGGGATGTGCAGTCCGCGAGCAGCTCGACGAGGGACGGCGCCCCCGCAGCACCACCTGCCAACGCCGCTGCGGCTCCGCCTGCCCGAGCCCCTGCAGCTCCGCCTGCCAACGCTCCCGCGGCGCCACCACCAAACGCCCCGGCGGACGATGCTCGGCGGGTCAGGCTGCAGGAGCTAGACGAGGCCCGGCGTCAGATCGAGGCAGAACGGCAGCAGCTCAACCGCGAGCTCGGGAGAAACGCAGACGGAGGAGCTGCCCGCGCACGCGCCCGGGACGTGCAACAGCGCATTGTCAACGACGGCGGCAACGCCAACGACACGCCGGTCTTCAACCGGGCGTCCCAGAACCTCGCAGCGGCTGCCGTCCTGCTCCGTGAGCACCCTGAACCGGCGGCGCCTGAAGATCGAAGGTTCCATCAGCAGCTCCGCGCGCTCCTGGAAACCGCAGCAGTCCAACAGGCGGAAAGCTCCGCCTCACGCCAGCGCGCTCCTCGAGAGCCCGATCATGAGCGTTCCGTGCATCATCGCGGAGCTACAGCCGACGGAGGCGCCAGGCGACGGGACGAGCACCATCAGCACCGCCCACGCCGAGCCTATAACAGACGGCGCGGGGGCCGCTACGACAGCGGCGAGGACCGGAGCAGGAGTGCGTCACCCGACCCCAGGGGGCCGCGCGCCTTTGGACCCCACGTCCTCGGCGCTCAGGTTCCTCCGCGCTTCCGGGCTCCCACGACGGTGCCCAAGTACGACGGGGACACAAACCCCAGCGCCTGGCTAGAGGACTACCGGCTCGCGTGCCATGCAGGGGGAGCGCAAGACGATTACTTCATCATCAAAAGCCTCCCCCTCTACCTCGCCGACTCGGCTCGAACATGGCTGGAGCATCTTCCTGCGGGCAAGATCGACAGCTGGGCGCAGCTGCGTGATGCCTTCATTGGCAACTTTCAGGGCACCTACACGCGTCCCGGGAACCCATGGGATCTCCGCAACTGCCTCCAGGCGGAGGACGAGACCCTGCGCGACTACATCAAGCGCTTCTCCAAGCGCTGCACCGAGCTGCCAAACACTGCTGACACCGACGTCGTCTCCGCGTTCCGCTTCGGAACCACCTGTGCGACCCTCATCCATGAGTTGGGGCGCAGGAAGCCACGAACCATCCGGGAGCTCCTCGACATCGCCACCGATTACGCCGATGGGGAGGACGCCGTCGCAGCAACCCTTGAACGGCCTCAGGGCAAGGGCAAACAATCGGAGGCGGTTGACGAGGGCACCTCCGCCCGACCCGACAAGAAGAAAAGGAAGGACAAGCGGAGGCGCGATGGTCGCATGGTAGCAGCGGCCGAGCGAAGGCCACAAAGCCCAAAGGAAACCCGGCGCCAAAGGACCACTTCGAGAAGCTCCTCGAGGCGCCCTGTACCAACCACGAGGGCCCTGTCAAGCATGCCCTGAAGGATTGCAAACTCATGAGAAGCTTCCTCGCCGGCACCCTGAAGAAGAAGCCCTACGAGAACCGGGACGGGGCCGG
>CM014273.1:58296659-58326335 GCA_004135705.1 Alloteropsis semialata
GAGAAGTTAATCCGGCGAGAAGTCTGCCACACAGAGCCCGCGGTGCCCTCCTACCTAAAATGGTCCGAGGCCCCGATCACCTTCGACCGCTCCGATCATCCCGACTACGTCCCACAACCCGGAAGGTACCCGCTCGTGGTTGCTCCTCTCTTCGGGACGAAACGCGTCCACAAGGTGTTGATGGACGGCGGGAGCGGCCTCAACATCCTCTACGTCGACACTCTCGATGAGATGGGGATCCCGCGTTCCCAGCTTCGGCCATCCACGGCGCCATTCCATGGGATCGTCCCCGGGATGGACGCAATACCGCTCGGGCAGATCGACCTGCCCGTCACGTTCGGGACCCCACGGAACTTCCGCAGAGAAACCCTCACTTTCGAAGTGGTGGGATTTCCTGGGGCGTATCATGCCATCCTCGGGAGGCCTGCATACGCAAAGTTCATGGCTGTCCCGAACTACACGTACCTCAAATTGAAGATCCCCGGACCCAAGGGTGTCATCACCGTGGGGACTTCATTTGAGCATGCGTTCGCCTGCGAAACCGAGTGCTTCCAATTCGCGGAGGCGCTCGTCCAGTCCAAGAGGCTCGCCGCTGAGCCTTCACCCAGGGACCTGGATATCCCCGAGACCTCCAAGCGTGCCGCGTGCTCCTTTGAGCCGGCCAAGGACGTCAAGGAGGTTGCCGTGGCTGACGATGGTCGCACCCTCCGTATCGGGACGGCGCTCGATCCTAAATAGGAAAGCGCGCTCGTCGACTTTCTTCGCGCAAACCTCGACGTGTTTGCATGGAAACCCTCGGACATGCCGGGGATTCCAAGGGAAGTCGCCGAGCACAAACTTGACATCAAGCCTGGCGCTCGACCCGTCAAACAGAGGCTCCGACGCTACGACGACGAGAAGTACAAAGCCATCGGCGAAGAGCTCAAAAAGCTCCTCAGCGCCGGCTTCATTAGGGAGGTATACCACCCCGAGTGGTTGGCCAACCCTGTACTTGTAAAAAAGAAAAATGGGAAATGGAGGATGTGTGTTGACTATACTGGTCTTAACAAGGCCTGTCCAAAAGACTCCTTCCCTCTTCCGCGCATAGATCAGGTGGTCGACTCCACCGCGGGGTGCGAAACCCTCTGCTTTCTCGATGCGTACTCTGGGTACCATCAGATCGCGATGAGCCTGGCCGACCAGCTCGCAACCTCGTTCATCATGCCCTACGGCACCTACTGCTATTCGTCTATGCCATTCGGGCTGAAAAACGCGGGTGCCACGTTCCAGAGATGCATGCGACGCGTCTTTGGTGACTTAATCGGCCGACTGGTCGAGGCATACGTTGACGACATAGTAGTGAAGTCCAAACGCACCGGCGACTTGGTCTCCGACCTCGCAGCTGTCTTTGAGAAGCTCTGGCTGAACAAAGTAAAGCTCAACCCCGAGAAATGCGTTTTCGGGGTCCCGAGAGGCATGCTCCTCGGCTTTATCGTATCGGAACGAGGCATCGAGGCCAATCCCGAGAAGATAACAGCCATCACCGACATGGGGCCAATCCAGAACATAAAGGGTGTCCAACGCGTCATGGGATGCTTGGCCGCGCTCAGTCGCTTCATTGCCCGACTCAGGGAACGAAGCCTGCCCCTGTACCGACTGCTCAAGAAGTCGGACCACTTCATCTGGAACGCCGAGGCGCAGCAGGCCCTCGACTCGCTCAAGGCAATGCTCAGAAACCCACCAATCCTGACCGCTCCGGCAGAAGGGGAACCCATGCTGCTCTACATTGCGGCAACCACCCATGTGGTAAGCACCGCCCTCGTCGTCGAGCGAAGCGAGCCCGAGAAGATCCAGAAGGTGCAGCGCCCCGTTTACTTCATCAGCGAGGTCCTGTCCGACACCAAGGTACGATATCCCCAAATCCAAAAACTTGTCTACGCCGTCCTCATCACCAGGCGGAAGCTCCGGCACTACTTCGACGCTCACCCCATCACGGTGGTGTCGAGGTATCCACTCGGCGAGGTGATCCAGAACCCCGAGGCTGACGGGAGGATAGCCAAGTGGGCGCTCGAGTTGATGGGGAAGAACATCACCTACGCACCTCGGGACGCCATCAAGTCGCAAGCATTGGTCGACTTCATCGCCGAGTGGACTGAGGCCCAGACTCCCCCGACCTCCGTCGAGCACGAGACCTGGGTCATGTACTTCGACGGGTCGCTGATGAAGGAAGGAGCAGGTGTCGGCCTGGTCTTTGTCTCGCCTCTGGGCGTGCGCATGGAATATATGGTTCGGCTGCACTTCTCGGCCTCCAACAACGCCGCTGAGTACGAGGCTCTCATCAACGGACTCCGTATTGCCCTCGAGCTCGGCATACGGCGTCTCGAGATCCGAGGAGACTCGGAGTTGGTCGTCGATCAAGTAATGAAGGAGTCGAGCAGCGTCAGCCCCAAGATGGCCGCCTACTGCCGGGCGGTCCGCGAGCTGGAGGACAAGTTCCTCGGCCTCGAGCTCAAGCACGTCCAACGACGATACAACGAGGCGGCCGACACCCTCGCCAAGGCGGCCTCCAACCGGAAGCCCGTCCCCCATGGAGTGTTCGCCAAGGACCAGCACGCCCCCTCCATCCGACTCGACGACGAGCCACCCGAGCCTCCAGGACAAGAGGAGGCGGAAGTGATGGAGATAGACGCGGCACCCGAGCCCAACCTCGAGGATCCCGACTGGAGAATCCCACTACTCGAGTGGATCGTGCAGGGTAAGCTCCCACCCGACCCGACCGAGGCTCGGCGGATCGCGCGCTGGGCTAAAACTTTTACGCTCATTGAGGGAGAGCTTTACCGGCGAGGCACCTTTGGCATCCTAATGCGCTGCATCCCGATCGACCAAGGCAAGGAATTGCTGAGGGACATCCATGCAGGAGCATGTGGACACCATGCCGCGCCGAAGACACTTGTCGGGAAAGCTTTCCGTCAAGGGTTCTACTGGCCAACACCAACGCCAAGGACATCGTGCGCAGATGCGAAGGCTGTCAGTTCTACGCAAGACAAACTCACCTCCCGGCGCAAGCCCTGCAGACCATCCCCATCACTTGGCCCTTTGCCGTATGGGGTTTGGATCTAGTCGGGCCACTGAAGAAGGCACCCGGGGGCTTCACGCATCTCCTCGTCGCCGTCGACAAGTTCTCCAAATGGATCGAGGCAAGGCCCATCCGGCGAGTTCGCTCGCAAGAAGCTGTCCAGTTCTTCACCGACATCATCTACCGCTTTGGGGTCCCGAACATGATCATCACCGACAACGGCACTCAGTTCACGGGTAAAAAGTTCCTCAACTTCTGCGACGACAACAACATTCGAGTGGATTGGGCCGCCGTCAGCCACCCCAAGACCAACGGACAGGTGGAAAGAGCCAACGGCATGATCTTGCAAGGACTAAAGCCGCGAATCTTCAAACGCCTCGAGAAGTTCAAAGCAAGGTGGGTTGCAGAGCTCCCGTCGGTCCTCTGGAGCCTGCGAACCACTCCAAGTCAAGCCACGGGCTGCACGCCCTTCTTCATGGTGCACGGGTCCGAGGCGGTCCTCCCAACTGACCTCGACTACGGCAGCCCACGGGTCCGCGCCTACGACGACGAAGGGAACCAAGCCTCCTTGGAAAACGCCATCGACCAGCTGGATGAAGCACGCAGCGTCGCACTACTCCACTCGGCCAAGTACCAGCAGGCCCTACGACGATACCACGACCGTAACATTCGAAGCCGGGCCTTTCAAGTCGGCGACCTCGTCCTCCGACGAGTTCAGGACAACCGCGGCCGCCACAAGCTGTCGCCACCATGGGAAGGCCCCTACATCGTCGACCAAGTCCTCTGCCCGGGGACTTACAAGCTCAAGGACGAGGACGGCCAAGTCCTCACGAACGCTTGGAACATAGAGCAGCTACGTCGCTTTTACCCCTAGAAAGCATCTGTACTTTGTCATTCGCTTGCAATAATAAAATGCTCTTCCGTTCCGAGTACATTATAAGCTTGCAGTCGTTTCCCGAGACGCTCCCCGAGCCCTCTGAAAAAAGAGGCGAGTAACTCTTCCCCCGCGTAGGGTCGAATGCTCTCGACAAACGACACGGTAAGCACTTACTACGGCCTGCTAACCACCAGGGGTTCGAAGGCTGGCCCGTCGAAGGGTTCCACAGCCGCCCCTGGGCACCCCGAGCGAGGGGCAGCAAGGGATGGGTCCCAGCGGCCAGTACCCGGGCGCACGAGCGTCATGGGCATCCCGAACTGCATTCGAGTCTTGATGGAAAGTAAGATCATGGTTTTTCCTCCGAACGGAAAGGCAAAGAGCCGCCAGGTCCGGTCGAACGGACTCGGTAACTAGATGATCTCGCCACCAAGAATTTGAAGCTGGCCACCAGCTGGTCCGATCGGAACCCGTCGAGCGGGATGCCGTGGCTTCACTCGAATCAACCCGTTATCAGCTCACACGGACACCGCATTTTCGGCCAGCGAGGCAAAAATACGGCACGGTCCGGCCCCTCCACCTTTTGCGAAAAAAGGTGCATGAGGGGTAACGACGCAAGGAGAAAAAGGCCTCTCCATTAGCACCCTGCATCGCGTGGGGTCCCAGGTCACGAAACAAGGTCTGAAAGAGATCTCGCCACGACAAAACGAGGCCGAGGACGAGCCCGAGAAGTCCCCACCTCGCCCGACGAGTCCCCGCCTCTCCCGAAGAGCCTCACACTCCCCTGCAGACTCGCACAGCTACGTCACTTTACCCTTAAAAGTACCTGTACTTTTCAATTCGTGATAATAGTCAAAGTACTGTGCTGTTCCGAGTGCTTTATTCGCATGCGATCGAAATATACCCTGCGAGTTCCCAAAGCTAAGCGGCGGGCGACCCCTTCCCTGTGCAGGATCGCCCACCGCTCGGGGGCTCCACCCGGGGCCCGGTGCCCCTCCGTTTTTTCGCGAAAACTCGAAAACTCGACAAGTGATCGCTCTCGCGCGCGATCAAGCGGTATACTTTGGCGCTTGCGAGAAAGGAACGACAGCTCAAAGGGCTTTGTGACCACGCATTGTCCAAGTTTCGAGTGCTCACGCCCCTGCGGCTACGGCGCTAACTTGCGGGCAAAGTCCAAGCCCTTGGGCCGACGTCTCTTTCCCGAGAAGCAATAAAGGAACCGCCTCGACTAGTCGTTGCTTTTAGCATATCCGATCTGCTGCTTGTCATCATTCGAATCTTCCGAAACCACTCGGGGGCTGCGAGTCCGAGTGCCCAACCTCCCGAGTTCCTACGCCCCGGCGGCTACGGAATAGAGTCTGACGGGCAGGACCCCACGCCTTCCCATCTCGACCCACGACCCCCAAAGGCATTCGGAAGAAAACGAAAATGGCAAACAACAGATAAAACACGAGCTTTTCTGAGTAACAATGATTGGAGCTCTGTTCATTACGTAACAAAATTCTTCATGTCTACTCTAGCCCAAGATCCTTCAGGGCGGCGGACAGCACTTGATCGGCAAACGAGGAGGATTCGGCTTCAATCTCGTCGTATTCAGCATCCTCGTAGCCAGGGGCCCACCCGCCTTGCAGAGCCTCCCGATCCATGGTCGGGTAGTGCGACAAGAACATAGCAATGATCTTGCGCGCTACGCTCCGAGCAAGATCCGAGGCCTGCGCCCGAGTCCTCCCCGTGACAAGTGCCAGGCGATCCACCAAGGACGGGCCGCCGCCGACGTTGAGCTCCTCGAACAGGTGCTCGACCGCCTGGACCAAAGCCTGATGGACCTCGGACTTCTTCTCGAGGGCCCTCTGGCTCTGCTCACCCGCCTCCCTGGACCTCCGAAGGTCCTCGACGATCCCTGCAGGCAACTCTTCGTCACTATCATTCCGCAAGAAGAAGGGCGAGTGGACACACGATACTTACTGGTCAGCTCCGCCTTAAGCTCGTGACCAAGCTGCACCAGCTCTTGGTTGGCAGCAAAGGCCTTGGCCATCTCGCGCTTCCCGGCCTCGAGCTGGGCCTCCTGGTCAGCCTTCTCCCTCCGCAGGGCTGCATTGACAGTCAAACCTAAGCAAACGCGCCGCCACGCGAGGAGAACGGAAAGAAACCGCCCGACAAGAAATGGGGAGAGATAACTTACCAAGGATCTCCTCCTCCCGTTTCCCGGCGATCTCCTTGAGGCGGGCCCCCTCCTCCTCCGCGGCCGTCAGCTTGCCGGCCAGCTCGACCAACTGGTTGCCGACCATCTTGAGGTCGAGGTCGCGGTGCTGGACGTCTATCTGAAGGTCCACCACCTTCGTCTTCAGCTCCTCGACCTCCCGCACGGCGGCAGCCTTTTCCCGATTGGAGGCGTCGGCGGCCGTCAACGCCTCCATCACGGTCCTCTCGGCCTCGTCCACCTTTGCCTCGAGGGCGGCCTCCTTCTCCGCGGCGTCCACGATCGCCTCCTCCCTGGCCTCCCGGGCCTCGGCCAGCTGGGCCTCGAGCTGCGCCTTCTCGGCCTTCAGCTGCTGCACGGCGTGCCAAAGGCCGGACTCCCGGCGGAGGAACGCCGACTTCTCGGCACTACGCTCCAGGATTTTCTGAACGAAAACAAAAAGAAGAATGGTAAGACGCACCCCAAAACGGCGTCAAGATTAGAAGAACGAAGTCCAAAAACTCACCCGAGAAGGCTCGATGATTAACTTGTTGAAGACCTCCTTCATGTTGTCGAGGCCTTCGGTGAGAAGCTGGCACTGCTCCCTCTCCGCCGCGTCGTTCAGCTCGAAGACGGGGCCCGCCGCCGGGTTCTGACGATCGTACCATAACAACCGACCCTCGCACGGAAGGTTCGGGTTGTCTTCGATAGGTACGATGGCGGCAAATCGACGATCCACCGTCATCATTCCCGGCGTCTCCCGGAGATGGCACAGGCCCTCGCTCGAAGGGCACGAAGGTCTCGGGGGCTCCAAGGTCAGCCTCCTGCTACACTCGCCGGCGACCCTCCGCGAGCTACCCTCCGGCGAGTCCTCGAGCACGACGACCTCCGGGGGAATCACCCCGGAGGGCTCGGGGGCTGCAATGGCTGCCGGGATGGCGGCGTCTTGACGGGCGCCGGAGGTCCCCGCCTCTGCTTCCTCAGGGCCAGCCGCAGCCCCTGGAGAGGCAGCGACCTCGCGGCCATCTTCCCCGGCCGTGTCACCGGCCACGGCGACCTCCCGCGCTCCGGGGCGAGCCATTTCCTCCTGAGGAGTAGGCAGAGCCGCCTCCACCAGCTCCCCGGCCAGCTCCGCTTGGAGCGCCGCCACGGCCGCCTCTGAGGGGACGGTCTGTGCGAAGGCTAGGCCCGTTGGGAATGCGTCCCCCGGGCTGTTGCCGTCCTCCTCCGGCACTTGTTCCTCCACGGAGGGCGCCACCCTCCGTGTCCCCTCCTCGGCCTGCTCCACCGAGGGCACCGGCGTCACCACCTCGGCCCGCTCCACCGCGGGCTCCACCGTCGCCTTCTCGGACGCCTCCGCCGCGGGCTCCGGCGTCACCTGCTCGGCCTGCTCCGTCACAGGCCTCGGCGTCGGCGCCGCCAAGCGCAGCGCCTTCTTCGGCGCCACCTCGAGCGGAGTGTCGGCCCGACTGGTTCATCACAAGTCAGGGAATCCGGCTGAGAAAAATGGTAACTACAAGAAAAAACCGAAACCACTCGAGAGACACAGAACATCACTCACCTCGACGAGATGGGCCGTGCCCGCTTGAATCCCGTCGGCGCCGGGGCCTTCGGGGATGCGGGCCTCTTGGATCCCGCGTGCGTCGTCGGGGCGGGGGCCACGGGCGCGGTTGCGGCGTCCCTGCCCGAGTGGGACACCGCCCGACCAGACGAGCCTCCTCCCTCGACCGGTGACGGGTCCGGCCGCCTCGTCGTGACCCTCACCGGGGCGGGAGGGGCCTGCGCATCCACCGCGGGCGTCCGGGGCGCAACCCGCACTTCGCTTCGCACCCGCGCCGTTTGGGGGGCCGACGACGGCCGCCTATCGTCCCGCGGCGCGGGCCTGTTGGGAGAGCGCGGCGTCCCCGAGGATGAGCCCCCCTTGTGGGCGCGCTCCGATAGGTCCCGGCTCCGGCTCCTCTCCCGACGAGGGGAGACCGGCTCCCGCCGGGAACTCCTCCCCTTCTCGGGCTCGTGACGGGAGGATGGAGGCGTGCGGCTGCGCCTCTCGCGCCGGCTTTCCTCGGAGGACCGCCGATGCCGGTCCGACCGAGAGCTTTCGCTCCTCCCCGAGTCCGGCGGTGGCGGCCCTTCTCTCCTGCTCCACCCCGAATGCTGTGCCGAGGACGAGGCGCCGGCGGTCATCGCCGCGACCGTCTTGAGCTTCTGAGGAGGCGCGTCAACATCACTCTCCTCGTCATCTCCACTCCCCGAGTCGTCCTCCACGAACTCCTCGGGGTCCTCGTCCTCGGAGACCTCATCTTCTCCCCTCCTCCTCCTCCTGGATCGCTCAGCGTTCCGTTCACGCTTGGCGACCTCCTTACCAGAGCCCGGGTGCGGGTGTTCGGGAGCATGGGGAGAAGGCCCGGGGGAGGATACGCGTCGTGGCCCTTCCCCATCGCAGCCGTGACCCGGCGTTCCACCTCAGCCTCCGAAGGCAAGGGGATCATCGTCACGGTCCCCACGAAGGGGGCCCTCTCCGGAGTCATCCGCCAAATAGGGAGAGCGCGCCGTCTCAGCGGCACGATACCTCTCGAGAGGTACCCCCCGAGGACTTCCGCCGTAGACACCCTGGTGTCGCGCAATCGCGCGAGGGCCTTCCAGATGTCCCCGAGGAGCTTCTCCTGCCTATTCTTCTCGGGCCCGTACGCCCACTCGTCGGGCGCCTTCTCGAAGGTCTTCCCGGTGTACTCCGGCAGGGGGTTCTTGCTGTCGTTCTTCAGGTAGAACCACATCGGGTGCCAGCCCTTGTTCGAGCTGATCAGGGTCCCCGAGATGTAGTCCTTCGAACGCCCCTGCCTCGCCTTCAGTACGGCGCAACCAATCGTCGCGGGGGCTCCGCCCTCCGCAGAGTGCAGTGAGAACTTGAAAAAATACCTGAAGAGGTCCCAGTGGGCCTCCATCTCCAAGTACCCCTCGCAGAGGGCCACGAACAACGCCATCTGTTGAACCCCGTTGGGGTTGAGGTGGTGAAGTTCCAGCCCGTACTCGTTGAGCACGGCGCGAATGAATCTTCCGGCGGGGACGGAGAACCCGCGCTCGTGGAAGGCGACGAACGAGACGACATATCCCTGCGGCGGTCGGGGATAGTCTTCCACGCCCGGAACCTTCCACTCCACGGCCTCCGTCAATGGCGGAAGCAGCCCTTCCGCCACGAGGCCCTCCAGCTGCCGGAGCGAGACACGGGAGCGCTCCCAGGTCGACATCCTGAAGCAATCCGAAGGAGAAGCGCCGGCGGGATGGGGGGGCTCGGTCACTTGCTCTCCGGAACAACGAAGCGACGGCGGCGGAAGGCGCAAGGAAACAAGCGACAGTAACAAAGGAGACGAAGCGCGCGACGAAAGTTGGAAAGCCCGGGCTAGGGTAAAACCCTAGGCCGCCGCAGCACGCGGCTATAAATAGGGGCGAGACGGAACGGCCGCTACCTTAATTGCGCGGGCCCACCACTGGCGCCGCGGCGACGTGCGCACGTCGCTTCGCCTGACCTCCTCAAAAGGCGCGTCCACCTCCCCACGCGGCGGGGGAACGGGCCGACGCTTCTGTTCCCGGCCCGTCAACGGTCGGGCAGCTGCGCGGCCCACCGACGAAGCGTCCCCGACAAGCTTCCTCTCCCCGACAAGTTCTTCGATCCCGACAACATCCAAGGCAAACCACCCGGGCACAAAACCTTAACAAGAGCACCAGCTCTTCTCAAGGCTCGGGGGCTACACCCGGCGGGTGCGCTCGCGCGCCCCCACCGGAAAAATCATAACTTACCATATCCACGCCGCCATCCAGCCTGGGCGCGAGCCTCCATCTCCCCCCCAGGCTCGGGGGCTACTGACGAAGGTCCGAATTAGGGGTACCCAATCAAACCCTTAATCCGGGAGCTTACGATAATCCACCCCTCAAAAAGCAAAACTGAAGACCCAAACCAAAGCAGATTCACCATGCCCTGGCGTCTCGGAGGCGGCCCGACGAGTCTCCGATTCGCCCGAGGAGTTCTCCGCCTCCGAGGAGTCTCCGCGATTCGCCCGAGGAGTTCTCCGCCTCCGAGGAGTCTCCAGCTCCCCGGGTGAAACTACCCGGCCACGTCCTGGCCCATCCAGCGCCGTACCCACTTGGTACCCGCCGCGTCAGAGCATGATGGGCGTCCGTCCTTCGCCACGGCAGCCACAGTGGCACCCGTCACATCCAAACAGGAACGCTACAGTCCTGAGAGGAACGCATGTGCTACACCGGGCACCCAAGTACGAACCCAGGCACCCATGGGTGACACCTGGAACCCGAGCAGGACACCTGGAGCACCCGAGGACCTCGAGCAAGTCAACCACGACCCGGGAACTACCCGGGAGCTTACCCGAGAAGACGTCTACACCAACCACCCGGGATGTACGATCCCGGGTCCGGCGGGGTGCCCACTCCGTCAACACCTGCTCCCTGTACGGCTCGACGCGCGGCACAAGCTAAAGGCCTCGGGGGCAGTAACTCCCCTTGTAATTTTCTTTCTTTCTTACCCCCGCTCCCTTCTCTCCTTGAGACTATAAAAGGGGACAAGGGGACATCAGTGGGGGGACAGGCCGACACCAGCCGAACATCCGGACACAGCACGAACAGCACACTCGCTCGCACAGCACCGGGACCTGGGACCCTCTCCCTCTCCCGACCAGTTTGTACCCCCTACTACAGACTTTGGACTTGAGAACATCGGCACATACTGGACGTAGGGTATTACTCTCCGGAGGCCCGAACCAGTCTAAAACCCCCTGTCTCTCGAGTCACCATCCGGGCTCCGACGCGCGATCGTAGAAAATTTACTTGCCGGCGGTAGAGAACCCCGACAGGTACCAAAGGCCGCCCCCCTTTAGTCACGGTGTCGCGGTACCGGTTCCAGAACCGGTACCTATGAGGGTTACGAACCGTGACCGATGACGAGTTCTCCAGTAGTGTCAGAAAAATACAAAAAAGAGACTAGTTGGGCGGATCCATGACGTGTGCTGCATGGTCACGAATGATATCAGGCAATCAGCTGCCACAACAGCACGATCCGAAGGGCAAGTATATTGCTACACGTAGGCGGTCTCATAAGTTGTCTCATACAGTTTCACGTAAGATTTTTGATGTGGAAGAAAGAGAGAGTGGTGAGAGAATGATACGGTTGTTTCGCGAAGCAATCACCTTAAAGCTAAAATTTAGGATTATGAGACCACTCAATCACCATTGTATGAGTTGTTGTTGCCATGCAACTCACAATTAATTATTTTTATATCCACAAATTAAAGAAATATTAATTACTATGAGAGTATGAGACAATTTATAAGACAACCTATTGTACAAGTTGTCTGTTAAGCCGTCTCAAGATTACGTGTCACTGCATGAGACGACACCAATATAAGGGAAAAAAAAGGCGCAACTGAACAGCATGGCCCACACCTACGCCGACAAGTACGTACTTCAGGCGCATATGTAGTATTTCTCTTGGAAGCGTATACGTATACGTAGCTAACTAGGTATACAAATAAAAGCACTTGCTGTCTACGCCAGCTGCTCGGCCATCATCTGACACCGGACCCACTCCTCGTCGGACTCGAGGAACGACGCCAGCGCCCTCACGTCGTCCATCCAGTCGCCGCCGCTGCCGGAGAAGCACGGCTCGTCGGCCCCCGCGAAGGTGGACGCCGCCGAGCTGCAGTGGTCCGATCCTTCTCCTGATGATGACCCCCCTGCTCCCCCGGTCGTTCCCGTCTCGCCCACCGCCGGCGCGTCCCGGTGGAAGAAGAGCCCGCCTGTGCACCGCACGGCCTTGGGCGCCCACACGGCCGTCGTCCCGGCGGCGGAGCCAGCCGAGTCGGGGTCGTCCGCGCGCGGAGCGGCGCCCTTCTGCTCGCCGGTCTCGCAGCTGCCCGACGCCGCCGAAGTGGTGGCGTGCGAGCCGGCCGCGTCGGGCGTGCCGGCGACGACCCTGCTGCCGCTGGCGCCGGCCCTCCGGCCGAGCGTGCTGTTCCAGTAGTTCTTGATTTCATTGTCTGTTCGGCCCGGTAGCCTGGCTGCGATCAGGGACCACCTGCCAGCGAGAAACGGAGACATGCACGGTGAGGCTCCGAGAAGTCGTTGGAGAAATGGGACCACCGCTTCCATGACCGACACTGAAGCTCGTCAGTGGTGTGTGTGAGCCGCGCGCGCACCTGTTGCCGAGGAGCTTGTGGAGGCGGACGATGAGGTCCTCCTCGTCGTCGGAGATGTTGCCGCGCTTGATGTTCGGCCGGAGGTAGTTGAGCCACCGCAGCCGGCAGCTCTTGCCGCACCGGCGCAAACCTTCACACGAACATAAACACTCCATCAATCAGATTCAGTACAGGTTTCTTATATATTATTCAAGCTAGCTATTGCTGACTAGATATCTACCGGCTTTCTGGGGGAGCTCCCTCCATTTGCCTTCGCCATGGGCCTTGACGAAGGCGGCCAAGATATCATCCTCCTTGCTCGTCCACGCCCCTCTCCTGACCCCTTCCTTGGCACAGCACGCCCTCCTCCCCATCTCTCTCTCTCTCTCTCTCTCTCTCTCTCTCTCTCTCTCTCTCTCTGATCGGTGTGCAGCGCAGGGCGTGCGTGCTCTCGTCTAGCTCTCATCAGGCCTCAGCTCCGACGACGTATTTATGCGCGAAACGTGGCCGGCTGATCTCTCGCTGTAGCACGGGCACGACGTGGCCGAGTTGAGGCCCTGCATGGAGGCTAGGCCCTGGATCGGACATCGCGGAGGAGCAGCAACGGTTTGAGCTAACCTCTAGGTTAGATGCAGTGAACTATGCTGCTCGTACGGTATGTGCGCGTGGCAAGCCTCTCTGGACTTTTCAAACAGGCTCGATTCGATATTCGAATGGCTCCAATTGAATTTATTAGGTGGCGACAAGTTGCTTCCTCCGGCTCCAAAATAGAGCACACGTTGCAGCGAGGCTTGGGGGTTTTTGTTGGCGAATGGGCGTCGTTGTCGTTCTCTTGTGGCAGACCGTACGTCTTCGCACGCGAGTTGAAGCTGAGCTGCACCTGCGTGTGCCTTACGTGTGGTGGGCGCGGGTGTCAGTTCATGCCGTTTTGTGATAACTTTTACCTATTTTTTTTTTAATTTCTAAACCGAGTAACGTTTCAGCATTCCGTTATATACATCTTCCAATCAGATTAGCCATGGTTCATCTCGTCCTCTTATCGGACGAGGGAATATAATCATATACATCTCCCAAGCGGATTAGCCATGCTTTTATTTCGTCTCCCGATCAGATTAGGAAAGGCAAATTATCTATTTTAACTCATTTAAAAAAGCAAGTGGTTTTCGTCCATAGCAACACACGGACAAGATTGCCAGTAAGTGTAAACTAGTTTAAAAATTTCGTGAATTGTCAAATGATTTGGACCACACAAGTGTGCTCCGATCTAGGGTCTAATTAGCACGACCTTTGTTCTTAGTAATTTTACAGCCGTTAGTGCATTCTCAACTTCCCCACGGATGAATTCATCATGTGAAAAATATGATATATTTTTGTGTTTTATGTGCATATGTGACACTAGATCGAGCTTGTACTATCTCTGTTGTAAAAATATTTATACTATTACTAGTTGTAAAATATTTTATTCTATTACTAATAGATATATGGCTTTTTAGCCTCAAGTTATTCCTCACAAGGCATGCCCAGTAGACTACAGTCATTATAACCATTAGATCTATTATATTTCTAAAAGTTACCATCTCTTGGTTGAATGGATTCCGGCGCAATGCTGATTCAGGCAATGTCGGAACTGCTACTCGGTAGACTATGCTTTGACATAGATCATACATAACATAGATGTCACACGTGGAAGGGGTGGGCAATTAGCTAACAGCGAGGGTGTAGGGAAACTGATTGCAAAAGGCGGTTAAATTGGCCATTTAAAATTACCATCTAGAGAGGTCGTTTTGGTATCCTAAAACTACCACAGCTATAGTTAGACAAGAGGGTAATGTTGGGGTGAACCAAAAAAAGAGTCGGATCTAACTACTATCTAGATTAAAAGAAACTCGTAGTTAAAGGATAGGTATGAACTCGTAGTCGTAGTTAAAACTACCACAGCTATAGTTAGACAACATTTGGCAATAACAGTGACTCTGAAATAATTGGACAAAGAAGCATCAACGTGGACGAAGATTTTACCGCACCATTGGGGGATTTCCCCAATCAGGTAGGAACCCACGTAACGTTGCACATGTGTAGATCACCATAATGACGATGAAGCTGCAAGTTATTGCGCCAACAACGATTGGGAACCATTAGTAGCGTGTAACCCGTCAAAGCAAACATCTTGCATCAGACCAACAGAGCATTCATGTAGAGATAGCAGCTTTAAAACTTCACTGTGAAAGATGCCAGCCAGGCTCTGTGAAAACTCTGAAACAATGAGTGTGCTGAAATAGGAAGACGGCCTTGTTTGGTTCCAAAAGCGCTAAAGGGAATCTTGCATGCATGGAGTACTAAATAAAGTCTATTTACAAAACCTCTTCACAGATGGGTGTAACTTTTCGAGACGAATCTAATGACCCTAATTAATCCATGATTAGTAACCATCCTCTGTTCATACGGTCAAAGGCCTCATTAGATTCGTCTCGCGAATTAGCACCGGAGTTGTGGAGGTAGTTTTGTAAACTGCCTTTATTTAATACCCCTAATTAGTGGTCAAAGTTATAAACAGTAGTACTAAATTTTATAACTGGTAGATCCAAACAGGCCTGTCTCCATTTTTATACTGCACGTGAAAACAGAAAACACCTTGCCATTATGAAAGACGTCAACATGTCTGAAGAACAGTAGCGCATAACTGCATAAGCATGCTTCAACTCTTGTCGCCTCACAACAGGCGCCAGGAATTGGATTGTGTATTCCAACATTTTCCCCCCGTGCCATTTGGAGTTCTATCCAGAAGGTGTGACTTCTAACCCCCATTCCGTGAATCATAATCAACCATATGTTCGGTTATTAGCATCGAAAGGTCTGTGATGCCAAAGAAGGACAATCTTCACAGTTTACACTTCAGTTAGCATGATGATGATGTGAAGAGTGTGCACCGATTTTGTTTAGAGTTCTAAGTGTTCATTGAATTATTTATGCGAATTCCCTAGTTCATCCCTGCAGGAAGCATTAACGCTGAATTTATCTGTGAAACCAAATCCATGTAACAGAATTAACTGCAATGCTGCATACTGCTTTAGAAAAGGAGAAAGAAGAGAAACTTTTCTTCAAAAGTACATCTTATTTGTCAGTAAGTGTCAAGAGATACAAAGCTGAAGCGAATACATGCGAAAGTGGAATCAAATTTACACTGTGTAAGTCAACCATCTACTGACCTCGGTTGGGTGGAAATGCAATGTTCACATAGCGAAACTGCAAAAAGAACAGAAGAGGCTATCCATAAAATTCCTACACCTTTATTCCAGGTTAGCATACACAATAAATTTACCACTGTATCCTGGTGAATATAGCGGTGAAAGAAATTAATTATCTTCAGAAATTTCTCACTTCCCCAAATGACAAATCTGACCACACAAGAGCAGGTTAGAGATTCATCAATTGAAGATAGGCGCCAAATGCACTTTTCTTTCGAATACGCAGGCGCCAACTGCATGACAATTATACTGACATTGCATATGGACTCTAAGAGTAATTTATCTGTCCACTAAATCAGGACATTCTAAAAGTAGTGTTTGTAGATCTGGCAGTACAAGTACTAAAGCATCTGTTTTTATATATAAACCAGGCAAAATTTGCCAGTTTCTTTGCATATCCAAGGAGTTTTTACTGCAGGTAGTCATCGGACTTAAAAGGCAAAACCGGTCAATACTACTGCATCTGAATCTCAAGCAAAGGTTTGATCCTAAATTGAGTACCCTCTACCTGACATAGCAAGAACACACATCAAAAACGACTATAATGAAAGTTAAACAACCCAAAAAAAAACCCCATGACACTCTAGAAACCAAATAATAACGTCCTTTGACAACATCGGCGAGCCATTCCGAGTAATCTAGTAACATCAGCCAACACTGCAAGTCTGCAACTGATGCGCCAAGCATCCCGTCATCGTAAAGGCGAAAACAATATACACATCTTTCATCTTGTTAGCGTGCCATGTTGGTAACTGGTCCTCCACATAAACATCGCCTATCAAAGCTTTAAATGGGCAAACTACTTGCATATAGCATTATAGCGTCATAGCCTCCGATCACAGCATTTTCTGTACCCCCTTTGATGGGCCACAATTGAGGCCACGTTGCTGAGGGGCGCACCAGCTATCAGCGAGCGTTCATTACGGCCTGTTGCAGCACGATTACGCCATCACTAATCACCCCTAATCACAGGTGCTTAGAGCTCTCCCCCCAGAATTATTGGTCCTTTGTGGCTGCGACTTTCGTCATGGCGCGGCCAGATCTGTTGATCTGCTGAACTGAATCGAACCGCACACGCGCCCCGAACAGGTAAAAAACGTGGATTTCGCGGGAATGAATGTGGGATTAAGCCGGTGCAGATGAATCTTACAGGAAACGGTGGGGAGAAAAGTTGACAAGAAAGCCCCGCACCTTGAACTTGGCCGGCTTCAGGTGGAAGTAGACGACGGCCGATTTTGGAACCATGCTGCCACACGCCTACACCAGCCCACCATGGTACTCTGGTAGGGGAGAGGTAGAGAAGATGCAAAACAATTCGAACCTTATGGGCTGATTGGTTGCCTCCATATCGGCTGGCCATGCTCTACAGATGCAACATTGGTTTGTTTGGTTGCCTGTGTGGATGTCAGGGCCTGGCTACCCAGATGCAAAAAGCATGGCTGAGCCTGGCTCCCACGGTACGAGAGAATCGGCCGTTTCTGGTGAGCCAGGCTCGCGCTATGCGGGCATTAGTCCAGTCAATGATGTTATTAACATATAATTAATGCATTTCAATTGATTTTGATTTATTTCAAAGCATATTAAGACTTATAAGATAAAGTACATGTTATTATAATATAATATAGTAAAATAGTTATTATTTTAGTATTTATCTTACAATTTTGTATTCCAACGCGCGTACTCGTGCAGGCAACCAAACACCATCTCATCTTCTCCTGGCTAACCAGATACGAGTAACCAAACATGAAGCCCTTGCATACGTGGAGCCTGGCCCTCGGTAGCCTGGCTCGTTGGTGCGAGCCAGGTTCGACTGAGAAGGCAACCAATCAGCCCCTTGACTTCCTGTTTTTCAAGTGACTTGAATGACGGTCTCAACGAGGTATATATTTTGCCTTATCTTCAATCCTCTCACAATTTTTCGCTAACACAGTTTTATTTGTGTGGGCCGAGCATATTTAACCGAGTTTTATTTTGTATTGGCCTATATTGCTCTAGAGTCTAGAGAGGAGGGAAATCGGACGATGGGATCGCCCGGCTGGCCTGGTTTTTTTTGAAACAATATCACCTTTATTCATATATTAGGATAACGGGTACATACTCCATCAGGAGCAGATAACAACCAAACATGATGACCTATAGGTTCATAAACTGAACTCTTAGCCAATCTATGAACATCAACATTCGAGTTTCTACTTTCATGGATAATTTCCGCCGACATAAAGCTTGCCATTCCTACTTTAATCTCCCTGGTAATATGGCCATACAAGTCCATCTCGGGACCTTGTACGCTTTTCACAATATTTGCACAATCGGTGGCAATCCTGACCTTCCGCAACATGAGGTCATTCGCAAGAGCTAAACCCTCTCTGCAGGCCATCGCTTCCGCTATTTCTGGTGATGAGATACCTTCCATAACGACCACGGACGCTCCTTGAAAGTTGCCTGTTTCATCCCTTGCAATTGCTGCCAGTGTCGCGATACAGGAATTTTTTGACATCGCAGCATCAACGTTCACCTTCATCGTACCTTGAGGGGGCGGGATCCAGCGAGGAACTTGAACCTGTACACCTCCCTCCTTCTCTGCCTTCGGTGTAGCTAGTTCCAAGTCCACGAGGAAACACTCTACAAAGCTGTGAGTCGACCGGGCTTTAAAAGATGTTTTCGTGTATGGCTTTTCGTCTTGTATGCCAGATCGACCACATCGTAACCATCAGCCGCACCAGTTCGTCATGCCGAAGGGCTTCGACTGCTTCATGCAGCCAACCGCGGGGGTCATCATTTGAAGACTGACTGATGAACTCCATTAGCACCTTGCCTTGTAATGCCCAAATGCATTTACACTGCGTTTGGAAGGTTGTATTGGAGCGAGGAATTAGGAATTGGAATTCGCTCTGGTCAATGCCGCTGTTTGGACGTCGAGAGAATTGGGAAACGGAATCGAGCATGAATACCGCGCGGCATTCGCGTCCGTTGCGCGCGCCTCTCCCCAAATCAGAGCCGGGACCCTCGGTATCGTGAGGCATTCGCCGTCTCCCTCTCCGCCGCCGCCGCCGCAGCTCCTCACCTCGCCGCCGGCCTCCGCCACGGCCACCCGCTCCCCGCGCGCCTCCGCCTCGGCCTCCGCCTCCTGCTTCCCCGCGCGGGCCTCGTGGGCGGCGCCGCCAGCGGCGGCCTCGGCGGCCGCGGTGGCGGGGGAGAATGCGACGGCCGCGGCCAGAAGCAGGGCGCAGACGAGGACCAGCAGCGCCGCCGCCTGCACCGGATCTGGGAGCGGGTGTCGCGTGGAAGCCCGCCTCGACGGGGGGCGAGGAGGAGGCGGCGCCGGCGCCCGTGGTCTTCCGCCTGGACCACGGCGGGGAGGTCGACGCCGACGGCAACTGCCTCTTCACCGCCGCGCGGACGGCCGCCGCCGCCAAGGCCGACGCGCGCGAGCTCAGGCACCGCGCCGTGCGCCGGTTCGCCGAGGTCTACGCCGCGGCGGGGGAGGACGACAAGGGCGCGAAGAGGAAGCAGAGGGAGCTGTGGCCGGAGTTCCTGCAGGTGTCCAAATTCCATTGCCATTCTTTTGTACATCCGAACAGGAATTGGATTTAGGCTGCTTCATTGAATTCCACAGGGCAATATAATGACCATTCAAACAATAGATTTTGAATTGCCACCAATTCAATATCTTGGCTGATTTGGTATTGGATCCAATTCAATACCATGCCCTCCAATGCCAACATCCAAACGCAGCCTTAGCCATATTGCATTCCAACAGAGAATGCCTCCATGAGTCTTGACGGCCACAGATGGAGCAGCTGCTATTCTACGCTATATTCCTATGGTGTCGAACATCTCCTGTTGGTATAGATTGCTTTGTAAGCCTTCAGAGGAAAACGCGGACCTTGGACGGAACCTTGACGTTCCACAAATCTGTCCACTCCTTTTGATCTGCCCTCATGTCTGATCCGCCAGCATTGTGCTCAATCCAGTCCATCCTTCTTTCCCGGTTGCTAACTAGCATCCAGTATGCCGATCTGACCGAGAACATCCCAGTTTTTTCATAGTGCCATGCCCAAAAATCCTGCTGTCTTCGCGTAGGTAGGGGTATACTCCTTATCTGTTCCTAGTCCATAGCTATGAAATGTAATTTCAGAGCCTGAGTGTCCCATGTCCCCAGTATGGGGTTGATCAGTTCGCTAACCCTTTCCGGTGGCGCGTTACTGATACATCTAATCGGCCTCATCAGACCGTCTCTCGGCACCCAGTTCATACGCCACACCTCTGTGTCCTCTCCTGTTCCGATCCTACTAATCAGACCTTGCTTAAGAACATCTTTACCATCCATGATTGCTCTCCAGATTCTTGACGGTGAAGTACCAAGTTCCGCATTCAAGAAATCCGCATCAGGAAAGTAGACTGCTTTGAGGACCCGTGCACTGAGAGATGTCGGTTCCTGAAGGGTTCGCCAGGCCTGCCGAGCAAGCAAGGCAAGATTAAAAAGCTCGATGTCTCTAAAACCCAAACCTCCCATATATTTTGGTTTTGTCATATCTTCCCATGCTACCCAACATGTCTTCCTTTTGCCCTCCTTGCTCCCCCACCAGAAGCCTCGGAGTAATCCATCAATATGCTGGCATAAGCCTCGCGGCAGCCTGAAACAAGACATAGAGTAAGTTGGCATAGCTTGCGCTACTGCCTTAATCAGTACTTCCTTGCCACCAGCTGACAGTGTTTGTTCCATCCATCCTTGGACCTTCTTCCACACCCTGTCTTTTAAATGCTTGAACGCTCCATTAGTCGTGATACCAACATCCGTAGGCATGCCTAAATATTTTTCACTGAGCATCTCATTGTGTACTTCTAGAGAGTTCATAATCTCCTCATGGATTGTTCCACTCACCCCCTTGGCAAAGTGTACGGATGATTTATCCATATTGATCCTCTGGCCAGAGGCCTGGCAATAGATGTTCAACACATCTTTCACCTCATCCGCACTCTCCCGATTCGCCTTGAAAAACAGCAGCTGTCATCTGCAAACAAAAGGTGACTGACCATCGGAGCCGATGCAGCCACTCTAATTCCACTGAGGTTCGATGACTGAGTTCTTGAATTTAAGAGGCACGAGAGGCCCTCTGCTGCTATCAAGAACAAATAGGGTGAGATTGGATCCCCTGGCAGATCTCTCTTGATGGTGCAAACGAATCAAGCCGATCTCCATTAAATAAAATTGAGAAAGAAATCGTAGTAACCAATCTCATAATCATGTCTACCCATAATCGGTTAAAACCAAGCCGAATCATGATGGCCTTTAAGTACTCCATTCCATCCGGTCATAAGCTTTCCTCATATCCAGCTTAAGTGCACAAAATCTGCTCTCTTGAGCTCTCTTTTTCTTCATAAAGTGCATGCATTCATAAGCTGTAATAATGTTGTCTGTGATCAAACGCCCTGGCACAAAGGCTAATTGCTCCTCCAAAATGATCTCAGGTAATACAATTTTCAGCCTATTTGCCATCACCTTGGAAGCAATTTTGTAGATGACATTGCACAGACTTATAGGTCTGAACTGACCTAGCTCCTCTGGACTTTCCACCTTTGGTATTAGCATGATACAAGTGTTATTAATGATAGATGGATCATCCTCTCCTCTTAAAACTCATAAGACAACTGTGGTTACCTCCTCACCACATAACTCCCAATGGCGCTGGAAAAAATGAGCCGGCAAACCATCCGGTCCAGGTGCCTTTGTCGGAAACATTTGAAATAAAGCCCTCTTAACCTCCTCCTTCTCAAAGGGTGCCATTAATTTATCATTCATTATCACCATCACTTTTGCTAGGACCATGTCAAGGACTCGATCCATGCCAATTGTCCCTTCTGTGTTGTACAACATCTTATAAAACTCCATCGTCATAGCTCCCATCTCTTCCATATTCTCCGTGAATTGACCATCAGGTTTTTTCAGCTTGGAGATACGGTTCTTGTTCCTACGCTGGCTTGCCCTGAGATGGAAAAACCGCATATTCTTATCACCCGCATTCAACCACATAATTCTAGAACGTTGTTTCCACGTAATTTCCTCCCGATGGTTCAGCTCCATAATCCTCTCCACCACTTTAAACTCGGCATGTGAAGGGCCACCCGCTCGCGTGGTGTCTGATCTTAATCATTCCAGCTCTTCATTAAGCGACTTAAGTTCCTGACGGACGTGACCAAAGGTGTGGATCCCCCACTCACTCAGACTGTCTGCAATCGATGCTAATTTGTCATGTAGCTCCCTCAGTATGCGCCATCCCTATACCCTACCATGTCTGAGCCAGCATAGAAACAAAGTCATCGTGCGACTCCCACATCACCTCATATCTGAACATCTTCTTTCTGTTTCTCTTCCTCCTCCCTCGCTCCATCTGCTCCAAACGGAGCAAGATGGGTTCGTGGTCTGAAGCTGCAGAAGTGAGGTGTGTTACCTGCGCCTGCGGGAAGCGCGAGCACTAGTCAGCTGAGGCCATTGCACAGTCAAGTCGGATGCGACAGAAAGAACCGCCTGCAACTTTCTTTTCAAAAGTCCACTTCCGCCCCTCGTACCCGAGGTCGTACAAACCACATACATCCACCATTTCACGAAAACCTACAATTTGTGCATGACTTCGCTCTTGCACACCCATGTGCTCATCTCTATGCAGGACTTCATTGAAGTCACCAATACATACCCAAGGAAGATGCGATGATGCCTTAATAAACTTCAGCATGTCCCATGTTTTATGTCGCTCAGAGGTTTGAGCTTCCCCATAAACACATGTAATCCTCCAGGGTTCCCTCCCGTTCTCAGTAATAATAGCATCAATATGGTACTGCGAATATGGTAGAATTTCCACTCTAGTTTTGTTATTCCAAAAGATTCCAAGTCCACCCCTGTGACCTGAACTGTTAACAGCAAAAGAATTATCAAAACCTAGAGTACTCTTCAACGACTCGACACGTGCTCCGTGAACTTGAGTTTCCAGCACACATAGCACTGTCGGGGCAAACTTCTTCACGAGCTCGCGAAGTTCCCTAACTGTCGCCGCGTTGCCCAAGCCGCGACAGTTCCAACTTAAGCAACTCATTGTTCCAGGCGGCGCTCCATCCTGGAGCCCACCAGATTATAAACTTTTTCCTCCTTCGTCAGTGCATCAGCCGAACCTGTTACCTTCTTTTGCCGCTTTAACCTCTTCCCCCAGTAGCATACTAGTGGAATGGATTTTGTCTCCTCTGATTTTGTGGCTGCCTCTTCTTTAAAATTTCTCTTCCTCTCCTGGATAGCCAGCAATAATCTTTCTGGCTTTCTTTCACCACTTAAGCAAGATATACGCTTAAATTTGTGCATAGTCTTAATATTCTCTTTCACAAGCTGCTTTTGATCTCCTCTTTCTATGACACTTTGAGAGTTTACCCCATCAATATGCCTCAAGTACACATTACTTATAGAACTTGCACGATCAAGATGCCTTGGGTGCATGTCACTGTTTACATCACCTATCTTTCCCTCATTTCTCTTAACCCCCCCTCCCCTTTCTATCTTGCTTTTCGTCATCCTCCTTGGTACGACCTATCTCTTGTATCTGATCCACCCCAACATCCTATTACTATTCTCAGGATTATCTGCCCGATCAAAATGCCTATCACTATTTACATCACCTTTCTCCTCCTCATTTCTTTTTACCTCCACTTTTTTATCTTTCTTCTCATCATTATAAGTTGTTGGACCCTCATTTTTCCTTTTTGTATTATGATTAGATGTGTTAACCTCTTCCTTCTTGTCCCCTATATCTTTCTTCCAAGTGGGACTATCACTACCCGTTCTATCTTTGCATCTCCACCTTCTGAAGTCACACGATCCCCAGAATCTTCCCTTTTTGCTTTCTTGTGAAAAATGTGTTTTATCATCAAAGCTATTTTTTGGCATTGGACCTTCATCATATGTCTTGTCTTTCCTTTCCTGATTTTGATTTCTACCATTATTTGGGCTTTTGAAGCTCTCTTTATATCCTGATCTTGAAGATGGTACTTTCTCATCAGGTTTCGAAAATGGTTTATTATCATCAGATCTCCTCCTTGGTGGCATGTAACGGAGGCCATCTCCCCATTGTGCCGCTTCATCTTTCTTTAGTTTTACTAGGTTCATGCCCGTGCGTTGCTACGGGAGAAAAACAAAATTGTTGAAATGATAAAATTTTAGCAACAAAAAACCATGTTTACTGTGATCACTAAATATGAGTGGCAAGACATGCATAGAGACATGTATATTTTATAATTCAAATGAATACAAAATAATTTGGATGGATTATATATTATGATTCAAACAAATCATCAATAATTCAAATAGTTCAATCAACACTCCAGTTCTCTCCAAAACAAAATTGTATCAACATGATTGAACAAATGCCTAACAACTCTATTTTATATCATGGTGGTTGTGCTAGTGGCGGCCTGGCGGGCCGTTAACACAAATCTGGCCCATGAGAGCGTGAAAGTTTCAAGAACGTAGGTGACGATAACACAAAAAAAAATCGCTAATGCAATCAAGCGACGAGACAAAGCTCGATTGGCCGGTGACTGCGCCAGTGCAATTAGAAGCATCCGTGGAGAGGAAATGGGATCATGGGGTACTGGGATTCGGACCGGTCGAAATTCACCCATTTAGATGGGACCAAAATAAAATAGAAATTTTATCTAAGTTAGATTTTTCTATCATCTCAAACATTGATATAGGTCCACATGTTGCTATAAGTATAAAAATGTGAACAAACCTTGATCATATGTCTGCCTCTACTGCCTAGTAATGCTTTACTGACACAACATCAGCGTGTTTTCACCATCAAATTCGTTGGCTCCCCTCTTATCTCTTCAATTCCATGCCACTATCTGCTCTAAAGTGTCTAATCTCCTAATCTCCATCAAATCCTAACCAAATTTATTCAAAAAATGAATACTTTGACTAGTCAAACAACTGAGTCTCGGACCAAACTTTCTGAAATCCACCCATTTCGCTGGGCGTCAGAAATTTTTTGTATTTTGAATCCCAGAACCCTCATCCATGAGAACAAGGCAAGAGTGGAGGATTTCCGCATCGTCGAGTTTGTCCATGAACGAGAGAATACAACAATGACGTACATGGACTCACGAGGAGCGCTTTATATGATTCTGTTGTCTAATATAGTACTATGCATGTAGACATACGTCATGTCTAGGGGGTGTTTAAATCCGGTAAATTGGTGAAAAGTAACGAAAAGTTTTGACACTGAGAAGCGTGTCCTGTGAGAGGGGGTACGGTTATGAGTGTGAAAACTTTTGGTGACTTCTAGGAACTAAACAGGCCCCTAGATGCATAGCAAAAATAATGAACAAGAAAAGACGAATTGTAATTTGAAACATAAGAAAAGATGAATAGTAATTTGAAATATAGGGAGTAGAAAACAGGCAATTAATGCAGCGGCAATGTTGCATACTCGGTGTAAACTATTTCTTGCGTAAATGGTCTCCCGTAAAAGTAGTGATGCGCCTCACGTCTTCGTAGCGATAGCAATATCGCTCAAACGGTACTGGATTCATTCACATCATTCACATCTCATTCATCAGCCCGCTGAGCATCTGCAGCAAGCCAGCAACGACGACTGCCCCATGTCTCCGGCCGGCGGTACTGCATTTTTGCCGCGGCGAGTACAGTCAACACGAGCAGGGGAGCAGCGCGGCCAGTCGACGCCCAGACCCAGACCTCAGACGCGGCGGGGTCATGGCCAGCCCTTGAGCGCCTGACCGGCCGTCTGCATCACACCTGTCACTCTGTCAGTAGAATAATGCCTCACCTGCGCGAGGCAGGGATGCCAGGCCACGGCTAGTCCTCTCGTCCTCGTCCGCTGGCCCCTGCGCCCCGACAAGCGCGAGAGCCCGCCGTGACTTCATCCTCCGTCCTCACGTGCGACGAAACGGGTGCCGGCTTTGAACGGCCGGCCCCTCTCGGCCTCCAGATTGCCGGCGACACTCATGTTCGAGCTGATCGAAGAGCTTGCTCCTAGGATTAGGCCTTGCTTATATTCGTGAAATTGGGCCAATTCGATTGAATTCAACGCATGGAGAATTGAAAAAGTAAAGAGAGGACATGTGCTTCGAGGTGACCAATTCAACTGAATTGGTGAATCTAAACAAGGCCTTAGACTCTAATCAGCGGGCGTGTTTTGCTGGGTGCTTGCAGTGTCGCAGAGACCAGCTGGTGGATTGAAGACGTGAAGCATGGACATTGTACGGGGGAGCCTGGAGCCTTGAGGAAGAACCCACGGATGTGACAAACGATCAAAGGCCGATAGCCGCAGTCCGCAGGGGAATCAGGAATCAAAGCCGTGGGTGTGGGTCTCACAAAAGCGCTGCTGCGCTGATAATGCTAACATCACAGACCGGAGAGAAAGCACACAAAAGTTGCGATAGCCGATAGGACTGGGCATACGGCATAGGAGCAACCTCTCACGGCACCTCACTCAGATTGCTGTGGCCCTTGAAACGAAAGAAAATGAAACAAAGATCTGGTACTACAGTCTAAAGATACAAACAAGTGAACGAACAAGCATGATCAAAACATGATCAAAACATAGGGTTTGGTAGTGTCCTAGTCTAAAGATACAAACAAGTGAACGAACAAGCATGATCAAAACATAGCGCTATTTGGTTCAGTCTTCACTCTTCAGCCCCGGGTCGAGCTGCGCGTGGCAGGCGGCAGCGATTTGCGTTGCACCGATCGTTCCTCGCTGTTGCCTCTTGGTGTTGGTGCAGGCTTGCAGCTACGGAGGGCACGGCCGGTCACTCCCCTGCGTTGGTGGAATCAAGTCAAGCGGCGGCAATGGCAGAACCGATCAGCAGCAAAGGATTGCACGCGCGCGCGAGGAAATTGAAAGGCGGGTCTTTTGGGTCGTGGGCTCACCGTTGTGGTACCGGGCGGCAGCGGCGGCGGCGGCGGCGGCGAGGTCGGAGGGGGACGACGACGCGGGGGTGGAGATGGAGAGCTGCGTCGCGTCCTCCGCCCACGGCCTCGCGTCGCCGCCCTCCCGCGGCCACTCGTCGAAGAAGCGCCGCAGCGGCTTCTCCGTGGCGGGGGACGCGGCGGCTGCGGGCGGCTTGTCGAGGCTGAGGTCGGCCCCGAGCGCGAGGTAGTGCCGCCGCCTGAGGTCGGCGTCCTGGAGCTCGCTGGGCTGCCCGTGGCCGTGGCCGTAGCCGCCCTGGAAGAGCGACGGCGGCGCGTAGTGCCCGTGGGCGTGGGCGTGGGCGTACCTGTGGTAGGACGGTGGTGGCGACGCGGCCGCGTGGAGGCCGGCGTCGAGGTGGAGCTGGAGAGGGCCGGTGGCGGCGGTGGTCTGCGCGGGGGCGCGGGCGGAGGAGGCGCCGCCGTGGTGGAGGTGGTGGTGGTGGGCGAAGGTGCTGGGCGCGTCGGGCGCGGCGCGGGGCGGCGAGATGGAGAGCGCGGACGGGCGGTAGGCGCCGGAGGCGGGGGAGGTGGCGGAGGAGGTGACCGGTTCCACAGGCTTTCTTGAACGGCTCTTGCCGCGGTGGATGTGCTTCTCGCAGTACTTGGACTCGCCGTGGGCCTCCCTGGAGCAGCGCCACTTCTTGCCGTCGGTCCGCCGGCACCGCCCGGGCTCCGGGTCCTCGGGTTTCCGCCCGAACTGCGCGCCGGCGCCGTAGCAGCCCCAGTACCCCACTGCTGCACACAAAAACACGCGCCTCAGTCATCAGCACGAGCGAATAAGGCGAAACACGCGGCGAGAGCTCGAGAGGAGAGGAGAGGAGAGTGACGTACAAGGGGACGGCGTGGTGTGGGGCGGGAAGGCGAGGGAGGGGGCGGTGTCGACGCCGGTGGCGAGGCGGAGCGGCAGGACGAGGTCGTGCGGCACGGGCGCGCCGGACGACATGTACTTGTAGATGAGCGCCTGGTGCTCCAGCTCCTGCCACTGCGACGCCGTGAACAGCCGCCTCCCGCCGCCGCCGCCGCCGCCCGCGTGGCCGCTCAGCATCATCTCCTCCTTCGCCGAGGGTAGAGAACAGGTAGCTAGCTAGCGCGGCGCCGAGGAGAGAGCTCAGATCGAGGGAGTTTAATAGTGGTGGCCTCCAGGTTTGTGCTGGTGTCAGGGCGGAAGAGCGGTCGGGAACGAACGGGAAGACGTGGTGGTATCATCATCATCATCCGCCATGATGCATATGGCGGGTGTCAGCGCAGGTTGGCAGGGGGGCAGGCGGGCGATTTTGGCTGGGATGGGGAGCCTGCCGCTGCGTCTGCGCTGAGTGGTGGTGGCGCTGGCGCTGGCGCAGTTGCAGTCGCAGCCGGGCCGGGGCGCAGAAGATGGGTCACTTCGGCCAGTGTTGGCGTCAGAGCAGAGCAGAGTGCGCGCTGCAGAATCTGCGTGCGTCGCACAGCTCTGCAGGCTCAGGCTCAGGCTGGCTCAGGCTGCAGCTCCGCAGCCGCTGCCGCGCCCTGCAGCGGCATCAGCACCAGCGGGAGCAGGGGGAGCAGCACCCAGCAGCTGCGCAGGCACCAGGCAGGCTGCGCAGACCTGCCGCTGCGCGCGTGGGTGAGCGCTGAGGGCCGGCCTGCTGCGCCAGCGCGGGCGCACAGTGCGATGCGCTGCGCACCGCGGCACCGGGCCGGGGGACGTGTCTTTGCCACGGGCCAGCGGGCGAGGGAGGAAGAGAGGAGAGAGCGGCCTCCAACGGCAGCACGTACAGGGGTGTTTAGTTTACCTCTATTTTTCAAAATTTTACATAACACATATTTTTTTAATATATTTTTTTTTCTCTGTGTTGCCTATTTTGTAAAATGAACATCCCCACAGTGGTAGCGTTGGGGGTGGTCAGTCAGTGGTCACTTGGTCGGTCAGCGGACGGGCCTCCTGAGCTAGCAGCTCGCCGCAGGGCTTGGCAGAGACGCTTGCTCCCTCGCGGCTTCCCTTGGCACGCCGTGCTCACCAACTGAGGCCACAGACCCCTCTGTAGTCTGTTCTCCTATGGGATAGTTTCAGCACAGAACAATGCAAAGCACAGCCCTGTTTAGTTCGTCAACTTTTTTTTCATCGTTACAGTAAATTCGAATGTTTGGATACTAATCAGGAGTATTAAATGTGGATAACTGACAAAATTATTTCATAATCTCCGAGTGAAATTGTGAGACGAATCTATTAAGCCTAATAAGGCCATGATTAGACAATATCGTGCTACAGTAAACAATCTCTAATGACGGATTAATTAGGCTTAATAGATTTGTCTCGCAATTTTCCGTCCATCCGTGTAATTAGTTTTATATTTAGATCATGTTTAGTTCTCCTAATCTTCGGTTTAAAATTGCTACAGTAAATTTCGCAAAGTTTTTCACCGAATTTAAACAGGACCATAATCTGTTTGCTAAGGACTAATTTAGCTGATTTCAGAACAGAAGAGATCCAGATCTGACTAAGAAAACGGAAGCCGGAGATGAAAACATGTTACATGCTCTTTGGCCCTGTTTGAATTCGCTTATAATCGGCTTATCTGTGGAAATAAGCGAAAATCCCACCCAAACGACCCGCTTAATTCTCGTTTAGCAGAAAATCCGATTACCAGGTGTTGACAACCAAAATTGGCACAGGCCATGGCGAACTGGTCAGACCGGTTAGCCTGACCGGTCAGACCGGTCTGGCACAAGAAGTTGCGGTGCTGGCGCTTGAATGACAGCAACAATCGATCCTAGTGCGACGAAGATGACATACTCTCTGGAATAACCGGATGTTGCGGTGCTTGAAGCTTTGGAGGACCGCAAGAGTCGGTGGAGAAGCAAGACGTGCAAGACGAGGGAGTCCGACCCAGACCGGTCTGACCAGTCCCACACCGGTCAGACTGGTTACCTCTTTTGTAATCTGACTAGGACTCTTAATTTAGGATTCCGAGGTTGTAATGAGTTGTAACTTGGTTTTCTTACGGGACAAGACCTACCCTCCCTATAAATATAAGGATTCGGCCGATTGAACACACAGGGTATCCCAATCGAATCAAACAACAATGCATCTACTTTTTATCCTCTAAACCCTAAATCCCTTTTCCAACCTCTCCATGCTGTTCGTCTACTGATCTCCGCGATCAAGATGGCGTCCTAAGCTTGCTGG
>CM014273.1:58328456-58363380 GCA_004135705.1 Alloteropsis semialata
GGTGTTACGGGTGTCGCTGAACCTGCGGATGTAGTCCCGGAGGGATTCTCCAGGCTTCTGCACACAGTTGAGCAGATCTCCCTCGTGTCCGGGGCGTTTATAGGTGCCTTGGAAGTTGGCTTCAAACGTCTCCCGGAGATGAGTCCATGACTTGATGCTTGCTTCGGGCAGGTTCATGAGCCACGTACGGGCTGATCCCTGCAGAGCAGTCGGCAAGTAGTTGGCTTTGACGTAGTCGTCACCCCCGGTGGCATCGATGATCGTGGAGTAGATCTGAATCCACTCGCGAGGGTTGGTTGTTCCGTCATACTTCTCGATGCTAGTGGGACGAAACTTTTCGGGCCACCTGACCTTGCGCAGGGCTGGGGAGTACGCAAGGCATCCCCCCGTGCCTGGTCGGGAGTCACGTGGCGGCGAATCTTGATGAGACCGATAGTAACCCTCACGTGCTCGGTAATCTCGATTGTGATTGAGAGTTTCCCGAGCGTCGCGAGTGCGGCGATTGCGCTCGAGTTGTGGCCTCATGTCGCGCCCCTCGTGTGGGCGATAGTATGGTCGTCCGTTGACAGATCGGGACCGAACCGGCTGTGGCTCGCGTGGTCTGTTTGACGGAGCTGGTGGTGCGGCAGCGGCGGCTTCGATGCGCTCTTTGGCCTTGTCTGCTGCTTTCCGAGCCTTCTTGGCTATGGTGGCCATCGGAGTCCCTTCGGCCATTGCTTCCATGGTCTCCAAGAGGGTTCGGATCTGCAAATTGTCCTGTTCGACGGCCCGAAAATCGTTGTTGAGATCTCGGGGAGCCAACGAGGATGCAACCTGCTGTGTACGGGTTTTAGCCGTTTGAAGTGTCGGTGCGTTACTCAAACGTGGAGGAGGCACGGGTCGACGCGAGCTAGACGACTCGGCAACGGCCTCTGTCCCGTTCGCGTTTAGCACATGGATGCGGCGGTCTTCAGATGGTTCTGACCCATTGCTAGATCCACTGTAGTCGAGATCCAACTGCGCAGTGCGATCTGCAATGTCTTCAGGAGTTGGCTCCGTGAAGGTGGTGAAAACTTCCCGACCGGCGCATGTGAGATCGGGATCGTGGATCCCTGTCAACTTGAGCTCGTAGTCGCCTTGGTGCTCGAACACGAGGTCTCCGAAGCGGATCTCCCGTGCAGGCACTAGATGGCGGTGAGCGTAGAGATCGGAAGCGGAAGCAGAACTCCCGATCGCTCCCGACTTGACGGAACTGGGCATGTAGGGCATCGAGGAACTCGATGCGTCGGCGAACCAGACTCCGTTGACGATCGGCATGATCTTTCTTCACGCAAGGGCCCCTACCTGGCGCGCCTCTGTCGAGGTTGTACTCGTCAGATATTTGTCCGGCAGACACCCCGCTTCGTGCGAAGATTGATCACGGTGATGAACAGAAAGACACGGGATTTTATACTGGTTCGGGCCCTCGAGATCGAGTAATAACCCTACGTCCAGTTGCTGCTTGTATTATTTCGTCGAGTACAGATTACAATGCGTAACAAGTACCCTCGGGTGGTTTGTCTAAAGCTACAAATCAATGGAACATCAACTTGGATACCCTCTACGGACAGGACCCCCGCTATTTATATCCAGGGAGACGTGCCTTACAAGACAAAACAGACCTAAACCTAGTAGGACTCGAACTGTCTTCGGGCTTCCCTTCTGCGATCAGGCCATCGTGTCTTGTTCGGAGTCTTAGTCGTCTTGGAGTCGGTAGTCGGCAATCCTCGTGGTCGGGTACCCTGGTATTATGGCCTCAACAAGTTGAAAAGGTCAAAAACCAAAAAGGAGGCGCTGCTGTCCAGAACTGAAGCTCAATCGACGCATTCATTTAGTTTGCCACTTTGGCGGAGGAAAAAGCTACAAAAGTTGAGTGAGCAAGAGCTGCAAGACACGAATATGGCATGGGTTCCAAAGAAAAGTATTCATACTCAGGACAAGGATGATGTTCAAGAAAAGGGTGCAACGCAATTGAAGGACAAAAGACAAAATGCCGGCTCTGACATAACCGGTTTAACCGGTTTGCCTAACCGGTCTGACCGGATTTCATCTCGAAATTCTGATGGTTCAAAGAAAAAGAGGAAGTCCGAGAAACGGCCTTCAAATATGAGGTTTGCACCAAATCATCAAAAATATTGGGACTTACATCATCCATTTGCTTTACAAATGTCACACATACCTATGTCATGGAATCCATCTTATAACATGTTTGGTTATCCTTTATACTATAATTTTGATCCTTGGATGTTGCATGGATCATTTTATCATGAGGATTACCACCAGAGTGCTATGCATGTTAATTGCAATTATGTTGCTATTAATTCGAAAGCCGAAGTACCTATGAGCTTATCATGATACTTTACATTCATAATACCTCTCTATTTGCTTCGGTTGTTTTTACTCTTATGGATGGATTCAACATGGCCGGTATTGTTATTATCGACTTTAGCAGCATGTATAGCCGATGAATGTTTTTGATCATCGTGTTAAGATGATGGTTCCCCAGCAAAATTTCAATTATAGTCATATTGATGGTTTTGATGCTTGGGGGGCAAAATGTCTAGATATGATATTGAAATTCATGAATTCATCATTTATCATATATTTAGACATGCCAATAATGAAGCCAGTACTTTGATACATCAAACATCAGGCTATGTGATCACAGAAAATCACTCCCATATCAGAAAGGCCGATGTTTGTTGCTATCAAAGGTGCACTCTCTGGACAGACCGGTTTAACCGGTTATGAGACCGGTCTGACCGGATTTTGAGGCTGGTTTGGCCCTGGTCATTCATGCGAGAAATACTATATCGGCTATAATAACTTTAAATCTTGATTTGGCCGAGGTTAGTGTTTGGAGCAAATCTTTGATTGATTATCAATAGGGTCCCAGCTGTATAGACATCGGTATTGCGTTCAATTATATTTCGATGATGAGCTATACCATTGAAATGCCGAAAGTCTATTCTTGACAATAATTTGATCTTGGCCATCTGCATCTTGATTGTGGCATGTTTGTGAGGCCGATTATATTATTGGTAAAGAGCATGTTCTATATGTCATTCTTGCTTAGCTTATGATCACAATAGTCTACATGGGTTATATCGGGTTATGTGACCTCTTTCTTCATGCTGAATTGAGGAACAATGCAAAAACCAGTTGTTTTAACAATGATTTGGTTGATTTATGCATCTATGGTCATTTGAGGGTGCGGAGATGGTTTTAACCACTGTATTAAATAAATTGTAGCCGAGGTGGTGTGTACTCAGGCTTGTTATCCACCCATGATATACGAAGGAAGACAGCAAGGATGAGATCATTGCGCTGATTAATATCAAGTGACATGGCCGATGAAGTTTTATTGCCCTTAGTATAAAAACATGGACAATGGGCTAAAGGCAGTCGTTTTGTGGTTTTGGTTGAAAGAGATGTTTCTTGATACGCAAGCTTTACCAAGAAACAGGGGGGGGCATATGTTGACAACTAAAATTGGCACAGGCCATGACGAACCGGTCAGACCGGTTAGCCTGACTGATCAGACCGGTCTGGCACAAGAAGTTGTGGTGCTGGCGCTTGAATGACAGCAACAATCGATCCTAGTGCGACGAAGATGACATACTCTCTGGAATGACCGGATGTTGCGGTGCTTGAAGCTTTGGAGGACCGCAAGAGTCGGTGGAGAAGCAAGACGTGCAAGACGAGGGAGTCCGACCCAGACCGGTCTGACCGGTGTGGGGGACCGGTCAGACCGATTACCTCTTTTGTAATCAGACTAGGACTCTTAATTTAGGATTCCGAGGTTGTAATGAGTTGTAACTTGGTTTTCTTAGGGGACAAGACCTACCCTCTCTATAAATATAAGGGGATTCGGCCGATTGAACACACACAATCGAATCAAACAACAATGCATCTACTTTTTATCCTCTAAACCCTAGATCCCTTTTCCAACCTCTCCATGCTGTTCATCTACTGATCTCCGCGATCAAGATGGCGTCCTAAGCTTGCTGGTCAACTTAGGGCACGTCCGCCGACGTCCATGCCCTGACGGGGTCCCTCCCGGGTGAGAGCTTCGATGGCCTTTGCTAGTTTGCTCGTAAACTAGTCGTTCTTCGCTACGTAAGTGCGTTGGTTATCCTTTGCTGGTTTGCTCGTAAACCTTGCCGTCTTTCACTACGTAAACGTGATAGTTATTCCTCGAGACAACCGTTTCCAGCGAAACCCTAGCCTAACCGGTCTGACCGGTCCTTGGAACCGGTCTGATCGGTCCGTTTGCGACCCGCGCGATCTAGCGCTCTCGTGTGTTGACCGTATTTTGCGTCAACACCAGGCAAGCGAGGAAACAACGGGACCATCGCTTATTTTCACACGCGGGGTCGGCGTCGCTTATCAGGGAAGCGTCGCGTTTTTCCCCTCGCTGCCCCTCTCTCCGCGACTGAGGGGACGCGCTGCATTGCCGCCGCCGCTGCCTGCTCCGCGCCACCCGCCCCTGCGCCGTCGCCTCCCTTCCGTCCCCGCCATCTGACGGGACTCCGGCCGCTCCCTTCCGCACAGCCCACTACCGGTGCAGACTCCGGCTTCTCCTCCATCCAAGATCCCGCCGCCTCCCCTGCGTCCCTGACTACCCTGCGTCCAAGATCCCGGTGCCTCCCCTCCGTACCTGAGTCCGGCTGCTCCTCCGTCGCCTCGCGATTTGCCCCAACGGCCGGCCGTTGCCCTGCCTGTTTGCATATGCTCCACGGGTGCTCCACTGGTGGCCAAGGTAATTTGCTTTTCTCCATTCTAATTCCCTTCTCTGGTCAATGCTATGTAATTGTTGCAATACCACAAGTATATTTGCTGTAGATTTGCTTCAATGTTGTTTTGCTCCTGATGAATGGTTAGGCTGTTGGTTGTAGTTACAGATATGCATTCTTATCAGTTGCTGGCTTGGTTACTGGTAGTTGCTACTTCAATTATTCTTTTAAGTAATGGCATAGCTTGTGGATATTTTAGATGGAAAAACAACCAAAGGTTGTGGCAAAATGGGATTCATTTGCAACCAGGGCTTTTAATGAATTTGTGTCGAAGAAGTCCTTGCTCACAATCGGCCGCAACAATGCCTGAACAATGTCGGATATGCAAACCTTGTTAGAAAGTTTTTTGACCGAACTAAGAGGCCATACACCCAAGATCAGATGAAGAACAGATGGGATATACTGAAAAAAAATATACCCAGTGGAAGACTTTGAACTTGAGAGCCACTGGATTGGGGAGAGATCCTGCTACTGGATGCATTGTAGCTGATGCTAGTTGGTGGGAAGAACAGAATCATGTGAGGCCATATCTCAATTCTTTGTACATACAAATTCTTATTTTTTATGATGCTATTTTTTGACACACATTTGGTGCTTTTTTCAGGCTATGCCAGGCTGTATATGCTTCAAAACTGCGCCACTTGAGCATGAAGATCAGATGAGAATCATGTTTGAAACTGTAATAGTTACAATGGAGACTTCTTATGTACCAGCAGGTGGTGCCAATGTTGAAGGAACTGAGCAAGTTGGTGCTGCAGATAACAACAATGGGGAAATAGGTGACACACCTATAGCCCCAGCTAGTACAGAGAGAAGGGCAGAGAAAAGGTCAGCTCCTTATTCCCCCAAGGGAAAGAAGAAGAAGACATTTAGAGACCAGTGCATGAAGCGTTTGGTGGAGGCTTATGAGATGAAAGCTGAAAGTAGTAAACACTCAGCCACTTCACAAGTGGTTGACCATGTTAGAGAAGAAATTGGTAGAATGTTGGATCAAGTCATCAAAGATGGGCCTAAGGAAGGGAGTGATGAACATTTCTATGCCACACAACTTCTCACAAAGAAGGAGAACCGTGATGTGTTCATTACATTAAAGACACCGAATGGGAGATTGAACTGGCTTAGGAGGGCTTGGGAGAACAGGAAGAAGCATTAGGGGTCTTATGTTTTATTTATTAGTGTAGCATTTTTCTTGTGTGAGACATTATCTTTTTTTCATGAGTACCTTGTGTGAGACATTATCTTTTTTTTCATGAGTATGTTGTGTGAGACATTTGTCACTTGTGTTGTACTAATAAAAAAAACTTGGTGGTTCTAATATATGTTTGTTGATAGGTTTGATTTATGATGAGTACCTCTAGTTCTAGTAGTGATTCTGATGGCAACTCTCAGTCTGAGAATACTATGGATGTTTCTGATGATGATGATGATTTCCTAGTGGCAATGCTTGGTTTGGACTGGATGGCATCTCATGGTCTGAACAAGAAGGCAATTATTCCTAATCCAATACCAGCTATGAGTGGAATCCAATGGGTTGAGTTGCAGCTACAAAATCCAGAGGAGTGCTTTAACATGTTTAGAATGAGGAGGTCAGTTTTCTTGCGCCTTCATGACATATTGGTAGAACAATATGGATTGAAGTCAAGTAGAAAATATTACAGCAAGGAAGCTTTAGGAATGTTTTTATGGGCTTGCGGTGCACCTCAATCTTTTAGGCAGTGCAAGAATAAGTTTGGTCGCTCGTTAGAAACTGTCAGTAGGAAATTTGGAGAGGTTCTTGAATCTGTCATGAGATTGGCTTTTGACATTGTAAGGCCTAAAGATCCACAATTTGGTACGGTTCATTCTAGGCTGCGAGAACAAAGGTTTTGGCCTCATTTTAAAGATTGCATAGGTGCAATAGATGGAACCCATATATCAGTAACTGTGCCATTGAGTGAGCAACCAAAATACATTGGTCGGCATGGATATGCTTCACAGAATGTCATGGCGGTATGTGATTTTGATATGCGGTTCACATTTGTTGTAACTGGTTGGCCTGGTTCGGTTCATGACACTCGCGTATTGTTGGACACACTACTAACATACAAGAATCAGTTTCCACATCCTCCAGACGGTAAGAACTAGTTGTTTACTAAAATATTTTCCAAGCACTATTTTGTCATTGTGGAATTAACATTATAAATGCAACTGCAGGCAAGTATTATCTCGTTGACTCTGGTTATCCTAACAGAAAAGGATTTCTAGCACCCTACAAGGGGCATATCATGTTTCCGAGTGGCAGAATGGTCGCCAACCAGTTGGATTGAAAGAGGTGTTTAATCATGCACACTCATCCCTTAGAAATGTGATTGAGCGCTCATTTGGAGTTCTAAAGATGAAGTGGCGCATTCTATTGAACTTACCTAGCTATCCAATTAACAAGCAATCCAAAATTATAGTTGCTTGTATGGCCCTTCACAATTTCATTAGGACAATGCCGTACATGATGATGATTTTGATTCAGATATCTAAGAAGATGATGCTCCCCTAACCCAACCAAGCATAGATGATGGGAGTGCTTTGGGAGATGACACCGATATGGGTGCATTACGTGATGCTATTGCTGCCGCTATGATTTCGTGATTCGTTATCCTATCCATCATGAATGTATTCGGACTTTATAATTCGGTTAATGTACTTCCTTTATATGCAACATATTATTGTAATATACAACTCTATTTAGTGTACTCATAATATATTAGCATTATTGGCTTCTCCGTGTTTTCATAAAAAAATGAGGTATTATCAGCCTCAGGGGCATTCCAGTCATTTTAGGACTCAAAACAGACAATCGAGACAAAATAATCAGGATTACCAAACACCCAGCTTACTCAGACAGCAGATTCTCTACACAGCGGCTTATCAGATAAGCCTGCTACTCAGATAAGCGAGTTCCAGAAAAGCGAATTCAAACAGGGCCTTTGTTTGACAACTTAAAAGTTACTCTCATAGTCATAGAGTGCCGTCATGAAGCAGAAAGCTGCCTGGACAAAGCAAGCAAGAACAGGAACCTCTTTCACCATACACAAGACCAGTCCCCCAGAGTGTCATTCTGGATCTCTCTCTTTATAAGCTTAATTCTAACTCCTATCCAAATTAGATAATGTTATTCTTAATAACGGGCGAAAAAGACTCCAGGGCACAGTCCGATACATAGTACAGCCCTAACTTGTTATTACAGGGTTTCGTTTTTTCGAACAGTCAAGGGAGATCACAAAAGCAATTGACAGCAATCGCGTGGCCATATTGTCTACGATTAAACTAGTACCCATTCTTGATCTTTGCAGCTGCTATCTTTGATGTCGAGCTTCGTCTTGGGTGAAATTTTCCCTTCGAGGCAGCTTCTAGCGATACGAGCACTTTCGCGTTCAAGGATTTGGGAGACTTGGCAACCACCGTCCCTTTTTCTGGTTGTATCTATGGTTAAGATCTCTAGAGCAGGGGCATTTTCCACTGCGTGGACTAGGAATTCAGCTTGGCCGCAGAACCCTCCGAAACCAGTGATGCAAATACTCCTCAGGTGCTTGTATGCACACTTGGGGGGGTTCCTAAGGTGCCCTGTCCTTGCATCCCCGTTGCCAAAGAGAGTGAACTGCAAAGATTGCAATGAAAGGATGGTGTGGTCAATACTTGTAATTAGTGCATAACAAAACTTGTGCATGTGTCAACGATTCCTGATAATAAACATAGAAGGTGGATACCAGGTTAAAAAAACAACAATTACATACAAAATGAAGGAAACGTTCTAGCAAAGGGACAGACACTTTACCATCTGTAGTGGAGAAAGCCAAACCTAGAAGTGTACTTACATGGATTTCCAGCTCTTCGATGAGAGGAGCAGCCCTCAGGAAAGAGGCCAAACAGAGAAAATTGACCATATCTTCATGGCTGGGACACAGCAGCAATTTTAAATGCTTCAGCTCAGAGAACTTGGATGAATTTTCCAGCAATGCGGATAACTGAAAAAAAAAAGGAAACCACGCTAGTCATGCCAACAGAAAAATGCGAGTACAATGGCTTCAACAAGAATTGTGAGTGCAAAGCATTGGTAGAACAAACCTTTAGTCGAAGAGCTCGCAGAGTTAGGTTTTGTACCCTTGGAAGTATTTTGGGAAGCACGTTGAGAACATGTTCAAGAGTTGTAACATCACTAATACAAATTTCACCATCTTCCAATTCCTGTGCTTGAATGGTATGAACAGGCAGCGTTGCTCCGTGGTAGGTAAAAGTCCTGAGCTTTGCGGCATGAAGTTGAATCTTTGGTTCCTTGCACTGTGCAACACGCAAGTATACCAGGTGGGACAGCGGACTGTCAACTATAAACTCATCTTCCAAATCACATCCATATATACTCAGCCACTCAAGCTTAGGACAACCTGACAGCATATCTTGAAGGTCCTTTCCAGTGACATGCAGTGAGCACAGGTCAAGCTTTTTGAGCTTCGGAAAACCACTGAACTGGGATGGTAGCTTGAAAGATACAGAGCTTAGTTGAATTTGCTGCAGTGGGGACATGGTTTCTCTGTCAAGAAGTTCAAAGGGGAATGTATATCGTTCAAAGTGGTTCTCAAAAGTTTCTGGCAATAAATCAAGAGCTAGATTTTTTGTGCATGACGCACCTGCAAAACTGACCCAATTATCCAGATGAACAGCTAGGATTCTGTCAAACCCAACTTTGATCTCGAGGGTTTCAACCACCTTGCCATATTGCAGTTTCAAGACTCAATTTACAATGTCAATGAATTTTGTAGTGCGATACTTCCCTGGCACGTGATTTCCACACATTTTACTAACATCAAATCTTAGTTCTGAGTGAATCGTCCACATGTTTTTCCATTTGCTTGACAGAATGCTAGACCTTACAGCCTCTTTGAACTCCAATTTTGAAAATATAATGCACTGCACATCCTACATGAAAGCAATACAAATTGTCATGTTTGCGAATTTAATCTTATACTCAAACACTAGTCTGAAAAGGTGGAAATTGACAAACCTCTGGAAGGTCTTCAAATTGAACGTCATATGTTCCCCTTCCACAGATCTGTTTGCGAAGGCAAAGATCTGATCTCTTTCCTCTGCCAGAATTTTGTGTTAGGGTGGTCTAGCTTTTTTTAAAAAATACAAATACATACCACAAATATAACATGCCAATATACAAGTATAGAATTTGCCAGAAACACAAAATGAGAAGATTGATATGATCTTACGTGCCTCTTAAAGTCAATAATCAAGTATAAGATTTTTCTTAAAAGAAGCTTACAAGCCACAGTGGGCCGTGGCTATTAGGCTGACTGCCCTCCTGTGGTTTACGTGAGCTGACAAATTCTCTGGGTATGCCAAAGCCCACCACCCCTTACATTGTTCTTTGTTCCGGTGCTACATTAGACAATAGCTCCAATGTGAGGAGAAAATTATTGAACATCGTAGTATTCATTGTTTCCCTTCAGCTCAGTTTCCACTGAGTGGATCGTAATTTTTGTTGCAGGTACTGATATTTGAGGGACCTGATGAGTGATCATGCAGGCGTAAAAAGAGGAAAATTTTCCAATCTGGATAGTATCTTTTCAATTTACCATTAGATGAATCAGTGGGTTCAAATCCTTGCTTGATCAGTTTGAATGGGCCTTAAAAAATATCAGTTTGAACAGCATGGTTCTACTTGACACAAGCATGCAACGGTAAAAGGATGCTGGCACCATGCCACCATCCAGACTCTGAACCCATTGATGGAAGATTACTATATACAAGTCGGTTGGTTCCCAGGTCCGGCAAGCCAATACCGAAGATATGGTTAAATCCAACAGTTGCATTTTTTTAAAAAACATCCCAAGTCCATGCTTGTAGTACATAAAGGTCACTAAACCCACGAGTTCCTGTCCTGAGATAGAATTGCTGCTAAGTAACATATACAGAATAAGCTGCTGCAAGCCTAAATGATGTTGCCCATATTAATTTGCAGCAGCATGGTAGTCAAGCGAACTGATCCCATGTAATTCTTGGTGGCTGGTGCAAGGAAATTCTTTGATGAACCAACCCTAAATGATGTTGCCCTTTTGTATATTCTATATAGACACCCAGAATCCTGATCATCAGTTAGATTCAGATCCTAGTTCTCAGATCATGGGAGTATCATACGAAAGTCAGAGGCATCAAATTTATCCCAATCATGTTTCCAAAAAAAAAACATTGTCCCAAATCACTAGGCAATGAGTTAAACACTCAATCGAAGTATGCGTGTGGACGATTTGGTTCAAGATATACCTAGAGCCGCCGCTCGAAGACTTGCCGCGGAAGCGGGCAAGGGCGCCGCGGGCGTAGTGGGCGAGGTCGCATGCGCCGACGGCGAAGTCGCAGGCGCCGACCACGATGTGGGTGACGCCGACCACGACGTCGATGGCGACGACGACCTTGTCGCCCAGAGGCATCGACTCGTCCTCGCCCAGGCCCTCGCGGGCGTGCTTGATGCGCCTCAGCGCGCCGCCAACGCGGTCCACCCCGTAGCCGAGGCGCAGCAGGCCACCGGCGACGCCCGGCCCGGGCAGGTCGTAGTCGTAGCTGTAGATGATGGCCCGTTCCGCTACCACGGCGTCTTCGTAGCGGCGGCGGCGCATGTCCGCTTCGGTTCGGTGCGCCACCGTCGACACGGCGCGCGCCCGCGCCAGCATGGCTCCGAGCGGTCTCGCTTCGGCGCGCGCGAGGCTGGGCGGTGGATGGCGGCGAGCCGGCTGGTTTGGTGGATTCGAAAGCGGTTGGGAAAATTGCAGTGTCGGGTTGAATAAAATTTGCCGACGATGATGCAGGATCGGTGGGACGACTCACGACTTCACGAGTGCAGAGTTCGGAACGAACTGAATCATAGTTTGTTGTCCAACTCGCCAAGGCAGAGGCACATCATTATTTCAAAAAAAAAAGAGAGAGAGGCACAACCTCTGTTGAAAAACAAACTGATTCCTCCAAAATTTATTGAAGTTGATGACAATGAAATTGTTGACACAAGCCACCACACAAACTCAATCTCCGCTTAAAAAAAAAACTTTTTGTCACAATTAGCCATTGTTCTTCGTCCCACCTCTATCACCCCCTCCCCCCCTAAAACAAAATCCACGTTCGCTCACCGGCTCCTCTCGGTTCGATCCACAATCCCTCCAAACAATCGAATCAAAATAGAATAAAATACATATAAAATCTAAAAACATTAAAAATTATTTTAGTAAATGCTAAATAAAAAATTAACCCATTTTGCAATGAAAATCTGGCATAATAGTAAATTTATATTTTTAATTAAAAGTTATTCCAAAAATATTTAAACTGTCAAGTGAGTTGTTTACCCTTAAAATATTTTTTAAAAGTCTTAAAACAAAAAATGTAAATAAAAATGACCAATCTCGCTTTGATGTGGCATTATAGTAAATTTAGATTTAAATTACCGCGTGAGCTGTTTACACTCAAGATGGTTTTAAGAAATTTTAAAACTTTAGTAAACAAATATTACAAATCAAAAGTGACCAATTTTGTTTTGATCTGGCATGATATTAAATTTAGATTTTAAATTAAGAAAGTATTGACTGATAGAGAACACTTCAAGTGCTCCAGTACTCCCAAAAAACCGCCACAAAAAAGAGCATAAAATTCAACCTAAAATATATATAAATAGATAGATGATGCAAATATCTATAGCTATGTAAATTTGGTATCAAACAAAACATTGTATCATGAGAAAGAAAAATAGGAATCATCATGTAAATAGTGTGGGTTGTACTGTTTTTCTCGTACCCACAAGGCCACAACCCACTATTATCTTTAGGCTAGTTTCTCTTTTTTTTCCCTCCTCGCACAAGTATCCGTTGCAACTCAAATCTCGCGAGAAATACTAGTGTTTCTACTATTGTGCCTTCTCATGTATATCTAGTTTCCATTGAACTGGAGTACATGAAAATGTGAACTCGTCAAGTACAGAGAGCCTTTTAGGATGACCTAGCTTTGTGCCTGTGCGCTGATATGGATAATATAAATCATAAATAAAAGGGCATCCAAATCTTAGTGGCAAACAATAGCTATTATGCCACATCAAAGAAATATGCTCAGCTATTGATTTATCTTATCTATTTAAAGAGTTCTAAGATTTTTGAAAACCATCTTAAATGTAAACAACTCACATGATAATTTAATTACAGTATCGCATAATATATTTTAATTAAATCTAAATTTACTATCATGGCAGATCAAAACTAAATGGGTTACCTTGGGATTTATAGTATTTTCTCACAAAGTTTTAAAGATTTTGTTAATCATCTCAAGTGTAAACAACTCACATGATAATTAAAATATACTTTTTTAGGATAAAAATTTTAAATTTAAAATCTAAATTTGCAATCATGCCAAATCAAATCACAATTTGTCACTTTTATTTATTGCATTTGTTCACAAAGTTTTAAGACTTTTGGAAACCATCTTGAGTGTACACACCTCACATGATAATTTAAATACATTTTTTAGAATAATTTTTATTTTAAAATCTAGCTATACTATCATGCCAGATCAAAACAAAATGAGTCATTTTTTATTTATAGTATTTGTTCACAAACTTTTAAGATTTTTGAAAACCATATCAAGAGTAAACAACTCACGTGACAATTTAAATATAGTTTTTATAACAGTTTTTAATTTAAATCTAAATTACTATCATGCCAAATCAAATAAAAATGGTCACTTTTGATTTATGGTATTTGTTGACAAATTTTAAGATTTTAAAAACCATTTTGAATATAAACAACTCACTTGATAATTTATATATTATTTTTAAAATAAATTTTAATTTAAAATCTAAACTTACTATCATGTTATGTCAAGTTAGGGTCGCTTTTGACTTATAGTATTTGTTTGTAGTTTATAATTTTTGGAAACCATCTCGAGTATAAACAACTCACATGGTAATTTAAATAAAGTTTTGTCAGAATATTTATAATATAGAATCTACATTTACTATCATGCCAAATCAAAGTAAAATGGATCACATTCAATTTATAGTTTTGTTTCAAATTTTAAGATTTTTAAAACCATCTCGAGTTTAGAAAGCTCACATATTAATTTAAATATAGTTCTAGAAATAAATTTTAGTTTAAAATTAAAATTAATACCATTCCAAATCAAAATGAAATGGGTCACTTTTGATTTATAGTATTTGTTCACAAAGTTTTAGGATTTCAAAAACCATCTCGATTGTAAACAGCTCATGTGACAACTCAAATATAATTTTTAAATAATTTTTAATTTAATAGCTTAATTTATTATTATGCCAGATCAAAACAAAGTGGGCCACTTTTTATTTATAGTAACCACCAAAAGTTTCAAAAAAATTAAAATTGATATGTATTTTATTTTACTAGCATAGACGCACGTGCGGCACGCACGTGTAATATTCTATAAAAAATAAAAATATATAAATGGTAGGGTTAAAAAGAAGATGTCAGTATGCTAAATGAAGTTTTCATGACACTATACCACATTAACCAAAGTAAAAAAAATATCGTATATATGTGATCATTCTCCTACCTAAAGTATCGGGAAAATATATATATGGATGCCAATATTACAACATCTTCGTCTTACCAAAGAAGCACCATCATTCTCTTATAGGTAGTTATGGTGGATGTTGAAAGAAACTAATGTGCCAACTCTCAGTTGGAAATATATCTTCCGAACATATGCAAATTGCAAAGCCACCTCTTATGCGATGCGATGACGACGCCCTGAACCCTATTGCCCACGGCTATGTACTTTATTGATATGTTCTCAGTGAGATAGTTGAGGCACACGTTGTTCTACTACTATGGAAACAAATTGTGGGAACCCCTATATTTTTCAGGCCTTAAAATCACTCTTTATTTTTGGCACTATAAATACCAACTCTAGAAATACGGACCAGTTCTAGGCTCGAGTACATGTTCTTGTACTACTATAGAAACAATTTATAGGCACATTTGTTTTTTTCCCCAAAGGAGTGACCGGCCTTAAAATCACTTTTTATTTTTAGGGCCGGTCTCTTTGACCACCGGTCCTACAAATACTAACCCTATAAATACTCACCATTTTCAGGCATGGTCATATATAAAACTTGATCCTTAAACATGCAGACTAAAAATCTCCCGTCCATACATGTACATGTGCTCGCGGGACCCACTCATATAAAACCACATTGGTTCTTTCGCAAAAACAAATCACGTTGGTCCACCTTCTTAAAATAGCATTGCAAAGAAAAAAGACAATCCATAGGTCATCACCTTGGAGTACGTGGAGAAGGGCAATTTGACCTGTTTTGATGTTGTCCACAGCAGCAGTCCTTAGGGCTGGACGAAAAGCTCGTGGCTCGATAACTCGTTCGGATCGGCTCGTTAGTGGCTCGGCTCGGCTCGGCTCGTTTGAAAAAGTCCACGAGCCGAGCTAAGGTCGTGGCTCGCTACCCTTAACGAGCCAGCTCGAGCCGGCTCGCGAGCTGCTCGCGAGCCGTAACGAGCCAATAGGTGTAGTCATGCCTCATACAGGCATACAGCCCAGCGCCACAACCCTTTCAATCCATTTGGCCCATCAGCCCATCTAAAGCCTGCTAGCGTTCGACAAACCCTAAGAATCCACAGCCCCACAGTCCCGGCTCCTCACTCCCTCTCCCTCCCGTCCTTCTGCTCGCACGGCGGCGGCCGACCGACGGTCGCGCTCGCGCTCGCGCCGNGCCCTCGGCCCCTCGCGCGTTCGTCCTTGCGGTCGCGGCCTCGCCCACATCGCCCCTCGCGCCGTCCACCCTCGCGTGTCCCAGGCTGCCAGCCTCCACCGCCGTCCTTCCGTCCCGCCACCAATCCATCCATCCGGCCATCCCCTAGTGGCCCAGTCTCCTTCAGTCCTTCTCCAAGGCTCTAACTCTCCTGATCTGGTCTCCCCTCTCTTGATCTGCTCTGCGGGCTATCGCGAGTGGCGGCCGGCGGCCTTCCCCTTCAATGGAGAGCGAGGGTAGCCTACAGATGCAAGATCAGCATGAAGAGCAACAACGTCGGCCAGCGCCACCACTGGAAAGGACAGAATCGAGGAGCAAGCGCTCCAGGGCCGCGTCCAAGACGTCTTCCTCGGCACAGAAGCGTCCTCCACGGAGGGTGACGCCACGCCCATCTCGTGCGGTGACTCCATCGACATCTGCTTCTGCTGCTATCTCCATCTCTGTGGACAAGATATCGATTGACAAGGTGTGTGATCTATTGATTTGCCATCTATTGCATTTAGCTCTAAAGCAGTAGCAATGTAACATATAAGATTGCTTGATTTGTTAAATTTTGGGTGCATCAGTGCTGCCCTAATGATAGACTGTTGATGCTAATTTCTGCATTGAGTCAATTTTGTGGTTGCTTATTGTGTTTGCTTGCGGCCATGTTATGCAGGAATTGGAGGTTCTGTCAGAGGGGGAGAAGGAGGGGGAACATGACGAAGAAGAAGATGATGAGGAGGAGAACAGCTTTGACCACTGTGACGAGTTATCTGAAAGCATGCCTTCAGATGATGGAGGAACTCAGGAAGGGGATGGAGATGACATGTCAAAGACTCAGAATGCAAAGAGAAGAGGAAAAAGGTCGAAAGCGGGTATCCAGTTATCCCCTTCCAAGTGCAAGGTAAAACGAGTAAAACGAGCGGATTGTTGGAAGTATTTCAAGGTTGTCACAGTTGCATCCAAGAAAGAGTTTGGAGTTACGGTGACAAAGGCCAAGTGCAAGTTCTGTGGTAAAAGTTATGTATACCATCTAGGGGGCACAACTTCACAGCTGAACCGCCATCTAGATAAGTGCACACAGTTTTTAAACAAGCTAGCTAAGGCTAAAAAAGAACTTGCTCAAGGTACGCTCACATTTTCTCCAGATGGCGGGTCTGTTGTTGTTAATCCAACTGAATATGATCATGAACACACTAGACTTTTGATTGCCAAGATGATTATTGTTCATGAGTATTCCTTTAGGATGGTAGAGCATAAATGGTTTAATATCTTGATGAAATGGATGAATAGCAGCTATGAGTCTATTGGTAGAAAGTCTATAAAAATAGAATGCATGAAGGTTTATGAATCTGAGAAAGAACTGCTCAAGAAGAGTCTTAGAGAGGCTGAATCGATAAGTTTAACTACTGATTTATGGACATCCAATCAAAATGTTCAGTATATGTGCTTGGTGGCTCATTATGTAGATGCTGATTGGGTCTTGCAATGTCGTGTGCTTAACTTTGTTGAGTTGGATCCTCCACACACTGGTATTGTGATAGCTCATGCTGTATTTGAGTGCTTGGTTGAATGGAAAATAGAGGACAAGATCATGACAATTACTCTTGATAATGCTTCAAACAATGATACTGCAATCACAAATATGAAGTCCAAGCTTCTTGCTAGAAGAAACACAAGCTTTGATCCCATTTATTTTCATGTTCGTTGTGCTGCACATATAGTCAATTTGGTTGTTAATGATGGGCTGCAGCCAATAGAATCTTTGATAAGTGATCTTAGGAACACAGTCAAGTTCTTTAAGAGGTCTCCAGCCCGCTTGTATAAATTTGTGGAGGTTTGCAACCAATATAATGTTAAAGTAGGACCGGGGCTATCTCTTGATGTTAAAACTAGGTGGAATTCAACTTACAGAATGCTTGATTCTTGTAAAGATTATAAGGAAGCATTTGGTTACTACTATGAAGTAGACAACTCCTATGAGTGGAAACCTGTAGAGTCTCAGTGGCAGTTGTATGACAAAATTAGGCCAATATTGGGAACAATGGCTGGGGCAACAACAGCATTTTCAGCATCCACCTACCCCACAGCCAATGTGTTTTATCCTTACATAGTTCAAGTAAAGATTGCACTGAAAGCAGCACAACGGTCGGGGGATATATATATGATGGCTATGGCTGATGCAATGTTGGAAAAATTCGATAAATATTGGGAAGTGAGGAACAATGTCATGGTCATTGCAACTATTCTTGACCCTAGGTTCAAGATGAGGTACATTAGATGGTGCTTTGCTCAGATTTATGACACTGTAAGGTTTCAAAAAGAGATAGATGAGATTGATAAGGAGTTGGAAACGCTCTACAAGAAGTATGAGTTAATATATCGCCGAAAGATGGGTGACACTGGCCAAAGCAATGCTCAATCAGCCTCATCTTCAAAGGATACAAGCAGCTCATTGGCTTCTATTGTTCCAAGTGGATTCCAATCCTTTTTAGAATCTAGTGCTACTGAAAGCTCTAAATCTGAGTTACTCATCTATCTAGATGAAGCAAATGTCTCCATAGATGACAAGAATTTCGACTTGCTCAGCTATTGGAAGGTGAATGCTCATCGGTTTCCTGTGGTGTCTAGTATGGCAAAGAGATTCTTGGCTGTTCCAGCTAGCAGTGTGTCATCGGAGTCTACTTTCAGCACTAGTGGTAGGATTCTAGATGACTATCGAAGTTCATTGAAACCAGCAACAGTCCAGGCCTTAGTTTGTGCTTCTAGTTGGATAAGGGGTACTCGAAGTTCTCCTATTATTGTGGTATGTAATTTATTTTGCACTACTTTTGTTATATTCATTCTATGTGATACTCACTCTTGGACTGCTTTTGTTAGGGGGAAGGTGATGATGGTGACATCGAGTCGGTGGAGTTTCCAAAGTGTGTGGTGGCAAGTAACTAGCATTAGTAAGTTCTGTTGCTGCTCATAGTCATTCAGTCATATAACTGCGCTACCATGATATTTATTGTCATTATGCTTTTCTACTCATATAACTGTTTACCTGTAGGCTTTAGGGAGAAAGGGAAGAGTGGAGTACAGGTGAAGTATACTTTTGGCTAATCTAGATGGTCAGATGGATGAGAGGAGAGGACGCATCACAAGGACAAGAACTTGTTGTTGGCTTTTGGGATTTGGCTGTGGCATGTGGCCTTTTGGATTCATGTACTCTATTCTATATGTGCTGTCCTAAACTCCTGAACTCTCCTTTTTAACTAAACACCTAGAGACCTAGACGGTAACCTGTAGGTCTGTATATATAGCTGGACATTAGGACTTGATGTGTGCTTGTGTATGTATTGGCCTTTGGCATGCACTTGGTTGCTGGTAAGCCCTAGTTGCTGGCATGCATGGCTGCACCTGCTGCTTGTTGGTTTTGCATCATGCTTATGCATTCAGCATTCGTACTTTTTGCTTGAATGTTGCATGAACTGGTGAAATATTTGTTCCTGGAATGAAATACTGAATGGTGAACTGGTGATGGACTGATGGCGTGATGTGATCAGGCCCAATCCAACCCATGCATATGCAATTGAATTATGTATATATTATTCTGTATGGTGTAACCTTGAGAAGTTGACATATCATTGATCTGTATATGCATAATGTGCTAGAGATATATATATGTTTTCAAATTTTCGAGCCGGCTCATGAGCTAAACGAGCTGGCTCGAGCCAACAAACGAGCCGAGCCGAGCAGCTCCTCTGGCTCGCTCTGTTAACGAGCCGAGCCGAGCTGGCTCGTTAGCTTAACGAGCCAGCTCGAGCTGAACCGAGCCGAGCCGAGCTGGCTCGATATCCAGCCCTAGCAGTCCTCACTTACTTATAGCCTGAACCTTATACGGAGCCCTATTAATTATATAGAGCCTTTTTAATAACAATAATAATTTATAAAATGTTATCAATACACGTTCTATATGTATCAAAAGAATTTTGTTATATCAACCAATGCATAAGGGTTACCTTAAAATTTTCTGATTGTTGTGCAGCTTGTGCTTTTCGAGTGTGCAGTGTGCTAAAAATTAAAAAAAATGACATGAAGTCAGAGGTGCATACAAAGCTGTATGAATTGGCCATAGGATACTAATCGCGGGTGATATAACTCAGATTGACATGAACCTGATTAACAGATTAATTGGCCATAGGACTCAGTGACTCACGGAGACGGATAGACGGACGCAGGGATAGATAGATGAAGCCTCCGATCAGACGCCGCCCGTCGGACTGCTTGGACGTCGTCACGTCCCGCGGCCGCGCGTGCATCGCTGGTGAGCGACGACTGCGAGCTGCGATGCGGGTGCTGCGCCGAGCCGCCGATACAGGATGCGCGGCGTGTCAGGCGAAACAAAATTGGAAGCTGAATCGATAGATTGGAAATTTGAAAGGCCATCGACTCGCTAGAGCCTAGAGCCCAGACTCGATACGCCGGCCCGTCGTTTCGCTTTCGGCCTTTCGCCTGGCGTGGCCTTGGGCCTTGCTCGATAATAGCTGGGTCGGGGAGGGGGTTTTCACGTTGTCCACGCGCACTACGCTCGCTCCCTTGAGATGTCCACGGCCCACACCCTCATCTGCGTTAACGTTTTGTTTTTTTTTTCCTCTGTCTCGTTGGGTACGGCGGGTAAGAAACTGAACGGTGAGAAAAAAATTAGATTTTTGGCAGAATCACTTTCCAACTCGTGATTTTTATGGGTCTCGGTCCTTTTCCACCTTCCCTGGCCCTGACAGGCGGGTCCGGCGTGAGGGGTAAGGCGGGCCCAAATTGGGTAACAAATGTTTTCAATTGTTTTCGTTCTTTATAGTATAGATTTTGATTGCATGGCGTTCGTGGTGGGGAAGCCGCACGCTGGCAACCAAGGATAATGGTGCAGATGATAGAAAGCGGATGAAAAAAATGTGCACTTCTTTAGGAGTAGAGATTAACAGACATACTCCCTCCATATCACAATTAGAAGACGTTTTGGACAAGATTTTAGTCAAACGTTGGAAATATAAATCATGAATAATTTTTAATTCGTTGAGTTTAGAAATGTGAAAACCATATGAATAGATTTGTCTTAAAATGTATTTTTATAAAAGTATAAATATAATATATTTTAATAAATATTTTTAGAAAAATAACAAGTCAAAATTACGTTTTGGAGACCGTGTCGTTGTCCTAAACGTCTTCTAATTGTGGTATGGAGGGAGTATGTATGTAAAACGCTAAATGTATGAGGAGATTTGTCCAACTCCCATGATATTAATTATTTACACTTCCAATTTTTTTTTGTAATCTTTATCTTTATTTTTACCTATTTCTAAAGAGAGGATTGCTTTTTCTTTTTTTTTGTCCGGCCTTACATGTGGGTCCCACTTGGTGTGTTAAACTCCAACCACGACTCCAACTCGACGTAGGTTTTCTCGTTGGGTTAGACTTCTAAATGAATCCGTCATATACATCTATCAATCGCGTTTCCATAGTTAATTTCGTCATGAGGACCACGTACATCTCCAATGCTAAATTGCCGTTGCGCTAGCGGTGCTCTACTGTCCCATGCAAATCAAAATCGGACAGACCGGCCTGACATATGGGTATCGAACTCCTTGCTGACTTTAATGACTAAAACTAATTGTGTTCTACTGTTCTGTTAGGGCCTGTTTAGTCCGGTGAGAAAACTTTACGAAATTTACTGTAGCAATTTTAAATCAAAGATTAGGAGGACTTAACGTGATTTAATTATAAAACTAATTACACGGATGGATGGAAAATCGAGAGACGAATCTATTAAGCCTTATTAATCTGTCATTAGAGATTGTTTGCTGTAGCACGACATTGTCTAATTATGACCTAATTAGGCTTAATAGATTCGTCTCATAATTTCACCTGGGGTTATGAAATGAGTTTTGTCAGTAATCCACATTTAATACTCCTAATTAATATCAAATAGTCGAATTTACTGTAGCAATAAAAAATTGGTGAACTAAACAGTGCCCTAGGCCCCTAGCTATTAATTGAAGGAGAATCCTTCCTGATCAATCGTTCTTCATTAATTCATATCTTCGACGAGCCACCAGCCATGAGCCACCAGACATGGCACCACAGAGTTACACGAGTGGCCACCGCGCGACACGGCGCGGCGCCTTCATTTTCACGACTGCGCCGTCCCATGGGCGCTGTATAGCTCCTGACTTCTGAGCACCACTGCATTGCTGACTGAGAGAATTCCCTATTTTACACCAAATGATAAGTCAATTCCCTATGTGACACTCAAAATTTTGATCTTCCCTATTTGACATCGGATCCAACTTTTGGTAACTTTGATGCCTTTTATGACACTGCCATGGCACCTTACTTTAAACACTAAAGCATAACCCTGAACACTAAAAATCCTAATCCCTAAACACTAAACCATAACCTTAATCCCAAACCTTAAACTCTAAACACTAAACCCTAACCCTAACCCCTAAACACTAACCATAAACCCTAAACCATAAACACTAATCCTAAGCACTAAACCCTAAGCATTAACACAAACATTAAACCCTAAACACTAAACAATAACTCTAAACGCTAAACCCTAAACTTAAAAACCCTAAATGACATAGCAAAATCATGGCAGTGTAAAAGAAGTCACTGAAATTTAGATACGGTGTCAAATAAGGATTAACGAAGTTTTAAGTGTCATATAGAGAATATGTTTATTTTTTGGTGTCAAATAGAGAATTTATTCTCGCTGATTCGCTGGTGATGCTTGTTAGGCCCGCGCGCGGACGTCGCCAAATGAGACCTCGTAGTCCATCGGGGCCATCGTGGTGGCGCATACAGTGAGCTGGAAGACTAAGAAGCCAAACAACCAGAAACCTAAAGCAAACCGTGAAGAAAATGTCAGTTCAAGCTACTCGACGATCGAGCAAAAAATATAAACTACAAAACTCTTACGTCCAGATGGCCTTGTAATCTTGTTGTGGATGGAGAAGGAGAACTAGCTGAGGGGAGCACCTCCTTGATTGTTGGCCAGCAGCTACGACAGTAGTCAACCATGAACATATTTTACTTGAGGGGTGTTTAATTCCAGTGAATTGGTGAAAAGTGGTGAAAAATTTTGTATTGGGAAGCGTGTTCTGTGAGAGAGGGCACGGTTGTCAGTGTGAAAATTTTTTGATGAATTTGAAAAGTTGAGGGAATTAAACAAGGCCGAACTTCGAAGCTTGCCGTAGCTGACGAGCTCGCACCTGTGCCTGCAGCACTTCTCTGCGACGTCCTGCTGCCGTTGTCATCGACCTTCCGCCCATCATCAGGAAAGAAGACCTCATGGTCTTGGTGGACCCAGCGTCACCGTGAAAGGCATTGGAGCTAGCTCGATGATTGGAAGTCCTCCTATGCCACGGCTGCTCGCGCCATTTGTTGTAACCATGGAAAAATCTTAACCTCAATGAGTGTTTCTGTTATGAATTTATAATATTCTAAAAAAAGATGCTCAATCCAGGATAGCTGGCTGGTGTCATTGGTAGGTGCTAATTCTGCATGCTAAAATTGTTTAGTCTCTGCAAACTGACAATGTCTCCTGTACATGATAGGTGCTAATTGCTCATGTCAAAGTTGTTTAGTCTATGCAAACTGACAATGAGATCTTGCCTGCTCATCAATTGTTACTTGTAGGATGGAGTCTATACTATTCATCGTTGGGAGGAACCACCTTAGTCTTTTGAAATTGCATGATGGGCAAAGGGACTTGCAATCCTATCTTTCATTAGAATGTTGCTTACGAGAGTGGAGACACTAAAATTGCCAAAAAGAAATTATTGCTAATAAAGCTAGAGTTCTTTTTTGTTAGATTTCTTGAGAAGCTAAATAGTACATGTTCTTGGAAAAAAATATATTGGTTATGATATCAAGTAACAATCTCATAACTTTTGTAGCTTTTGGCTTCTATGTTTGGATTATAGTTTTTTTGAGATCCGTAGCAACGCACGGGCACATATATGCTAGTAAATATAAAAAGGAAAATTTGTGCACGATACAATTCAAAAATGGAATTTTGCGTCAAACACATCATCAAAGTTGATTTTATTTCCAGCACACTGTAAAAGTATGATTTGGTCTCTAGTACACCACATCTAGGGGGTGTTTAGTTCACCCCCTCTCTCCTCCATTTTGCACAATACACGCTTTCCAATGCATTTTTTTCCCTCTGTGACACGCGACCCAATGCATAAAAACAATATGCATAACATCTAAACACCCCCCTAAGTCCAGGCCCAACGCGACACCGTGCCTGGTGGCTTCAAGCTCCACATCTGCATTTAACGGGCACGTCACACCGAACAGTAGCTTCGCAGTGTGTCAGAACGTCTTGCAGAGGTGCCGGGCGCTTCATCTGACACAAAGTTGAGGCCACCGACAGACGTGCGTCGGCTTGCTCTATATCGGACCACGTACTCCTTTTCTTCCTGGCGTATTCAACTTTTCTTCTGCTGTGGCAAACACAACGTTGGCTTGCAATGTGGAGCAAGGAGCCTCAGCGTTGGCTTCCTATTACTTTTGTCTGAGGCAACTGCCTCTGGTGGCTTGGGTTGAGCTTGCCCTAATAAACTAGTTTTCATATAGAAAAAAGTCAAAAGGGACGACTGACGAAAAGAGCTGGCATCTGTTTTCGCCTGAGGTTCGTTGTCTCGACATTGGTAATTGCCAGCAAAGGCGTTGGTTTGAATACGGGACAGGTGTCGTCCTATCCGCGAATCAAAACAGTTCCCGAGTCCCGTACTCAAAAGCTTCGGTCCCCACCACACCCTCACGGACGCGTGACGAATATACCACGCGTTCGATCCGCTCCCTCCCCACCTTGGCTTCCTCCTCGCGATCTCGCGGAACCAGCGCCGCCACCCCCACCACTCTCCAGCCTCCCGCCGCAACCGCGCCCCTTTCTCGGCCCTTCCAGGTGCTTCCAGGTCCCCACGCCCCCTCCGCCTCCGAGCGCCGCCTCTCCGCCGCCGGCTGGCCGGGAGCCCGACCGAGCAGGGATGGGGTTCATCGGCGCGCACGGCGTGGAGACGCTGAAGCGGTACAGGTACAGCGGGGAGGACCGCTCGGTGGTGGCCAAGTACGTGCTCCAGCCCTTCTGGAGCCGATGCGTCACCCTCTTCCCGCTCTGGATGCCGTGAGTAGCCCCTCCCCTCCCCTCCCCTCCTCCTCGCTCCCGCTGAGCGTGCGCGACAGCGCGCGACCAATTGATGTAGTGTTTTTAACCCTTGGGCGCCTGCAATGCGGTGATAGGTTGTTAATCGTGTTCATTGTTAAAATTCCACTGTTCTGTAGGTGTTCCCTGCTGCGTGCGTTGCTATTGGTAGTTGCTGGCTTGCTGCGCCTCCGGTCTCCCTAGCTTAATTGCAGTAACAAGTGCTGGCCAGTACGGTGTGCTGACTAGGAGTCGTTTGTGTTCAGTGTTGTTGTGGAACCTGTGAATTTGGAAAATGCACAGAACTGCGTATGGTATTCCACACAATATCACTTTAGGGAGTGAATATACAGAAGTCAAGCAGGCACTTAAGCAGTAGGGGATTGATATGACTGACTAGTTGCTATCTACTGTATGGCCGAGATAATTAAATTGTTGTGTATGTGAGTTTGGTATTATACTGTTGCCATTTTTCAGTAGCCAATGGATTCTGTGCCAACCGCTCTAAACAGAGCAAGACTAAATTGCTATGGTTTCACTATTGTTTTTCATAATCATAGATCAAATATACGAGGGTGAGCTGATCCAGCAATTTCCTTCATATCTTTGGCCGTGATCAACAAGTGCTCATCTACCTGCCTAGCATAGACATGTCTATATACATGTAAATTGCATTTTATTTGGTCACTTCTTTGTATGGACAAATGATTGGGTTTGAGAAATGGGTGAGTTGGGGTGGGGAATGCAACCTTAAGGTTTCTCAAATTCATTAAGTTTCATATTGATCTTTGTTCTTTCCTCACCAAAAGTTCTGTACTAACCTATATTTGTCTTCATTTGTATGCATGGATTCACAAACAGACCAAATATGGTAAGAGATCGATGACCAAGTTGTCAATTCTTTGTTGGATTCATCTCATCTGGTGCAGCACATGGCTATGCTTTCCAACATTTCAGATCACACTTACAGGATTCACGTTTCTAGTACTATCAGCGCTGCTTGGTTATGTAAGTGTCTTCCTTGCTTGAATTAGTTACAATTTTCTGATGCTGTTCACAAGCAACTAAGATCCCAAGCTGATGCATTCTATATTTCATGATGGTGCCCTTCATTTTATTACTCATTGTAATGGTAATCTTTCTGCAGATATATTCACCTCGCCTTGACACTGCTCCCCCTAGGTGGGTTCATCTTGCCCATGGATTACTTCTCTTCTTGTACCAGGTTTGTGAAACCAATCACAAGATTCTAAATGGGCAATTAAGTAGTCTTCTGATTCTTTTTTCAAGATTTGCAATGACCCTGCTTTTCCTATGTTAGTATTTAATTTCCTGCCTAGAGAGACAAGAGCCCAGGCAAACAAGCGTATTGTGTAAGTGTTAATGTGAGTTTAGTATTAATGGCTGACTTATTAGTAAATAACATAGCTGCCTAGGGATAGTTGTGTGATTGCTCTAGGTGGTTGAACTTTGATTCCCATGTCAGTTTTTGCAGAATAATTTTTGTAGCTTAGTTGCAGGTCCAGAAAACTTTAATTGTTATGTTAGGGCTCAATTGCAATTTAAACATGCTTCAGCATGGTCAAAATTAGTAGGGATTGACAGAAAGGAAGCGAAATGTGTTTCATGTAGCTTAGTTTCATGTAGTCAAATGAGAGCAAACTACTCTTTTGGCTTGATACCCTGTGCCCCTCTCTGGTGGTTTTGTATTGCTACAAAGGTGTCTGATATAACCATACGGCTTACTGAACTTTGAACTACATGATTGCTAAACTGGTTTTTTGGTCTCGTACTATCAGAGTATCAGGCCTCACTAGGGGTGGGCAAAAATAAACTGACACCGAAAACCGACCGAACCGAACCGATGTAACCGATTTTCACGGTTTTTTCGGTTTATGGTGTTCGGTTCGGTTTCTAGATTTTATTTGCTCGGTGTTTGGCGTCATCGTCGGTCTTGGACTCGTAAAAACCGATTACACCGACAAACCGATAAGAGCTGTCCAGCACCAGTCATGCAGGCCAAGCTGCCAAGGCCCACCGTAGCCTCCGGCCCTCCGCACTTAGTTTTATACGGCCTCTTCAGCTCTTTCCGTCTACGCTTCCTCCGTTGACTCTCTCTCTCTCTCTCCCGTATCTCTCATGTCTCTCATCTCTCTTTCTACCTCCTCCTGCAATCTACGCAAGGTGAGATGGGATCCATGGATGGCAGGAATCGATTCCCCTTCGAGTTTCAGATCGATTTCTTCATTCCTCTCTTCTTCTCTCTTCCTCTATCCCCCTGCTATATCTGCTGCGCTCCTCGATCCTCCTCTCAGAAGTGATTGTTGCCTGGTTTAGGTTACCTATCTTCAGATCTGGTGGTTGGCAACAGGATTGTTCACCAGGTAGGCAAGGGATGAGGGATTTGAGCTTCTGTTCTGGTTTTGGATTGAATTTTTCTGTGACACCAAACACCGAACCGAAGTTTTGCGGTCCTATGAATGCCAGAAACCGAATTCTCTTCCCTTTGTTCGGTTGTCAGATTTCAGAAACCGAAGTTTTTAGAGGCCCGAATAACCGAACCGATTACACCAAAACAACTGAATGCCCACCCCTAGGCCTCACCATTTGCAACATCCAAATCCTTTGATAACCGATTGTGGCATAATATCTTAAGATCTTGAGATATGAACAGTTTTACTTGGCAAACTCTAGTCCATTCATATTCATAATATTTGTTGAATGTACTTTGACATTGTATTTCCTTATGGAGATTAAAAAGGATGTCAGAACTTGCTTTCTTGTCTGTTGGTACGCTTAACAGTACACAAGTTGTCTAAACAAAGTGAAGAGTATGATGTCATCATCTTGCTAATTTTGACTGGTAATGGTATAATATTGCCTCATAGCATCTCGTTTAACGATATGATATTGCCTTCATGCTAGACTTTTGATGCTGTTGATGGTAAACAAGCGAGGCGCACTAGCTCATCAAGTCCTCTTGGAGAACTTTTTGATCATGGTACTTTTTAGGCATCATGGTCTCTTTCTTTCTTTCTGTAATTATGTGACCTTAATATCTCTGAATTGTTATTTTACAGGATGTGATGCACTTGCCTGTGCTGTAAGGATTTTCTAAGCCCTTTAACTTTGTCCTACTCCTTTGCTCTTTGAGATGTTTCTCTGAATTGTTGTTAGTTTGAAGCCTTGGCCCTAGGAAGCACCTTGATGTGTGGAGGATGGACATTCGGTTTCTGGGTGGTTGCTGCTGTTCCGTTCTATCTTGCAACCTGGGAACAGTAAGACCCTTGCTCTCATTTGGTGCCTACATACTCTATTTGAGCAAGATTTGCTCTAATCCTTCTATGTTTTCTGATCATTCGATCAATCCAATATTAAATTTGTGATGTTCATTACTAGGCTTATAGCCTCTGTACCTACTGTGGTATTAAGTTATCTTTGACGTCATCTGGACAATGGTGTTTTGTCTCTGAATTCCTGGGAATTAGCTTTCTGGAAGGAGCTTTTCTTGGTAACTCTTCGAGTTAAGCCAAGTGTAGTGGTGAAAATAAATTCTTGACTGAGTAGTTTATAATTTCTCTGCCTTTTCTCTTTTGAGCCTAAAACTCATTGTGAAAATCGATTTTCACAATGAGTTAGGGTTTCACAGCAAGAACCGGTCAGACCGGTTCCTACAGTGGAACCCTAGATCATGGTAACTCAAAATGCAGCCCACCAAAACACTTGATCTCATAGGTAGGGGATTTCCCCTGTCGACTTCCTAAAAAAACAAAAAAAAGCTTGTGCATGTCATTGTTCTACTCCATGGAATGTGATATAATAAGTGATAAAATAGTTGTACTTGAATTTCTACCCTCATGATAATTTCCAGAATAGCTGTAGAACACTTTGATGATTTGGCGTGTGTTTTCATTTTCTTATCACTAAAGATGACAGAGTCTTGAAAAGCGCTAAGGCGCAAGACGGGCAGTGGGGTGGTGCCTTGTGCATCATCACTGATTAGGAGGGCTAGGAGGCGATCAAACGCTACACTGGTGTTGCTTAGAGCCTCAATGCCACCTAAACAGACTAGAAGCCTAGTTTAAACAGTGGTAGATTAGTGGTTGCTCTACTTTCTTATTTGTCGTGTTGAATGGAGGTTTTAGTGGCACAGGCAGTAGAGGAGGGAGCCTTGTGGGGTGCAGCCGGAGCTAGGGACCTTCAAAAGCTCCTTGAAGGCCTGCTACTTTTGTAATTTGGATCGTTTTTATTTTCGTGCATGGGTGGCTGGTTCATAGACACCGAGAGGAAGAGGTAGAAACGACATGTAGCTCTTCTTCGCATTTCAGGAAAAAATGGATGTTCATTTTTCTCTGTTTGTGACATTGAGAAAACTTACTGGTTCCAATCAGTGCTTTGTGTACTGTTGAACTGATGTTGTTTATGTTTAATTTTTCATAGTGTTTGCTATCCATTGACATTACCAAAGGTCTGGAATGTTGTTTATAACTACTTGCATTTGTGTCACCAGCTTCTTTACAAATACACTCATCCTTCCTACAATAAATGGACCAACGGAGGGCCTGATGTTGATCTATGGGTCCCATTTGTTTACGTTTCTTACTGAACCCCCAACCCCTCCGCGCGCATGCACACACACAAATCTCGATGCGCAGTTAATGTCCTGCTTGAACATTCTATCATATTCTTCTTAAATAAGAAGCTGCACTACAGCTTATGTATGTTTACTCTATGTAGGCGCTGAATGGTGGGCACAAGATTTTCGGAAATCACTACCCATTTTTGGTTGGATTCCACTTCCGTTTCTCTCTGGTATGTTGACTGTAGGAACTATCAGATGTCTTCACTATTTCATGTGAACACAATAACCTTTTCCTTTATGCCTTATTCCTATGTTGTTTGACTCCTAGCATATAAGCATTGCTTTGGCCTTTGCTTACTGGAACTGTTTCTAAAGTTCTTTCTTTTGCTTGTTCAGAAATCGAAATTCCCCTATATGTTATCGTGCTGATTCTTATGATCGTGGGTGCTGTTGTACCTACTGTTAGATCCAAGTAAGCCTGTATTCATTTCTCTTTTCCCCAGGTGACTTTGTGATAGTTCCCACTATTATTCAGCATTAAAAACTACTATGGGACTACATGCAAATATTGATCCTTCCAGTTTCATAAATCGCTAACTTTGCAAGTGACTCTGGGATATTCACCACGTGACGAAGCAATAATCATAATTGATAACATAATGATGTTATGTGTCTCCTATAGATGATCAATTCTATCAATATGTTACTCTCCTTTGTATTCAGTGCCCAAAACTGCTTGCAAATATTGATTCATCCACTTCCATTACCCTTTACAAGTTATTTGTGTATTATTTTTTCCACAAGGTGAAGTTAGAATAATAGTATCTAAAGATTACTGTGTTTCATATTTGTTATCTTTGCTTACAAGCGATTCTCCCATTGCCCAGTGTCAGTAATGTCCAAGAGGTAGTTGAGGCGCGAAAGGGAAGCATGGCAAAGGCATTAGCGATGGTAAGCTTTTGACACTTCTCATATGTAGGCTTATATAGTTTGAAATTTTAGTAGCCTCGGCTTTTCTACAATGCTTTCGATATAGTAATTAGTAAGGAACCATCCACTTAAATTTAAGCCCTAAGCAAGCAAGCATGGAATGGTAGTTTTAAAAGGAACGTGTATTCTTTAGTATTGCATTTTTGACTTTGTGTCTAGTAATAGAGCTTTTCCTTTCATTAAGTTCATATATGCTCACACAGCAAGTGCTGAAGGAGCAATAGACATCTGGTTCCCTCCAAGGCATTTAGCCCCCTAGAGCATCTAAATTTTGTCAGGGCTTAGGTGTTATTTTTAATGTGTCTTTAGTTATCTTAGATAGAAACTAAGCTGTCTTACCATTGTGTGTTTGGCAGTCTTAGGTTGCATGCTCTGTTGTTTTATATAACCTGTTTGAGTCACATTATATGAGAACTAGGAATAAAACTTTGCTTGTCTCTACAGATACCACATGGCATTTATGTTGATTCTTTTTACATTTTTATACTTGGCTGCAGATCCTTCCTTTTATTACACTGTTAGCTGGAGTTTCTATCTGGTATGGCTATCGGACAACTTATTCTTGTTTATTGTATAGGATAGTAGGATACAGCTTCTGAAATATAAATGATATAATCAGGCTTTTATTATGTGCTTATTCAGGTGTTATCTTTCTCCTTCAAGTATTATGAGGAACCAGCCACATTTGCTTGTAATCGGGACTGGCTTTAATTTTGGATATTTGGTGGTGAGTTTCATTTATTTGTTTTGTTGTTAGACTCTGCAAATTGTTCAATGCAACAGAGATTTATTTCTGCATTTAAATTTTCAAATTTATTTGCAGAAGTTACTTATGACCAACTATTATATAAAGTAGGTTCGATTCGACAAAGCAGCCTTAGAAACCACTACCCAGGTTACATACATGTTATCTCAGTGTGAAGTAGTTTAGTCTTTAGTATTGATGGCCCCATACTAGCATTAGACACCTCACATGGATATGGCAATGTATGGTAGCATGAGTCAAGCAAAGCACATGATGGCTGAGTGAACATAGATTATAATTGGATGTAATTTCAGCTGTTGCATGGTGTTCTTTATTATTGTGTCATTCTGTGCTTCCATTGAGGGACAAAGCCAGCATGAAGTATTAACCCACGATCAACCCTTTCTATTTATCTCTAGAATTACTACTGTTCACCATCTCATAACGTGAATAATCATGCATGGACAGGGAAGAATGATACTTGCCCATTTGTGTGATGAGCCCAAAGGTCTAAAATCTGGGATGTTCATGGTATGACTTTATTTAGTGTCAAGTTTTCTTATCTTCACATACCAATTGCAGGTCGCTTTAAGTGCTAACTAAAAATCTCTTATTGCAGTCTCTGGTGTTTCTTTGTTTTCCGATTGCAAATGCTCTCATTGCAAAGATAAATGATGGGTAAACTCTTTTGTTATTCCACCTGGTACCAGTAACATGTGAAGTCCACTCTTTTATAGTTACACTAAATGTTTCAATTTTCTTACTGGCAGGATGCCTTTAGTTGATGAGCTTGTGCTGCTCGTTCTGTATTGTGCATATACAGGTGAACTTGAGCACTTTCAGATTCATAATTACACTCTGACCATTCTGAAGGAACCCTGCATCTTTCTAGGCACTAGCATTCTGTTTGTCCATTCCACTCAATACTACCATTCCTTGCGGGACAAAAGGGCCTGTGTAGATTTATAAGGTGCTGTTTCAGATAGAGATATACCATACGTGTGTCCAGATTTTATTTCGCAATTGACTTACCGAGATAGTGGTTATGTTTAGTATTTTATATTGCAATTGACTTGTACCAAGATAGTGGCTAATGTTTAGTCAAGTCTTTCTTCATCTCCTAATGATAGGTCACAAGCACGATAAAAACGGTACTAATTTGTTCTTTTATTACTGTTATACTGGGTATGGTCAGGCACCGCATGCATGCATGTGGCATTCTCATGTTCATATCGCGAACTATGCATCTCAAAAGTTTGCACACCGCATGCATGCATGTGGCATTCTCATGTTCATATCATGAACTATGCATCTCAAAAGTTTGCACATGATGTGACATCCTCTGTAGTTATGAACTTATGATCACCTATGTCCATCCTTATGCTTGCTTATCTGTTCACAATCAGCATTTAGATATCACCATTTCTTGTTTGTGACAGTGGGTCTTTACCTACACCTTGCTGTTTCGGTTGTGCATGAAATAAAGGATGCTCTTGGAATCTACTGCTTCAGGTCTGGAAACCTCCGTATTATCCTACTATACAGAAAACTGCCATGTTTTAACTCTTAACCACCTTTTCCCATTGCTGCTACTGACAGGATAACTAGGAAGGAGGCTTGAATTCGTTGCAGTCTGGATATATTATTTCACAAGTGCTAGCTCGTAGCAACAATTCAACACCATGAACACTTAGAAGTGTGCCCTAGGAAACACAGCAATCATCTGTCTGTTGTGCTGAGAAATCGAAGGATTGTAATGCATAGCTATCTTGGCCCTATGACAGTTAAATGTACAATATGGGTTGCAGATGTAGGGTAGTGATAGGGCCTTAGAAGATATGGTGAAGGGATACAGTAGGGCTGTTCATGCTCCGGGTTTCACGGGTTTTTAAAACCAAACCATTCAGCCCGTAAAGGAGTAAAGTAGAACGTTTTGACACTCGCCGGTTCGACGGTTTAGACGGTTTACCAGCAGCAGTCACGCAGGCTGCAGCCCACAGTCAATGTTGTCATGGTGGGCAAGGTGCCTGCCCTCGACACAGAATGGGAACAAGGTCGCGGAGCTGGTGTTGGTAGAGGATGTGTTGCGTGGCGGTGGCGGCGGCGACGGTGGCGACGGCCTCCTCCTCGAAATACAAGGCGCGGGTGCACCTGGTGAGGAGGAAGCGAATGCTGGTGTAAGCCAGCTTGCACGATGCTCCTCGCAGTGTATCCAGAACTCATCAAGGTTCATCTCCGGGCAGCGCGCACCGCCGCCGCACCGCTCCACCATTAACAGGGTCCTTCCGGACGGATAAGATTTCCCGCTAATACGTCGGCGAGGATTTCCAATATAGAACGGTTTGCAAGAGCGGGGTATCATGGGGAAAAACGGGGTATGCAGGAGCGGAGTATCATGGGGAATCGATATTTTCTGGCCGGCGACAGCATCTGTGCTTGCTGGCAGCGAACGTAAAGATCTGAACTCCATTAACGAGAGGGCAGAGAGAGATGTTGGGAAGGTGCGCTGTGAAGAAGATGAGCTAAATAACTTTTTTTTATTTGTTTGGTGGCCCCACTACCTATGCCTCTGAGGCTGCTTCGTTAATTTTCAGCGTGATATTTTCTGGCACTGGGTTAGGCGGGTAGAATCCGGACCAAAGCTAACCCGAGGACATCATGCTGAGACGGGTTAATACGGGCCGCTTTGACAGTTTGCTTGGGTTGAGGCCGGACCATGTACAGGGCTAGGATACAGATAGTTTTGGAAGCTTAAAACTGTGCTTGGAGAGAGTGATTGTAGCTGGCGATTATCTTTGGGTTTTCTTGGTTTTCATCTATGTTTAACAGGTGTTCATCTGCTGCTGTGTGCCCTCAAACAAACAGTTTCTTTAGCTTCAGGCAGGGTCGCAGGGATAATGCCAAAGCCTGCTAGGCGAAGGCGAAGGCCCTTGGGCTTATAGGCGTCGACGGCCTCTGTCTCGTGGGCCGGCCATTGCTTGGAGGAAGAAACTACAGGGCCGTTCTTGAGGCTGTATGTTATTTCAGGCTCAGCTTGCTATGTTTCTAGGAAGGAATGTTGCCTCTATAAAAGGATGCTCTGGTATATATCGTGGACTCTCCCACAATTTTGTCGGCTGCTTAGGGGGGTGTTTAGTTCAGCCTGTTTTGCAAAATGGTGCAGCGTTGGGTTGTGAGAAAAAGTGTATTGGGAAGTGTGCATTTTGCAAAATAGAGAAGAGAGGGGGGTGAACTAAACACCCCCTAAAAAAACAACACAAGTGACAGCGGGACAAGTCAGAAACAGCCGGTTAACGGCGATGCCCGAGGCCACCAGGAAAACGGTGACCGTGACGAAAAGCGACGTTGGCGGCACCTCCCGGAGCTGCAATGATACGCACGCCGTGGCCGCGCGTACGCCGAGGACACCGGCCACCGCACGCCGCACATGAACGAACGAGAGCACACGGCGCCGGCCCGGCCCCTCCTCTCCCGCTCCGGGCGCGTCTGCTTCCCGCACGCCCATACCTACCGGGTAGAGCCGAACGCAGAAGAGGCCCCCTGTCTCGGCGCAAACAAATCATTCGCGGTGAAGCCGAAACAGCGACGGCTTTGGCTCGGTGACGGGGGAAAACACTGGAAAGCAAGCTTGGAGCGACGCAGCGCAGCGCACTCGATGGCGGCGTATCTGCGGCAGCAATGATGCGGCGCTTTCCGGATGGGCAGGAGGCCGGTGGATCAGGGAGGCACTCCGGCGAGGGGCAAGTAGACTAGTAGTGGACTGTGGAGTGTGCAGCCGGCTAGCTGTGGACGACAGGTGTGGACGTGTGGT
>CM014273.1:58364380-58379183 GCA_004135705.1 Alloteropsis semialata
TATCGGCCGATGCGTGTCTGATTGGGTCTTGGCTACAATTCGACGCTACTCCATCGTCTGAAATAAAGCCGGCACAATCATAGAGCAATTTAACTGTTTATTTCCCTTGTCAATTTCAGGTCAAATTGACTGGCACGCCGCGAACCTGAACTGGAGTGTAGACTGGCACTGGAGCGAAGCTGATCTCCCTGGTCTTCTTGTGCTGCACGCGGGGAATACGACCGCCGATTTTCCGCGTCAACAAATGTATCAGTCAAAATACACAATATGTCAATATGTATGAAGTTATTGATACAGATAGAAAGAATATTATGCGTTGAACTGGGTGTAGTCCCTTGAATTACTAAAAAGCAGATAAATAAACTGAGCGTCCTCACCTCATCTTCAGATTTTGGGGTAGTCGGGAGAGGGACAGTTTGATTAAACCTCTGGACATTGTAAAGTTCCATAACTTTGTCATAATTTTCAGCCCACCACCTTTGTGCTTGCCATTTGTTGAACATCTCACGGCTAACATACACCATTACGTGCAAAAGAACAGAAAACCAAATGGTTATTCAAAGAACTGCTGCATAAATAGATATAAGCAAGCATGCACATCCATATCAGAAACTGATGCTCTCCTTAGTCCTATGCATCAGTTTTCACACCTCTTAAATCCTGATGCATTCCATAGAAATAGTTTTAAGTGGCCAATTTATATTTGACTCCAATATAACGAGGAAATTTGAGAGAATTGCACCATAGGTCCCTGAACTTAAATAGTTGTCTCATCTAATCCAATCCCCCTACACATGGAAGGGGGAGGGCGAGGTGAGAACAGCCATTTCCAAGGTCCTAGGTGAAACACATGCAGGTTCAAGGGGGCTGTGGAAGTAAATCGCAATCTTGAGAAGTCTAGGTGAGACAATCAATCAAAATGTTTAGGGGCATGTGCTGCAATTTTATCCTTGACATTGATAGGAGAAGTTGATTGATTGTTCTCCATATTCATGAAATATAAATTCCTTCAAAAATATTAAATATAGAACAGATGGTGAGCTAGATACAGTTCCCAAAACATCTGCCATCATTTAGAATGGAAAACTACATGGTTGAAATTTCCCTATAAATTAGGTTAAAAAAATTCCCTATAAATTGGAGGACAAACTATGAAGCGCTAACTGACAGTGATAATCTATCAGACGAACTATTTCTCAGAGACAAAAAGCCAAATGGAAAAGAGTGGGAAGCAGCACGTAATACTTGTTTGTTCTACTTCTTCCTTTCCATTTAACTTCTTGATTGACCACACAGAAGAAATCCAGGCTGTGAGCCTCCTGCCTGACTGCTTCCCTTAATAATGTTACTGACTCTTCCTAAGGAAAGCAGCATCTCCAGTACAACAAGTGTACTACAAGATATGGACAGGCTAGAGCAGCACAAATGACCCAAGCTGGACTTGCCCCACAGTGTACTAGCAGTATTAAATTCAAAACCCTTTCCCACGGTGGGAAGCCAACATGATCCTTTTAACCTCTTCAATGCATGGCTTAAGGGGGTGTTTAGGGCACGTACATCGGCGAGACGAGGGTCGTCTTTTTGCTGCCCCGTCAGCGAGATGCTCCGATGTGGCCCTCATTTAATGAAGAGAGATAGAAGAGCCGGCGTCTCGTTCGTCGACGACTTGAGCTCGTGCTCCGAAGCAAAACATCGGCTCTCGTCGACCGCTGTATGAGAGCTCCGTCTTGATCGCCGACGCCACGGATCCAATACGTTCAGACGCGCGCGCGATTTTTCTTTGGCAGCAAAGTAGCGCGTGCTTTTTCCTTCCACCCTCTGAAAAACCGCCACCGGGCGAGGCGGAGGAGCCGGCGCCGCCGCCGCGGCGCTGAGGGGTGGGATTCGGCGCGGGGCAGAGGCGCCCCATCACGGACAGCCGAGCCCGCCGCGGGCGAGATCCGACGTTGTCATCCTTCGTCGCGGCGGGCCGAGCTCGCCGTCGGCGTCCAATTCCCGGTGGGACCTCGCATCCCGTGGCCGCGGGCGAGATCCGACGTTGTCATCCTTCGTCGCGGCGGGCCGAGCTCGCCGTCGGCGTCCAATTCCCGGTGGGACCTCGCATCCCGTGGGTCGCCGCTAACAGCAGCAGCTTCGCCGAGCCTCACGGGTGTCCTCGCCGACGACTGCTCCGCCGAGTTGCTGGAGGCGGAGGTGGCTGGAGAGCGCAATCGAAGGGACCGGGCACATCGGCGGCGGTGGAGCAATTGCACAGCGAGCGACACAGCTCACGCAGCTCGGGCGCTTAGCTAAGCCGCGAGGAGCAACAGAGCAAGCTTGCAAGAACGATGCGCGGCGACGCGGGCGAGCCTCGTCCATTTGCTTTGCTGAGAGAGAATAGAAGCAAGGAATAGCCATGGACTCTCTGGAACAGCAGGAGGATGAGGATAGAAAGTAAATAAAAATACAGTCTTTGGACACTTAACAATATAAAGTTGACGAACCAGTATATATCCCATTAACAAACTAAGATATTTTGTTAGAAATATTTTTGTATGATACAATTTTTTCTTGCTTATTGTTACCTTATGCTTTTCTTAAACTTATTTGAATGTACTATATGTTCTCTCATTCAAGCATCAAAATGGCTACAAAGATGACATTTGTATTTGATCACAATGATTTATGTGCCTGTAGATAAATTAAATAACTTGCAGACAGCTAAATAGACGACCCACTGTATAATCTGTCTTTTCAGCTGTCTGTGTGTGACATGGCAGAATACATAGACAGCAGCTGTCTCAACCGTTGTACATGCCCTTAGATACCATGGAATGCAAAATGGTTTGCAAAATGGCCGTCTCGATCTGCGTGCACAGAGAGAAAAAAGTACATTGGAAAACGCGTAGAATGCAAAATAGAGATAGAATGCAAAATGAGGTGGTATCTAAACACCCCCTAAATCTACTACACCTATGCAGAGAACCCCCACTGGGGAGTTCTCTCGACATGCAAGCATGCCACCTCAGCAGCCCCACTCAGACCACGACATCAAGCGGCGGACCCCACTGTTTGAACAAACTAAAAAATATTATAACTCACAAACCAAAAAACCAAATTAAATTCTGATGATACCATTGAATTCCTTTTAATAAATCCTTCAAAACAAGATCTCATATAGATATATTTCGATAAAATTACAGGTGGGCCGCACTGATGATAGTTGGTATAGAGTAAAGTAAAAAATAAAAAAAGAGAATGAAAAAAGAGAAAAAAAGAAAGAAAAAGAATAAGAGGGTGATAGTAATATTCTAACTCATAGATTTCTCCTTCATACCCGCGCGGCAACGCGCGGGGAATCCAACTAGTTTCTAAATCTACTGACCCTAGGACATGCATGCCGACATGTATGGACTTGGGCCAGGCGGCCGCACGTGAGAAGTTAAATGGAGCTCTGTCATGGTGTTGACAATGGAATGGGTCATTCCCCTCTCTTTTTTTTTCTAATGTGGTTGCCTTTAACAATATGCCAGGTTGTTCCTGTAAAACCCTGTTATATTATGTAAGGGATTTACTATGTGGACAATGGAAGAAATGGCAAAAAAACAGTGTAAGAAGACACGCTGCACACAGATTAGCATGTGAGATGGGTATGAGGTTGCATAGGAGTGAGAAGTGTAGTGGACATGCATCGTACTTAATTTAACGAACTGGAGCCTCTATGTTGCTATTCCAAGGGCATGGCATGCTTTTCATATATTCTCAAATCCAATCTGGATTCCACTCTTCTGATGGAAGTAACCTTTTGTGACAGGAAGCTTTCACTTTGTCGCATCCGTTGTCTAAAGGCTTTATTGGGATTCAGATTGTTATTCAAAAGCTTTTGAGCCACACAGAACAGAAGAAAAACAGAAGAAATGGAATGCAAAAACGGAACATGGGAATCTAGCCGTTCTGATCAGAAACTAACGCATGAGCCATCATTTAGAGAAATTTAGAAGTGGAGACAAGCCAGGTTAGCCCCAGAATTTAACAACCCTATTGTGCAGTTCTCAAGGAACGGTAAAGATTCTACTATGTTTAACAAGTAAAACAGAAGAAATTGCAGTTCTAAGTATGACTCACATGGAGTCATTTAACCATTTACCACAGGTCAACTGCTCAGTTTGCACCTTTAGCAACAGCTAGTTCAGAAAAAAAAAGGTGTAACAATTTGTTTCATCTATCTGGAAATGCTCTACCAAACTTACGACCAAGCACTGTTGTATCCAGAGCGTGACACAAAAATCTCAATCTAGTCTGCTCAAAAGGAGAAAGCAAACGGAATCATTTGTGATCAAGCAATGGACTTGTGAAGCAGAACTGAAACTCCATCCCAAGTAGCCAAAGGAACGCACCTGAATCGAATGCGTTTTAGGTCGTTGCCACCTTGCGCCAGCGAGACGAAGGTAATGAGCACGCCGGGCTCCACCTGCGCCACCCACTCCTTGGCGTCGTCGTCCTTGCCACCACCGCATCCGCCAGCGGCTTCCGACGCCATCTCGTCGTCCTCAGGGAAGTCGGTGCGCACGCTCATGGACGGCGTGGCGTCCCCACTTGACAGGGCGGCACCCCCGCTGCGCAGTCGCGGGGTGGAGGCCGCCGAGCTCCCGGCGCGGCGGTACGCGTAGTGGAAGCGGTCGGAGGCCGAGCCGGTGTCCGAGCCCCCGAAGGCGCTGCCGCCGCGGTGGTGGTACGGGTGGTGCCGCCGCGACGCCGCCGCCGAGGAGCCCGCGCAGGGCTTGCAGTGGCGGTACGCGCCGACGCCTTGAGCGCCATGTCCTTGATCTGAACCCAAAAAACAGGTCCCGTCAGTTGGCACGCACGAACCGAATCAATCCCGTCCGATCTGATTCTACAGCCTCGAAACGAGGCAGGAAATGCTCAAAGCTTCAAAGTCCAATAGAAATTTGCACAGATTGACAAATCCGCATGTAACGTCCCGACCCCCCCGGGTCCGGCCCCGCGTACGCCTGACAGTTTTCTAGGACCTCAAGAATTTCCCCACAAACCAACACATGTCTTTTCTGCGCACTTTGTCCTCACTCATGCACACCCGGAAAGAACTTCCCGGAAAAGAAGTTGCAACTTGTTGGTATGAGTATTCTATTAATCCTATTAAGCCTTAGGCCAGGATGTCACATCCTCCCCCTCTTAGAAGACCGACGTCCTCGTCGGTCAACCCCAAGCCAGGAACGTCCTCTCTTGGCCACGTCCGTGTGCCCAGTGCCAGCGCATGTGCCATGCTGTGTGACCACTCTGGGCTCACTCCAGCCATGCACACCATGCCTGCGCAACTGCGACCCCACGCGCCCGTGAAACCGTGAGAGTCGGCTCTGATACCAATTGTAACGTCCCGACCCCCCGGGTCCGGGCCCGCGTACGCCTGGCAGCTTTCTAGGACCTCAAGAATTTCCCCACAAACCAACACATGTCTTTTCTGCGCACTTTGTCCTCACTCATGCACACCCGGAAAGAACTTCCCGGTCGGTCACCCATCGCTCCAGGCCAAGCACGCTTAACCTCGGAGTTCTGTCGAGATGAGCTTCCGGAAAAGAAGTTGCAACTTGTTGGTATGAGTATTCTATTAATCCTATTAAGCCTTGGGCCAGGATGTCACATGCTGGAACGACCCGAATTCCCAAAACTGAGAATCCGAATCTCTGCACCTCTATGATAGTCCCAGGAAGCGGCTATCACGTGCAATCCCTGTTTTAGCTGTTACAAATCCATTCCACATAGGGTAATATATATATACAACATCAAGGTTACAACATAAGAATATATGCAATACATCATCTCGGCCCTTGCCGACACAAGTCCGTGAGGATTGAATCAAACAGAGTAAAGATCTACGAAGCGCAGCGAAGTAGAAGCGAGGGAAACTCCAATCCCTCAGGCCAACTTGAGCATAGGCTGAACCCTAGTCTTCCCAATCCTCGTCTTCTGTGAGGTACTCCGGTTCTGAGCCTGAAACACCACCATCTACCCGAGAAGCGGGTAGGCCGTGTCACTCTCCATAGCAGCAAGCCAAGGAAACGAGGGAATTAATCTACATGCATGGAGTTCTATTTTTGGCTGTGGAGCTCCTATGCAGCAGCAAGCAATCAAGGAATATAATAATCCATCTCTGGGGCCTCGCCCCAATCAAGGAAGTCTGCACCAACACCCGGAACATCACCCATGTCCCGGCCCAACACATTTCGATGTGAGAGCTCCCTCCCCTGCACATCTCAGCGGCCCCCAAGGCCGGAATATCATGAAAAGGGAAGGTAGAAGCACAAGAAAAGTCTAGTCGGAGGTAGCGGTAGATAACAGTACCGTCCATATCCGAGGACGCGGCTATACGTATAGATTATACCTCTGCAGAGGGTGTACAACTGTACCCACCCGTGATGCAGCCGGATGGGGCGCAACCATCCGACCACACCCAACGGCCCGAGCGCTAATGTGAAGCTAGCACCTTCCTGCCTCTCCGAGTCCGGGGATGTCTTCAGTCACAGGGCACACCGTCGCTGACTGGAGACCTCGAAGCTGTGACGACCGCCCACGGGCCAGTGTGGGCTGAGTCTCTCTGAGTCCATCGTCTCGTACACGATCCACCAATCCGCCTACAGGCTAGGTGCTATCTTCACACTAGTCCCAAAACCGTCCCCCGCCCATACAAGGCAAGTGGTCTGTACTAAAAGTACTGTATCTGGTGGTATACCGACTCGGGTCCTAGGTTGCAGAGAGCGAGCACTCTCCTCCTCAAGTAGTACCGCAGTACAAATGCTAGTCCATCACAGACCAGCCACCAACTCCTCAAGACAAAGTCTCAACCAAGTACCCGCCACAGGTACAAAGAATGGGAAGGTCCCGAAACCTCCTTCCCGGCAAGGTACTTCCATAGTACCGTCCTGGCTCGCTCCCCGCTAAAACACATCAAGGAATATAACTCACCCAAAACACACGCCAAGAGTATCAAGGATCCCATCACCAATCCATAGCATAAACATGCCCAAGCATCACACAAATAGCATGTGATTAAATATTAAGGAACTAGCTATGGGGAAGTAGCTAGTTCCGATTAGGTGAGTTCAAGGAATCAAGTTTTAAATTATCAAGGCATGGCTTAATTAAACAGGTTATGCAATTCAAGACATGCAATCCATTCCATCAAAGCACTAGCTCTACTGCAAGCCTAATAGGATTCTATATGATGGAGAGTGACGTGACACCTGTTTTGTTGTTCCATTCTTCCTCGATGTAGCCTGGGTCGTCGATGTTGTTGTAGTCCAAGCTTGTAGTCTAGAGAAAGGAAGAAAGAAGCATCGCAAAAATAAATACACGTCATTACATCTAGGCAACAAGATGCAATAGAGAACCAAATAAGACTCAAATAACTCCAAACTAGCTACAAACAGCAAGAGCTTCATTTATAGAAAAATATGAACCAGAGTTCATATTTTTCTAAATTAAATTGAATTAGTTATGAGTCCAAGGATCTTTCAGCCATTTTAATTGATTTAAGGAATTAGTAAACAGTGTGGTCCACGTGTCGGCCCCTGGAATGCCACGTGGTAGACTGTGAGAGTGCCATGTGTCATGATTACGTCAACATGACGTCAGCCAGGGGGTCCGAGGTCCGGTCAGGTGTGTGCCCCGCTAGTGGTTCCCAACTGTCAGCAGTGGGTCCCACCCGTCAGCTCGTGGGCCTACATTCTGACAGGGCGCTGATGTGGCAGCGCCGCGGCGGCTTGGATCACGTGTGGCCGCTGCGGCCACGTGCACATGTGGCCGAGCGTGTGGCCTGTGTAGCTGTGCAGCGCGGCGTGGCGCTTCATGTCGCGCGTGGGCGCGTGCGTGTACGCGCACGGCGCGGCTCTGCGTTGCGTGGCGCCCGTGCCCGTGGCGTTTCGTGTGCGCGCGTGCGCGGCCAGAGCGTCGCGGCGCGACGTGGCCGGCGTGGGCGCGTGCGTGTGGCCGTGGCGTGGAAACGCCCGACTAGCCGGAGTCGCTCAGTCCCGCATCGCGGCGAGGCCATGGCGAGGCCAGGCACGATGCGGCGGCGCTCGGTCGTGGAGCAGCTGTGCGCTGCGTGTGCAACGGCGGTGGCGGGCTCTGCCCGTTCGCCGTGCTGTGCCGCTGGCCTAGAAAGGCCAGCGCGACGGCGCTCGCGCGGTCCTACCCCGCGCCAGAGCCACAGCGGGCTAAGGGCGAGGCAGCGGCGGCCGGCGTGGAGAAACGTAGCCTCGTGCGTGTGCGGCGGCGAGCTCGTGGCGCCCACAACATGGCCATGGCAGGACCATGCGCGTGCGTGAGCGGCCAGCCGTGCTACGGCTTTGTGCCGAGTGCGTGCTGGTGACCTGCAAGAAAAACGGGGCGGCGGCGCGAAGGCCGAACAAGAGTGCCCGTGCACAGGATAGACCGGCGGCGAAGGCCGGCACAAGGAGGTTCCATCGGCGCTAGGCCGGACAGCAAGGGAGGTCAAGGGAAGAGAGGCAGTGTGGTGCTCACCGAGGGGCGGCGGTGTAGTCGTCGCCGAGCTCGGTGTCGATGGGGTTGAGCAGCGGGCCAAAGGCAGAAGCTTGGGCACGTTCGGGCATTTCATCGAACAGGTCGTAGGCATCCAAAGGCAGAAGCTTGGCCATGGTGCAGACGACGTCGAGGATGGCGAGGCCGGTGCGACACGGACGGAGAGTAGCAGGTGAGCAGCTCGGCGTCTTCCTCTTCTTCAGCTTGCGGTTCTGCTTGAGGTTGACGGCAGCTCGCGGTACAGGCTTGGCGACGGGACCATGGGCGCAGCTCCTGCCCAGGGCGACGGCGACTCGCGGTCCAAGTCCGGGCGTGGCGAGGTCATCGTCGGGGCTTCAGGACGGCGGCGTCGTCGAAGAAGACAGCAGCGGATCGGCGTACTCGCCGCCGTGGATCGGCGCTGCTCCTCTCCTGCTTCTTCTCTTTCCTCTTCAGCAAAGGCGGCGGCTTGGTGAGGCTCGTCATCGAGCACCTTGAGGGCAGGGCAGACTTATTGCTCCGGTCGAGCAAGGAAGAGTAGAGTAGCACGGGATGCTGTTGCTCTCGTGCTTGGAATTGGAAACGCAGAAGCACGAGGAAGGGTGCAGGCCTGATTTGTTCATGCGGTGGAAGGAGTAGGAGAGAAAGAGAGCTGCTGCCTGCATGCTTGCCGAGCGGAGAAGGGAAGGAGAGGCTGCTCGGTTTTGCTTCTTGGTGGACACAGAGCAGAGAGGAAACATGGCAAGGGCCAGGGGAGCTCGCTGCTCTGCTGCAGCGCGAGGAAGAAGAGAGGAAGGGAGCAGAGACCAGCGGCGGCGGCGGCCTGGACAGCAGGGGAAAACCCCAATCGGTGAGAGGCAGGGCAGCGGCGGCTGCTGCTTCATATAGGGGCGCACCTAGGGTTTGGCGAGGTGAGGGCGAGACAGGGAGCGGCGACGATCTTCGGCTGTCGTGCCGCTTTCCACGCGGCGGCCATCCGCGCAGCTCCGACGCGGAGCAGTGCTGCGCGGCCGTGGTTGCTGTCGCGCATCGCGTGCGGCGCGCGTGCGAAGGCCCAAGGGGTACGGTGCCAGGAAGAAGAGAAACAGGGAATGGGCTGGGCCGGTAAAATGGAGCAGGCTGGGCCGGTTAGGCTGGTTGGAGCTGGCCAGGATGGTCTTCACGTGAAAAGAAATGAAGGAACAAGTGGATCAGGTTGGATTTCACGTGAAGTGAACGGAGTTAGTGAAGAGAGCAAGATTGATTAGTAGGCCGGGCTAGGTTTGGTCAGAATATTATCAGTCTCTGAAATAAATTGGTAACAATTTATTTCGTAAACTTTAGGTATAGATGAATTAGACTGTCTTTCCGGAACGAATCAAATAACAAAGATTTAATTCGAGAAGCCAGAAATTAGTCATGGTTCGGATTATGCCAATGGAAATTTAATACAAATGAATTAGACTATTTCCGAAATCAAATTAATGAGCAAGAGATTAATTCGAAGAGTCGGAAAATAAATGTCGTAATTCATGTAGGAATTTCCATAGTGCCCGAGATCGAGCAGGACGGATTGGCTTAGCAGGTTGACAGATGAATAGATAGAGAGGCAGATAGCTGGACGGCTGGGGTGGCTTGTGAACCAGTCCGTGTGCAAGGTTGGTTAGTTTAGGTTCTTATTAGATTATGTTAGCTTTAATTTGTATTTTGGATTTAATCCAAAATACAAACACACACATGAGATCCAAATAAAAGCAAGTAAAAATCCAAATCACTCGTGCAAGTATGATTTCTATTTAAATGCACAAATTTTTAATTACTAGCTTTTGAATTTGTAGGAAAGAATAGAGGGTTGACCCTATGTTTGACCAAGTTTTAAATGGTTCCACACATTCAAACAAAAAGTTTTAAATTTTAGCAAAAACCAGCACAATAAACATCTCTCAAAATTTGAGGATGTTACACCGCAAGACCCTGAATCCCGACAAGTCCAAGTTCATCAACTGGGTACGTTGAAGGGGTGGGGAAATCTGCTAATAATAAGACCAAAATATTGTCCCGAGAAGCCGAGAAGTCACCTGGGCGGTGAGCGCCTTGATGGCGTGCCGTGTGCTGGGCGTCGCCGCGCCGCCGCCGTCGACAACATCCTCGTCCTCCGGCGGCGGCTCGTGGAGCGGCGGCCCGCCGGCGGCGAACTGCTGCTTGGAGCAGGCGATGCACGTGAGCATCCTACGCCTAGTACGTTCGTTCACGGGCGCGCGGGGACAGAGTGAGGTGGCGCAGAGCCGAGGGGCGGGCGGCGGTGCGGTTTTATAAACGGCGTCGGCGCGTCTCACGGTACCGGCCACGCCTGGTCCGGCGCGAACACGGACACGGACACGGAGCCTGCCTGCCTCAGCCGCCGCCGCCGCTGCCTCTGATCTCGAGCTCGGGCTATAACGGCATTAATGGCGGGGCGCAGGAGGCGCGAGGGGGGCGAGTGAGTGGGCGTTTATTTATTCACTTGCTGCGGCTGCGCCTATCTCCAACGAAGGACGCATACCGACCCAACCACAAATAAACGTCGCCACAGTGTTTTGCCTACCGGAAACCTCGCTCCAACAGAGTACCCAGATGGAATAGGCATTTTGCGTACGAGGAGAGAGGGAACGCAGAAAAGCGTCGGCTCCCTCCCCGCACCCAAATCTCCGGCGTCTTCTCTCTCCTCGAGCGAGCTGGAGAAGGATGGCTGCTCGCGCAGCTGCGCCGCCCTCCCGAGCTCCTCCATCTCCAGGTCAAGGTCGAGCTCCTCCATCTCCAGGTCAAGGTCGAGCTCCTCGCCGCCGGACGCCGCCTGCTTCCGAAGGAAGTTCCCTATGAGCCTCGGCCGCCGCCTTCTCGCTCCACGGCGCAGGGGCAGGGGCCGAGATGGGCGCGCCCGCGCCGGCGCAGCCGCCGAGGGGGTCGCGGAAATCAGCCGTCGCCTCTCCTCCCTGCTCGCCTCGGCGCTCCTCCCCACCTCGGCGGACGGCTGAAGGGGCTCGGCGGACGGCGGACAGCTCTCGGGCACGGTGAGGCTTGGCGGACGGCGCTCGGGCATGGCGAGGCTCGGCGGACGGCGCTCGGGCACGGCGAGTCGGGGACGCGGACGGCGAGGCGAGTCGAGGATGGTCTTCTTCCCGAGCACGGAGCCGCCCCTGCTGCTGATGACCTGCTCGGCGCCGCGGCGGCGTGCACATCCTCCATCTCCCCTGCCTCCATCCTCGACGCGAGCGCCGTGGCAAACACCCCCGTCGATTCCGCGCACCACCTCCTCCTCCTCGCGGTCCCGCGGCAGGGCTGGGCGCATGCAACGGCCGCCCGCGCGGAGATTGGGCGCGGCGGGGGAGATGGTGACGCTGTGGCGCGGCGGAGGAGGAGGACGATGGGGGCCGAGAGAGGCGGAGGCGGAAGCCAATAGGAGGAGGAAGGGATGGGGCGGAGGCGGAAGCCAATAGGGGAGTTCCCGGCGGCGCTGGCGTCGTTCACGCGCGTGGTGCGGGAGTACGCGGACCTGGCGCTGTCGTAGTACGCGCGCGTGGGGCGGGCGCTGGTGCTCTACGAGATCGGCGGGGGCGGAGCGGCCAGGCGAGGAGCCGCCGGCGCGGCGAGGAGCGGGCGGATTTTGCGTCCGCCGTTAGAGACGAGAAGTTTTGCGTGCGTGAGGCATTTGCTGTGCACGACGCAAAGGAAGAAATGCGTCTCGCATATAGGTCTCCGCTGTTGGAGATAGTCTTAAATGATCGATGCAAGACTGGTCTGGTTTTTTGTTCTATGGTCATATGGTGGCAGCAGCCCGCCACATGCTGACATGGACGAGGGATTTTGGTGGATAACAACGTATCCGAGTGCCTTATTTCAAAAACAACGGCCGTGTTTCGTTGGAGGCTGAAAAAATTTGCAAAAGGGAATTTTTTTTGCATGGAGTACTAAATAAAGTCTATTTGCAAAACCTCTTCACGGATGAGCGTAACTTTCCGAGACGAATCTAATGAGCCTAATTAATCCATGATTTGCTACAGTGATGCTACAGTAACCATCTTCTAATTATCCTCTAATCATGCGGTCAAAGGCCTCATTAGATTCGTCTCGGAAATTTACTAGAGGTTGTGGAGGTAGTTTTGTAAACTGATATTATTTAATACCCTAATTAGTGGTCAAAGATGCATTTAATACCCTGAAAAAATTTTCAGCCTCCAACGAAACACAGCCAACGTATCCGAGTGAGAGGTACGCACGGGCAGACGAGCGCATGTGTGTGGGCGCTGTAAAAGCTCAGTACCTTAGGCTGTCCGCACCCATCCTCTAAAAGGAATATTTCGTCCTGGTCATCCAAATCTCATACTCTATATCAACTTCTCCCGCACCCGTCATACTCTAAATCTCATACTCTATCCCAACCACCCTATATTTTATTCAACCATCCCAACTACCATCTCCTCACTCCTCCCCTTTTCTTTTTCTTTTCTTTTTTCTATCTCCTCCATTCTTTTTTCTTTCTTCCTTTTTTCTTTTCTTTTTTCCTTCTTTTTTTTCATTTTCTTTTTTTTCCTTCTCTTTTTTCCTTTCTTTTTTTTCCTTTTCTTTTTTTCCTTTCTTTTTTCCTCTCTATTTTTTCCCCCGGCGTCTGGAGCCTTCTCGGCTCCTCCGGTCCTCCCCCTCCCGATCCCCTCTCTCTCTCCGAGCTCCCGCCACTCCGCCCCGGCGCTCTCCCTCTCCTCCGCCGCTCCCTCCCTCCCTCCGCGCGCAGGCACCGCGCCGCTCCGCCCCGGCCATGGAGGCGCGCAGGCCCAGCTCCTCCCTTCCTCCCCCGGCCTGCAGGCCCCGCTCCTCCCTTCCCCCGGCGCGCAGGCGTGGGGTGGTGGAGCAGCAAGGCGGCCATGGCGGGCGCGCGCACGGGCGGGCCCTGGGGCGCGCAGATCCGGGCGCCGGTGGAGGATCCGGGCGCACTCGAATCCTCGTCGTCGCGCCTCGAGGAGGACGCCGGTCGCCGGTCGCCGGCTCCCCTCCTCCTCCGCGTGGACGCGAGGGCGGTGGAGGAGGCGGAGCTCCAGCTCGCGCTCGCCTCTCTCTCTCCCTCCCTCTCTTTCCTCCCCCTCTCTCTCTTTCCATGGCCGTTCTGGCCCATGTCCGGCCTTCGAGCCGCTTCTTCTGCAGGTGCTGCTCGTCGGGGCGGCGCGGCACCGCCCTCTTCCTCCGATGGCTCTGCTCCGTCCCGCCCTCTCTTTCCTCCCCCTCTCTCTCTTTCCATGGCCAACGGGGCTCGGGCGCGACCTCCAGGGCGCCGCCATGGAGCAGCGGCGCGAGCTCCAGGGAGCGGGGCTCGGGCGCGAGCTCCAGGGCTGCGCGGGAGGAGCAGCGGCGCCGGCGCGGGTGACCAACGGCTGGAGCCAGGCGGGACCCGCAACGCGCGTAGCGTTCCTCCGCCATCCCGCTCGGAATAGCGGACGAAGCCTCGTACGCGATCGTCCAGTAGCATATAGCGTCCCCCGCTGCAGCTGGAAATCCGGTAAACGCATATGCTAAACGCGTAGCGTATGGTTTCCAGGACACCACTGCGGACAGCCTTAATGAGCGTAAGCAGCGTGATTAATCGTATGGAATGCGAGTTGTGGCTCACTGAGACGGAGGGGGTGTTTAGTTCACTCTCTTATGCATGAATTTTGCATAATGCACGTGGTCCAATGCACTTTTTTCTCTATGCACGTGACCCAATACATAAACTTTTCATCTTTTTCACGCATATAAACACCACCGGAGAGGACGATGAAGCCCTGGACCCTGGTTCATGAGGTACAGCCCGGCGTCAAAGATCGAGCAGAATATCCGTAGGCTAAACACCGGCAACTGGTACCTTTCGACTGTGCGCAGTACCATGGCCCCGGGGCCGGGGCGGCCTGCCTCCATGCTCCTCGCCGCCTTTTATTCCGACAACCGTCAGTCCGCTATGGGCAATGGGGCAATGGGCTATGGCCTATTGCCGCGCCTTCTAGTCTTCCACGAGGAGGACCGCAGGTCCGCAGCTACGTCTTCTCCGTCCCGTTGTTGCGGCCTCAGCTAGCCACTACCCTCCTGGATCAGCGGACACCGGGTGACCACGCCGACAGCCAGTGGCGGGCCCAAAGGGTAGTCCAGGTAGGCCCAAGACTACCCTAGATTTTGGGCCAAAAATTTTTCAGTACCTAGATTTAGTGGCCCAAATTGAAGAAGCAGTCCAACTAGCCAGCGATAGCCCAAGTTGACAGCCCAGCCACTCCCTCCGCGCCGTCTCGCACTCCTCCGCATCCACTCC
>CM014273.1:58412772-58436339 GCA_004135705.1 Alloteropsis semialata
GCCTGCCGATTCAGCCGTTGGGCCGCTCAATAGCTTTTCGAGGTAGAGTATCATCCTGTTGGGCTGGGCTCAGGCGCTAGCCTTGCAACAGCTTAACCATCGTGCTATGGGTTGCCGAATCAAGCGTCGAAGGGGCTCGCCGGCGTTGGAGAAGATGTCGTCGAGCAGCCGGAACGCCGGTGGGCCGATGGCTGTGTCGTGACTCGTGAGTGGCGGCGGCGCCTGGGTCGGGTCGGGTCGGGTCTCCGACGACTGCGGTCGAAGAAGCGAGCCGAGCTATGTGTGGGCCCAATTGAGAGAACACTTGGGCCAAGAGCTATGGCAAAAAAGTCCGTGAAGTTACAAGACTTGGGCCGACATGGAGAGATTGGATGATGGGCTCACTGGGCCGAACTTGCAATTTGAATCCTGGTTACCAATACCATCCAATGGGCTAATCCACTTCTTCCGGGATATTTTATTCTTACGTAACTTCAACTGTGTGAGACGCTATATAGTAGATAAAGTAGCTAAAGCCATGCCTAACTACCAGGTCCCCGTAAAATATTAAATTAGTTCATCTAAAATGTTGAGTAAGCGTTTGCTGAATTGATGTCATGAAACTTGTACCAGGTGAGGTAGGGCGAGCTACGTGACGGGGGCTATCATCACGCGCGTGATGAGCCCGTGTTTGTCGTCTGAAGCAAACAGGATGTTTGCTCTTACAGCTTACAAGCAACCAAACACCCAATTACCCAAACAAATACGGGCGTATGTCAAGGCAACAACACATTTCGAGGTGGCACGCATGTTGGCCTGGCCAACGGGCCGAGACAATGCTTCGGCTCGTTGCTCGGCCGCACGTATAGGAACCACCTGCCCACATGGCCCCAGCTGCAAGTGACAGATCCTGGCACTGCCGACGGTTTGCTGTGCGCCGCCGCCATGGCACGTCCAATTCTCATCTCTGAGACTCTGACCCACGCACTCCCACCCCTGCCCTACCACGGCTGAGAATCCCGCAGGCCACGGCCGATCTCGAGTTCTTCATCCGTCCTCGCGTTCACGAGGATGGCATTGCGCTGCACCGCCCATCCTCCTTGGCCCACGCATCAATCAGTCACCACCACCACAACTCACGCTTCTGCTGCAGCCCATCCGTCCGGCCCCAGCAGCATCCTCTGCGCTGCAACCTCACCTCGCCTCGCATCATTTACGCCTCCCTGACACGCCACCGGCCGATGCCGATGCGCCCGTCCATGAGCTCGGCGACATCCGCACAGCCAGCACATGCCGCTCTCCAGGTGCCCGGGGCCACGGAATGGCAGCGGCACAGACGTACTACCGTCCGGGACGAAAAAGACCCCCAGAAAACCCAGGCAGCCAGGCTACTATTCACCAATCTCAATCCCAGAAACAAAACAATCACCAGTTACAGAGATTGGTAAGAGACAGGAGCTGGTAGTTTCATGCAGATGAAGGTCATCACCTCCCATGGTTCCAACACGGCAGAAGTCACAGAAAAAAAGATCATGCAGGAGCGAGAGAGAGATGAACAATGCAGCCTCCTAAGTTAGACCAAAGGAAAAGTGGGTACAAAAGAGGAGGAAGAAGAAGCTCTAGAGACACGACTTTTTACAGTTAACAACACCCTACGGAGTCACTTGTTAATCTCCTGCATTACCAGTAACCAGCCCGGCACATTTTCGACAAAATGTCAGTCATCCTACTACTCCACTACCTGCACCATGATCCGCCACCGCTGCCGCCTGAACTCCCAGACCACCTCCCCTACTCCGTGTTCTGTGAGATGGCCTCGCCGAACTTGAGGAACAGCTCGGCGTCCGAGGTGCTGGTCGAGTTGGCGCAGGAGAGCGCGCCGGTACCCCGCAGGCTGACGTACTCGTTGATGTAGCTCGGGACGGTCGGCGGTGGCTGCGGCATTTGGCCCAGCGGCTGCTGGGCGGACGACTTGGGCGGCGGGTCAGGGTTCACCAGGCAGTCCAGGACGCGCACCACCTCGTGCATCGTCGGCCGGTCCGAGGGCTGCCGCTTGGTGCAGAGGAGCGCGAGCTGGAACACCTTCTTCACCTCGCCGAGGTCCTTGCAGGTGTCGTCTATGTCGAGGTCCACGGTCTCCATGACCTCGTTGCTCGCTGTCTTCGATAGGATCTGCAGTTCAAGCATTGGTTGACAACTGATCAGAGCTTCAAATGCAGCATAGGTGGCAAATCTGCTGATCAGAAGCATGACACAAGTTTTCCTGACTTTTCAACAATATATATTGAATTTTACTTCCTAAGCAGTAGCACAAATTGGATTGATACTGGAGCATCGAAATGACTCCTAGTTTATCACCACTGCCCTGCTGCCCGTATGATTTTGGGTGACGGTCTGCCTGTTTGAAACTGAGGTGACTTCAAATGTTACATCAAGGCATGGAAAGCTACTGGGCACATAAAAAACCACTGAAATCCTGTTACTTCATTTTTTTCCTTTCCATCAGTATTATTGATGACAGGGGGACAGAAATGGCAGGCTTTAGGTGACGGACACAGCAACTTATAATGGAGCTTTCAGTCGGCATATCCAATGGATCAGCTCACCAGTCCATAGCAGGTCTACAGTGCAGATAGATCTAGGCCAAACTTCACTATTCATCAAACTTCACTATTCATCAAAGGGAATCTTACATGCATGGAGTATTAAACGTGAGTTAATGACAAAACCCATTCCATAACCCCCCGGTAACTTTGCGAGACGAATCTAATGAGCCTAATTTGGCCATGATTAGACAACGTCGTGCTACAGTAAACAATCTCTAATGACGGATTAATTAGGCTTAATAGATTCGTCTCGCGATTTCCCGTCCATCCGTGTATTTAGTTTTATAATTAGATCATGTTTAGTCCTCCTAATCTTCAATTTAGAATTGCTACAGTAAAGTTCGCAATCTCACCTACCCAACTAAACAGGGCCGTCACATGCTAGGTTTCATGTTGCTGGTCCCCTTGTAGGAACACGGGCCTAATGGTCATTGTTCAGCAATTATTGGGCACTACTGGAATCCAAAGCAATATAAGCTGAAGAAAACGATTTATAGACTGAAAAATAGTTACCAAGTGATGGAGATTGCACTCGTTGTCCACTGGCTTCTTGCCAGTCAGCAGCTCCAGCAGAACAATGCCATAGCTGTAGACATCTGACTTTTCATTAAGGCGGGAAGTGCGCGCGTACTCAGGATCAATGTAGCCAATAGTGCCCATGACATAGGTCGATGTGTGAGTTTTTGAGACACACAAGCTTTTTGCAATTCCAAAGTCTGTAAGATGGGCCTCATAATCTTTGTCAAGGAGAATGTTCTTTGATTTTACATCCCGGTGAATTATTCGCGGACTGCAGTCATGGTGGAGGTAAGCAAGGCCTTGAGCTGCACCGAGCGCAATCCGCAGGCGAGTCTCCCAGTCAAGTTTTTTCTTCTTAGATGACCTTTCTGAAATAAGAGAAGAGTTTCATCACAATGCAGTCATAGTAATTCTGTCTGAATATATAGACAACCAAAAAACTAGGAAGTCTATGTCAAAACACGAACTGTCTTCATAGCCCAGCTGATGTTATGTGACAGATGAACAAATAAAGACTATTGAATTGAAACAAACAAAGACTATTGGAATGAAAAGAAGCATAGTGGCGCTAGCTACTGATTGCTTCACCAAACTGCTCTCATGATTTCTAGACCGAAAAAAAAAACTAGGTGAATGTGTTAGCTGCCTTGACTTACCATGTAAAACATCCCAAAGGCTACCACTTTCCATATAATCATAGAAGAGAAGATTCCCAACAGGTGATAGGGAGTATCCTTGAAGACTGACTAGATTCCGGTGTTTGATGCTACCAACAGTCTCAAGCTCAGTCTCAAATTCCTTCAAGCTCTGCGGGTAGTGGGTATACAACTTTTTTATTGCCACTGGTTTGCAGTTCTTCAGAACACATTTGTAAACTGTACTTGACGCCCCATACCCAATGATGTATTTCTCGCTCAAGTTTTCAGTCATCCTCATTATATCCTCGTACGCATGAAGGGCCATATTCATATGAAGGATCACCAGCTTGGGGGGACCATTGCAAACTGCACCAGCATGCATATCTATTACAAGGTATTAATACTATTCTAGCATATCAACTATGTGCAATCAGTTACAAGTACAGCTCGCAAAAAGTAAACTATTGATCAAGAGTCCAGAAAATAGTATAGTTCGATAAATTCATTAGTAGCTAAACATGCTGAGTAATATATAATTTCAAACTCGACAAAGTAATGAATTCGTTCATTTATTGCAAGAGTATAATCCCAACTTAGTCGATGCATTACCTGGTTTGCTTACAGTGACATCTTTGAAAACAGGTGGACGGTGTGGCCTGCAAACAGCTACTAAGATCATCAAGAGGATAACAAGTCCCCCCACAGCAATGCCAAGTATCGCACCCTTTGCGATTAGAGCTGCATACAAAATCCATGGGAAAAGAAGATGGAAATTTGTTATGTGAATAAATTTTACTTCAGAGCGGTTCATGAATGCAACACTGTTCTTACGTTTCTCTTGGTGGCTGGTGGAACGACACGAAGAACCAAGCCAATATCCACAGAGTCCAGGATTACCTAAGAAACTGAAAAATAACCAGAGAACTAAAGTATTGTTTCCACGCCCGAGCAAACAGATCGAATAATGATGGAAATGGTGGAGCACAATACCTGTCAGGTGAAAACCGTGAGAAGTTGTTGTCAGTAGGGACAACACCAGCCAAATTATTGTATGATACATTTCTGTCCACAAATGAAAATGATGATGTTAGAAAAATGGAATTTTGTGCATCCTTAGAAGTCTTCTGCTTATGAACTTACAAGATATTGAGGCTGAAGCAGTACAACAGTGAAGAGACATCTCCAGTGATATTGTTATTTTCAAGTTTCCTACATTAATGAATAATAATAGATGAATCAGAAGTTTTCCTTTTGAAATCAAACTTACGAACATAAAAAAAACTCTGACTTCAAGGATACAACTTACAATAACATCAGATTCTGCAACATTCCAAGCTCTTGAGGAATCAGGCCACCAAGGTGATTGTAGGACAAATCACTAGAAACAACAGCCAAGTTATTGAAAATAGTATGCAAGGAATTAATCTGTAAAAGGGCTCCAAAATATAGAACCAGGCACTTACATCTCCATGACACTCCTCAAGTTACCAAACTCCGCAGGGATGAATCCAAGCAAGCCATTCTTGCTCAAATTACTAGAGAAACATGTTAATGTCAGTACATGAACCTGGCAACACATCTGAAACAGTTGTCCAAAAACTTACAGTCTCAATAGATGCTCTAAGCTGCCAATGGCTGATGGAATTGGACCAGTCATCATATTACAAGATAAGTCCCTGGTAAATATATCTTTGTTACATATAGCATTGCATGACATAGGTACTCAAAAAGTGCAAGCTGATGAGATCTTACAAGGTGTCCAAGTTATTGATCCTTGATAGCTCAATAGGAATAGGGCCACTAAGAAAATTTGATGACAGGTTTCTAAAAAGGGGGTGATGGACATGTGTTAGTAATCAGTATAAGCAAAGAAACAGATTGCTATGAAACAAAATTCATTTAACTCATGTTTAGAACAACATAAGGCTTAAAACATATTCAAACTTACAAATATGTCATGCTTTCAAGTTTCCGCAACGAACGAGGAATGGTCCCATTTAACTTGTTGCCATAAGCATTGCTGTAAAAGAAAATTACCATGTCATATGTATTTTGTGACTGTACAAATACCTGCAAAACTTCAGAAATTCTTTTTTCTTACAAGCTATTGAGATTCACGCATGAACTTAGATTGTCAGGGATCGGCCCTTCAAGGTGGTTATTTGCAAGGTTCCTGTAAAATTGGTAAAATCAGCTGTGTTCAAGCAATATAGTTTCAGGGGAAGCATAGAAGCGCCACTCGCATTACAAGTAATAAAGGGTCCCTAAAAGATACTTACAAATCAAATAAGCCTGTAAGCTTTCCAAGCTCTGGTGGGATGGACCCAGTAAGTTGATTATCGTTCAATTCTCTGAATTCAGATAATTTGTCAACACAGATAGATCAATAATTAACCTGAATTTCCATATCAGTAAAAACACACTAAAACTTACAAGTAATGAAGTGTTGACATATTTCCTAGCTCAGGTGGTATTGACCCTGTTAACCTATTCCCTTGCATGTACCTAAAGCACAACATGTATGATGTTATTAACTCAGAAATATGTTCACATCGAACTTTTCTTGGGGTGAATTGTATCAGTTAAAAATAAATAAAGAACAGCAGTGAACCAGATTTAGGGGGACAATGAATCCTTACAGCTTCTCAGTGTATGTCAAGTTGCCTAGTATAGATGGTACAGGACCAGATAATTGGTTGTAGCTCAAATCTCTGGGAAGCGTAAAAGGTTGTATCAATTAGCAATCATATTTCTTAAACCACTGACAAATGAGGAATGCCTCATTTTTAGATTAGCCAATAATCTAGCAAATACAGAATTCATCATCAGACTTACAGAACAGCAAGGGCCTGCATAAGACCAATTACTGAAGGAATTGGACCAGTGAACTTGTTTCCTTGCAAGGACCTAATACAAAGTGTATGCAGTTTTGCAGGTAAGCTTATCTCTGTTGGCATGTAGCTAGATTCTTTTCAGTGAAAAAGGAAAGAGACTTACAGTGTGGCCACTTGTAGGAAACCAATGTTGAACGGGATTGGTCCGGTAAACTGGTTGTAGGACAAATCCCTACCAATATAGAAGGTTAGGAAAATCATAAGGGAAAGCTAAATAGCTTGGTTCAGAGGGGGGCAAGAATGCATATACGTACAAGACCTGAAAGCTTGTACAGTTCCCAATGGTGTCTGGTATCACCCCAGTCAAGCTATTGTTCTTCACGTCACTGATGATCATATCAATAAGAAGCTTAAAATCATATTGCCAATGTGGAAAAGCAACTTGCAATTAACTAGGCCACAGTGAACTTACAAGTACCAAAGACCAGTCAACTGGCACATATCAGGTGAGAGGCTTCCTTCTAAATGATTGCCACGCAGCCCCCTAAGTAATGAATTATGAACAATTTAGCCACAAAACATTGAAGAAACCACTTGACATTTGATAACACTTCATGCGCATTAATGCCGTTTCACAAGACTATCCAAACCATAAAACTTCATAAAGCTGCCCAGCTTTTGCTGTGGCCCCAGGACCTTAATAATGTAGATACAGTACTAGCAGTGGTAGTAGTCCAGCACTAGTACACATTCTTTGAACTACCGAAACAAGGTTAAGGACAACTTACAGGTACTGAAGGACCTCATTCCAATAGATAAGTCTTGGGATCTCCCCAGTCAATTTGTTTTGAGCCAAGTCCCTGGAATGAGTATTCATTAGAAAATTTGGACCAGCCTGTTTAATTAGATCCACATTATAAGAAATCATGTGGCACAAGCATCTTACAAGATCTTCAAGTTCGGGAGCTGCGACAGTGTTGATGGTATTGCGCCAATCAGCTGGTTGTTCTTCAATATCCTAGAAAATCACAAACAACAGCACAAGATCAGCAAAAAGTTAAAAGAGGTTCATAATAACAAGCTGTTTTTATCCATTCAGCAAGAACAAGCCTCACAAGTTCTCGAGGTGTTTCAACTTTGATATCGAGAATGGTATGTCCCCATCCAAGTTATTGAAAGATAAGTCCCTGAAACCAAAAACGGAAGTTTAATAAATCATGAGCAAAATATGCATAAACCCACAACCTTAACATCAGAAGAACTCATATAGCTCACTTACAGCGTCCTAAGTGACGAACAATCACCAATCTCGTCAGGGATCTGCCCGGACAGCCCATTTGACTTCAAATCACTGGATGCACATATCCAAAGCACACGAGTTACCACAGGTCAGAAAACTGCAATCCAGTGACTACCACAATCATTACAATAAACAAGGAATCATCCGTACATGGAGCCGAGGCTCTTGAGGCTGCCGACGGCTGGAGAGATCTCGCCCCCAAGGTTGAGTCCGGAAAGGTTGCTGCATTGCATTGGCACCAACCCACATCAGTGGCCACACATCTCGATCGGTAGGAAAGGAGCGCACTTTAGTGGACGCTGTTCTTACAGAGCGGCGACGGCGAACGTGACGTTGTCGCACAGGACGCCGCGCCAGGAACAGTAGTCATCGCCGGCCCAATCGTACAGTACGTTGCCGACGTTGCGGAAGGACTTCTTGATCTCCAGCAGCGTCGAACCTGTAAGTGGAAAATGCAGAACCAGCCTCATTAGCACAGAGAACAGCAATACAACGGATCATGGCTAGCATGCTGGTAGAAATCTGAACAGACTTGGCAAAAGGAATATCAGCAGAAAGGGACATGGCTAGCATGCTGGTAAGTATTAACAAGGATCCCTCCTGTTTTCAAGGCAAGAAAGCAAACTAGGCTGAGGAAGATCAGATTTGAAAGGCCCAAAAATAGCACGATGGCGAAAGGAAGTTACAAGGATTCATCCACATAGGGAGCAGGATCATACTGAGCAGCAAAAAACGGCTCAAAGCACACAAAAAAAAAACAGATTGAAATCAACCAATGCTTGCAACACTGAAGAGCAAAAGAAAGACCAGAGATTTGGTGCTCAAACCACTTCACAATCTCCTGAAAGTTTGCTCCAACAAGCAGCATAACAGGGCAGAAAAAAGGACACATGTAAAAACAAAAGCTGAACACCATGGGGGAAGATATACATTTTGAAACATCGGCGAACTGGTTGAGGGCTGAGGCTGCTACATGCTCATTCTAGGCAAAGGAAGAAGAGAAGACGGGACGAGAATGGCACAACTCACAAGGATTAGTTAAGTGTTGGACTCGGGTTACGGCAATAAAGAAATGGGAATGGAGCACTAGCGAATCACCATGCCTCCAAAAGCGCGTACTTGCTGCGCTAATAAAATACTAATCCTAACAAACCCAACCCCCCCGAATCTTTGCTCCCCAGTACGCAACCAGAGGACACCCAGAGAAGAAAAGAGAGAGAGCAGATCACCAACCGTCGTCGGCGACGACGACGGCGACGAGGAGGAGGGCGACGAGAGCACGGGAGGTGGTGGCCGCGGCCGTCGTCCTCATGGCGACTGAGCTGCGGGCAGGCATCGGGGGAGTGACATTACAGGGGGGAGGACAACAACGGCGATGGAGCGCGAAGCGTGCTGCAGCGAGCCTGCCTGCCTTAATGGGGCGGAGCTCTCGGCTGGTTTCGTGGGTTCTCGCGCTCGGCTTTGCGCACTTGCGCCGCTGCCTCTCAGTGACAGCGAGTAGCTGTATGGCTGGGCGATAGAGTGGCAGGGGCTGAGCTAGGGGGGAGTAGCTTCCTAGCAGGCTATAAGCCTACAAGGCCCTGTTTATGTGGGATGAAAAAAGTTGTTATTTACTGTAGCAATTCTAAATTGAAGATTAGAAGGCCTAAATACGATCTAATTATAAAACTCAATACACGGTTGAACGGGAAATTACGAGACGAATCTATTTAGCCTAATTAATCCGTCATTAGAGATTGTTTACTGTAGCACGACGTTGTCTAATCATGGCCAAATTAGGCTCATTAGATTCGTCTCGCAAAGTTACCGGGGTTATGGAATGGGTTTTGTCATTAACACATGTTTAATACACCATGCATGTAAGATTCCTTTTGATGAACGGTGAAATTTGCGGATTCCCCGTTTTGCCAAATGAAACAGGGCCTAAGTTTGGAGTTTTTTTAGAGAGAGAGAGGGAGGGCAATGCTAGAGAGAGAGTATGAGAGAGGAGAGAGAAGGACACTGAGAGGTCACATCAGTGTCGTACAGTGGTTTTTTCTGTCTAAGCAGTAGAACTCGAGTCACAAATCGAGGAGCATGGTACAGCTGACATGTGGGGCCTGCGAGCTTGGATCGGGTTAATGCTTAGCTGTTTGAGCCTGCAGGTGGGAGCACCACAGTTCTGTGCGTTTGGATCCACTGTGGTCTCGTTTAGTTTCACGAGATAAGTTTTGCTACAGTAAATTTGAATGTTTCATACTAATTAGGAGCATTAAATGCGGATAATTGACAAAAACCCATTTCACAACCAGATAACTTTGCGAGACGAATCTAATGAGCCTAATTAGGCCATGATTAGATAACGTCGTGCTACAGTAAACAATCTCTAATGACGGATTAATTAGGCTTAATAGATTCGTCTCGTAATTTCGTGTCCATCCGTGTAATTAGTTTTATAATTAGATCAGGTTTACTCTTCCTAATCTTCGATTTAGTTTTGCTACAATAAATTTTGTAAAATTTTTTGTGAATCTAAACGGGCCTGTGTTGATCTTTCTTTGAAGGTAAACAGGCCTATACTGGAGCTTTCAACTGGAGATCAGAAAAGCTCACAGCTACAATAGGCGAGACCGCGAGAGGTGGGAGACGGCAAAAGGCCCCATTTGATAGGGGAAACACAACTGCCCGAGATCGCACGCCAAATCTTTTTTTTTTTTTGAGACAAATACTTCAAGAGAAATCCCTGAAGTGTGTAGGTGCAGCACCCAGGATTTGAACCCTGGGTGGAAGCACTCCAGCCAGTGGCCTTTGCCACTGCGCCATGAGCTCCTTTTGCATCGCACGCCAAATCTTAACGGTTCAGTCCAGGTTTGGTAAATGTTTTGATACAATCCTCGTGATTTCGACAAGAGGTTTAAAAATCTATGGTCACCGTTAATTTGGTTAATCAAGTGTGGACTGTAAGTTCAACCATAAAAGAAGCATGCACGATCCTAGATTCAACATCCACACTATGATCAGTGTAAGGCCCCGTTTGGTAGAGCTTCCAAAACTGATTCTCGGCTGAATCCAGCAGGAGCTCTGCCAAACGGTTTTTTCAGAGAGAAGTGATTTTCAGCTAATTCTGTGAAGTGATTCTCTGAAATGAACTAAGAGACTGAGAGCTGAAAAAAGTAGCTTCTCCTGATTCTGTGAAGTGATTCTCTATCCCGATTTTGATAGTTTTTTGTAGAGAATCAAAGAGAATCACTTTCAGCCATAAAATCACTTCTCTCGGAGAATCAGTTCCCATAGAGAATCAGAATCAGGTGGAGCTCTACCAAACAGGGCCTTAAATCTTGGCTTCCGAATGATATCGTTCTTTTTCCTCAGGACTACAGGAGGGTTGTGCATCATTATATGAGTATCAAATCGATAAGAGGCTGAGACTTTTAGGGCTGGACGAAAAGCTCGTGACTCGTTAGCTCGCTCGTGACGAATTTGGCTCGGCTCGGCTCGATTTATTAATGAGCTAGCTCGAGCAACCTTCTCAGCTCATTAGTATAACGAGTGAGTTCGAACTGCCAGCTCGCGAGCCAAATGAGTTGCAACATTGTAGCTCAACGAGCTGCAAGTCTGCTTATGTGATGGTTGTGTACTTAGGTTTATTTGCGTACTTGCATGTTAGACTTTATATGTACCAGATAGATAATTGTGTACTTGTGTTTATGTTATTTATGTGAAATTATGGACACCATTAATTATTTAATTGTCAATATTTGTATTACATGTTGAGCTCACGAGCTAAACGAGATGGCTCAAGCAAGTCAATGAGCCGAGCTGAGCTGCCTTTCCAGCTCGTTAGGATAACGAGCCGAGCCGAGCTAGCTCGTTATCCTAACGAGCTGAAACGAGCCGAGCTGGCTCGTTATCCTGCCCTGGAGACTTTGTACTGATCATGTTGGACTTGGGCAATAGGCACGAAAGAAGTTTGGTTGTGACAATATGCAATCACAATAGCTTCATTTCACATATAACGTGGTGTTGTTTATTAGTAGGAATCACAAGTGGAATAATATACTCCCTCCGCATTAAAATATTTGTTGCTGTTGACTTTTCATCTTATTAAAAAATTATACAATTATAAAAAGATAAGTTACACTTAAAGTGCGTATAATGATAAAATAAATCATAAACAAAATAAATGATATACACATAATATTTGAATAAAACAGATAGTCAAAAGCATGATAAAAAAAAATCAACAACAATACATATCCTAATATGGAGGTAGTTCTTTAAATTATACCAATGACAATGGACCCATGACTTGTGCAGTTATGCTTATGATAGGAAACCAAATCATAACACAATACTACCTTCGTGCCTATAAGGACAACCACTCATGACAAATACAAGCAAGCAAGATATGTTTAGACGCATATACAATTGGAAAAAGTCTATATAACCCTCAAACTATGGAAGGTGGAATACATTACCCCCAAACTATAAAACCGGATATTTAACCCCTCAACTATACAATACCGTTTAAGTAATCCCCTAATGTGGTTTTGGAGGTGGTTTTTACCACATGGCGGCTGATGTGGAGGATGATGTGGCAAAAAAGTCTGCATAGCCCCCCAAACTACAGAATAAGGAATACTTCACCCCCTGAACTATAAAATCAGATGTTTAACCTCCTCAAGTATATAATATCATTTAAATAACCCCCTAAAGGAATTTTAGATGTGTTTTTTGTATGGAGACAGACATGGATGATGACGTGGCAATGGCCCATATGTCAGATACATTCTCTCGCCCTCTCTCTCTCCATTGCAAAGCATCACGTGACCTCAGGTTAGCCATCCCTAGGTTGTGGCACCCTAGCACATGAGTGAGGTCAGGGAGCAGATAAAGAATGACCTCTGGACTGGACACAATTAACAAAGTGTGAGGTGACGAGGATGGTCATAAGGTGGAGTTTGAGCCCAGGCGGTTCAAGCTTCAGCGGCCAATGCTCCCTCCACATCCTTCTGTTGCATGTTTAGCCTCACCGGTGTCATGGAGAGATAGAAGAAAGAGAATGAAGATGGTGTGCCTAACATGTAGGCTATTGCCATGTCATCATCCAGATCAAACGCTATGTCAAAAAACACACCTCTAAGCAGGCCTCTTTAGGGTGCATTTGAATAGTATTGTATACTCAAGAAGGTTAAACATCTGATTTTATAATTCAGGGGGTGAAGTATTTCTCATTCGATAGTTTAGGGGGTTATGTAGACGTTCTTGCCACGTCGCCGTCCACGTCAGCCGCCAAGTGGCAAAAACCTCCTCTAAAACCGGTCCAAGGAGTTATTTGAACGGTATTGTATATTTGAGGGGGGGTTAAACATCCGGTTTTATAGTTTAGGGGGTGAAGTATTCCACCTTCAATAATTCAGGGGTTATATAGACTTTTTTTTCCTATACAATTTGCAATGTCTTCGACCGCGCCCTTCAAATCATTTGCGTTTACAGGCTAGACTAGATTGTTAATAAGATCGACCTAACCATCAGCTGCTATTCTCATGGACAGTTACATCAGATGGGTTGCCACTTGCAAGGAACTTCAATAAAACTAACCAATCTAGGGCTACAACTACAAGATTACCAATACATAAAAACACTTGACATGGTGGAATTACCACTGAAATTCAATAATGCAAACTCTAATGAAAGAAGTTTGGTTGTAGCAATTTTAGATCGCTGAGAAACTTTGCGAAATTTACTGTAGTAATTTTAAACTAAAGATTAGGAGGACTAAATATGATCTAATTATAAAACTAATTACACGGATGGACGGAAAATCGCGAGACGAATCTATTAAGCCTAATTAATTCATCATTAGAGATTGTTTACTGTAGCACGACATTGTCTAATCATGGACTAATTAGGCTTAATAGATTCGTCTCACAATTTTACTCAGGGGTTATAAAATAAGTTTTGTCAGTTATTCACATTTAATACTTCTAATTAGTATCGAACATTAAATTTTCTGTAGCAATGGAAAAAAAAGTTGGACGACCGAAACCATGAGCAGGAGTGCGGAGTGCCTGGCCGCGCCTGCCACGAGGCCCTAGCCGGGGTCCGTGCAATGCAAACAGGCTATCGACATGTGGGGCCAGAGCTTACCATACCCTACACGTCAGCGCTCCATGATTGGCCCCCAGCACGGAACGTGATCACGTGATGTTTATCAGTCCGCTGCAGCGAGTGTCAGGGCCTTGCTCCTTTCCCTCCTTTACCTCCTACTGTACGCTTTTGCCCCCTTTGGATTTTATCCATTCCTTCGCCGCTCATTCTTCCTTTAACCAAGGATCAAGATCATCCCCCCGGAAACTCTTGGAGCAAGCAAACCGGAGGCAGAGAGGCCACTGCAGCGAATGCCGCAACAGTAACGGAGGCCGCCGCGCGAGACAGTGGCAAGGGCGTAGTGGTGGCGCATGGACCAGGGGGTGGGTGTTGTTGTTGGGGCACGAACAGTGAGGGCGAGCAGCGTCCAGCCACTGTGCGGTGGATCAACAGTGGGAGGCGGTGGCGCTGCTCCGGCCGGGATGGCCGCGGCGCGCGCGGCACCGGCACGTGACGGTGTCGCCGCCCGCTCGCCTGCAGGGAATGGAGGTGGCGTGGCCGCGTGGGAACGAACGAAGCTCCGCGCGCGTTGGGGCCTGTGGGACATGGCAATGGCAATCCGTGGCGTTCGGGCGTAACTGTAACCATGAACGAGTAGACATGGTTCAATTGGGATGGAAAGAGTAGACGGCTCATTTCGACGACGTATGTAGCGCTCCGTAGCTACATACGTCCAGGCTTCCGCCACAATGGCAGGCCGGCGGCACGGCGAGCAGCATGACACTGGTCGTGATGGGCTTCCGGTGGCGAGGAGATAACCGAGAAAGAAGTTCAGTTTCAGCGCTAGCACGAGCGATTGAAATGCCATCTCTGCTTTCTTAGGACTCCTCCAATGGTACGAGCTAGCACAGTTCTAAGTACTCTAAGAGACAATCTAGACAACTTCTCCAATAGTCTAGCCCTTAGGCCATCCCCAACTCATGGTGTCTATAGATAGTGTCTATGTTGCCAACTAAGCAAGATACTATGTTTAGAAACTAGATCTCTCAATGCATAGTTTCTTCATGTAGGTCCATAATTAATGCGCAATCCATCATTATCTCTTATCTCTACCAATCATATTTGTTGTTCAATTATCATAAGGACACTATCATCTCCCAATGCATGACTCGATGGTGTCCAGTGCATAGGTTCTCGTGAAGAAACTGGGTCTTGCATGAGACCCGGTTTCTTTCTCCCTCCACTCTCTCTCTCATTTAATATAGTGCCATGTAAGCTAATAATTCTAGGTGGCAATGTAATTAATGCTATGGAAATCATCCTAGTTGGAGGGTTGGGGATGGCCTTAGTACTTAGCTCATGATATGAATGACCCCACCTATCATTCTCACATGGCCTTGAAATAGTACATGAGACTATCTCTTGATCAAGAGATATCTCTTCTCTTTTTTTATTAAAATATTAGATGACATATCTTTGAGCTAGCTTAGAGCTAGCCCATTGGAGGAGGCCTTAGAAAATAAGGAAGGACATCAATCCTTATATTTCGCGAGTAATAAATACGATCTATGTTGCTGTCTCGACGGTGGCCAAGTCTAAATTTTTTGTTAAAAAAACACGATACATTTTTTAATACGGTAAAAAAAACTAGCATAAAAGAATGTAATTCTCATCAAATCACACATAAAAGTAGATTAATTTTTTTTTGGACCAGTACATACGCAGACACTCACACGCACGCACACTCACCCCTATGAATATACGCATGCAAACACTACCCCTATGAGCACCTCCAAGTGATTGGGCCGACTGTTCCGATCTTGAGATTGACGAAGTCACTATAGACGTCTCACTATCAACAGGCGTGTCGCGTACCACCGAGAGAATAGCGTCGGTGAAATTCTGGATTAAATCTAGTAAAAATAGATTAATAAGATATTTTTAGAGCAAATTCCCTCAGTGCCACAAAAATTTATATGGTTTCCTCCAGTGCCACAGAATTTTATGAAGTTCCTTCAGTGCCATTGAATCTAAAATTTATGCTCTCAGTGCCATTCCGTCCATTTTGTCATCCATGTGCTGTTAACTATAGTTGGAAAAGACAATTTTGCCCCTTGGTCCCACTGGTCAGTGTTCATCAGTCTCTTTCCTCTTTTCCCTGCGTAAGCAGACGACCGCCGGCGTCTGCGGCGGTGTGGCCCGCCATGCGCGACGGGCGGATGGTTGGGAAGGGGAGCTTTTCTTCCAAGACGGAATCCTGCCGGTGGTCCTCCGGCTGGTCGCCCCGCTCCAACAGGCCGACGATGTTCCTCGTGAAGAGCCAAAGACCTGTCCCTCTGCTGTTCTTCCTGGAAGGTGGACGCCATTAACAGGAACAAAAACATCTCTGGTACTTGCTTTTTTTTTTCTCCTACTAATCAAGCAGCACGGCAAGCTAATATTGATCTTACCCCATTGCAAGCAGCACGGCAAGCTTATGCTTTTTCCCCAAATCAAATTAACTAGAGAATCGAATCAATCTCCAAAATCAAATCCATTGGGAATCAAATCGATCCCTGTACGTGGTTACACCTCCTCAATTTTAAGTTCACCAAGCACTAGAACGACTTCGCTGTTGCTGCTGCCTGCTGCGCCCCGCGCATCCCTGCATACGCCGTCCGTACATGAGCGCTAGCGCATGGCCCCACCTTAGCCTTCTAGGAGTCATACAGACCTGCGTGTGTGGCCCCGTACGTGCCTTTCCGCCACGCCCGCGGCGCCCCGCCCCGCAGAGCGCACGACCGTCGGTGCTGCCGTCGGATGCCGGCATCAGGAGCTGCCTAGCACTCGTGTCTGGTAGATGGAAGGTGTGGGCCGGAGAAGCGAGAGAAGAGGGGGAAGGGAGGAGCACTGATCGGTGGGACCAAGGGGCAAAATTGTCTTTTCCAACTATAGTTAACAGCACATGGATGACAAAATGGACGGAATGGCACTGAGGGCATAAATTTTAGATTCAATGGCACTGAAAGAACTTCATAAAATTTTGTGGCACTGGAGGAAACCATATAATTTTTTGTGGCAGTGAGGGAATTTGCTCATATTTTTACCGTTACAAACATCTTAAAATCAACGATCAAGCCTAAAGTTAATATCGATTTGTTAGATAAATAATTGTTATACATGTTTCCAGACAGAAAAAGTTTAGGATAGGCCGCAAGCCAGTTAGCCGCCCACTAGATAGACGAGCATGAGGGGGAGAAATGTTAGTGTTGGCTACCATGCATATATATTCACTGAAAATGCAAGCTATTGTCGAGATCTTCTACATGGTTAGTGACCGGGGCTTGTAGAGCTAGGATTTTTTTTTTGAAAGCTGACAGGAGCACTGGCCCGTCATGTAAGAACTCGAGTGGGCACCCACGTGGATCGCACGCTCACACGCGAATGAGGCTGCCGAGGAGTCTCGAACGCGCCTACCGAGCTTCGCTCGGTCCCCTCAGGGGATTTTCCCCGGTGCGTCACCAGCGTCGAGCCTGGGGCTCGAACGCTGGCGGGTGGCCTCCCAGCCGGGAGCGCTCACCACCAGACCGACGGTCTGTTCGCAGAGCTAGGATTACAAGGAGGCTTTTCCATAGGTTACAGGTTGGCAACGAGGTAAGATATTGCTGGTCGGAGATAGTGGAAAATGGTTTGATAGGCAACGTCAGCGACGATCACACAAGGGATGGCAAAACAATATGGTAGACATGCCACTTCGCCACCCTGCTAGATATGCGAGGGTGTCTAAATGAGAAGCAGTGTTGTTCGACGAACCCAAATCTATCACCCTAAGGTCTACCTGAAATGAATGAATTTGGTCATTGCCGATGTCCAATGCTGGAGCATGATCGATAAACCAGAAGGAGCAAACATGTATACTAGACAAAAAGTTAAATCAACAAAGTACTCTACTAGAAAATAAACTAGGCCAATTATAATTAAGAATTAATGAACATTAGAGATAAGGATATGGGGAATAATATGCATATGATTTCATAGGAAGATTTGGAAACAACTGTCAGGTGGCATATATAATATTTGTGTTAGAAGTAGCAAGTAACTAGAGAGGGTTTGTGTGTGTTGCAGTGTCCATGAGGCTCCGCTAGTGCCAAGGTATATATGGCTAACAGGGCTTTTAGATTTCAAGGTCCAAAAGTTCACGTTGAGGGGGGAATTAGAACGATTAAAGAAAATATTTTGAGGTTTCTTTAAGTCATCAGCGAGCCACACTTCGGGAAAGGCTTGATTCCTTGATGGACAACGTGAAGCCATGTGGCAATGGGAGACATAAATGAGATATCGGTGCGATAGTGACGAGAACGGCAACACTTATGGAGGGGATGTCGCTATAGATAGCTAGAGAGAAGGACGGGAGGCGGGAGCAAAGTAACGAGCGGGACACAGCGGTAGCTTGTCAAAGAGTGACGGAAGAAAAGACAACAAGAGTATAGAAATGAAGATCTTGCCATCTACGGGCGTGTTTAGATCCACAAGGAATTTTACGAAATTTACTGTAGCAAAACTAAATCAAAGATTAGGAGAACTAAACATGATCTAATTATAAAACTAATTACACGGATGGACGGGAAATCATGAGGTGAATCTATTAAGCCTAATTAATTCGTCATTAGAGATTGTTTACTGTAGCACGATATCGTCTAATCATGGTCTAATTAGGCTCATTAGATTCGTTTCACAATTTCACCCGGAGGTTGTGAAATGGGTTTTGTCAGTTATCCACATTTAATACTCCTAATTGGTATCCAAACATTCAAATTTACTGTAGCAAAACTAAACTAGTGGATCTAAACGCGACCGTAAACATGAACAACTCAAGCGGGGAATAAAACCTGGATACTGTTCTATAGCATTGCCCATTTTTTTCAAACTTGAAACTGCAGGGGTTTTGCACTGGCGGCATTGGAAGTAAATTCAGAAAAAAAATCCCTAAAAAAAGTAAATTCAGAAAAGCTTGGAGATACCGAAATTGTTCATTATTTTTCCTGTTTAATTCCTCCAACCAAAAAGTTTTTACACTGAGAACCGTGCCCCCTCTCACAGAATACGCTTCCCAATACAAAATTTTTCATCACTTTTAACCAATTCATTGGATTTAAACACCCGTTGTACTGGAATCCTGAGCCAGTAGTAGTCTAGTATCGACGACATACCTGCACACCACTGCCAAGACTGCTTTCTCCGATTGCTGTCCCATGCCCGCATTTAGGGCCTGTTGAGTTGAAATAGAAAGTTGCCGAAATTTACTGTAGTAATTTTAAATCGAAGATTAGGAGGACTAAACATGATCTAATTATAAAACTAAATACACGGATGGACAAAAAATCGCGAGACGAATCTAGTAAGCCTAATTAATCCGTCATTAGAGATTGTTTACTGTAGCATGACGTTGTCTAATTATGGCCAAATTAGGCTCATTAGATTCGTCTCGCAAAGTTACCGAGGGGTTATGGAATGAGTTTTGTCATTAACACATGTTTAATACTTCATGCATGTGAGATTCCCTTTAATGAATTGTGAAATTTGCCGATTTGCCAATTTGTTGGTGGAACTACAGGGCCTTGCTCAAACTGCTGCGTGACTGCCTCCGATCTAGTATCTGCAGCGGGGCACCTCGTCACAAACCCCATTCCCATCGCCCGAAATCAATCAAGAGGAGCTTTTCAATGCACGCCGTTTCACCCCCTCCCAACTCGAGACCCCGACCTCGCTACTGATCGTCACGTGCCTGGGCCTGCCCCTGCTATGCGGCAGCACGCAGCGCCCACGTCCCGGCGTCCCGCGGCGCGGCGATGCAGCAGCGGCGCCAGGCTTTCCCTCCTACGCCGGCCGCTTCCGATGAAACAAAGCCGCGCGGTGCCGCACCCGTTCGGCGCGGCGCGAGCTCGTCGCGCCCGCAGCGGCTGCTTGGCCTCATGGTACTGCTCTCCTCCGGCTCGATCAACTGGTGCCTCGGGGCCCGAACGTCAGAGGCTTACCACCCCTGATGGTGATGGCAGGCAACAAACAGTTCCATCGCTGCTGCTGCCGAGCGCAGCGCTCGCCACGGGATTACACGAGCGATGGCACACGGTGACGATGATGAGCCGAGGGCACGCACGCACGCACGCACGAGCTCACTCTGCGCGCTGTGCTCACGGCCGCCGAAGCTGCCGGCGTGCGCGCCCGTGGCCAGCCCTGGCCCGCCCAAGTAGTTCCGACCCGACCCGTCCGGCCGTCCCGTCGCCGGAACCGAATGGCGGTACAGTGCCGCTGCGTGCGCGCCTCAGCGCTGACAGCGACGCCTGCCCCCCTGGGTTTGGGCGCCGCTGAGACCACAGATTAGTACAGTACGACTTCTATTTTTTAATGAAACAGGAAAGAGGTGTTAAGGTGTTACAATCAAGAGACAAAAACAAAAGAAACAAAGAAATTAAGCAAAATTACAAAAAACCCTCTGGCCATAAGGACACAAGGGGAGTACGCTTTGCATTCGCCCTGAGAATAACCCAAGCGAATTCAGTCTTGAACAGGAACTTAGTAACTTGAATGCTAGCTTGAATGTTTCTAAAAATGCAATCATTCCGCTCCATTCAAATACACCAACACATGATGATGATAATGTCCATTCCAAATGCAACATCTAGCTGTTGATTGAAACTCTCCAACTGCTCGAAAGGTGATAGCAGAATATCCACTTCTAGATTTAGCAGGGCCCAACAGGCTTGAGCAAATGGGCAGTGCAGGAAGAGGTGAAGAAGAGATTCTTCTGGAGGGTTTGAGCAGAGAACACATTCATAGGAGGGGAGTGCCATGTACTTACATTGTATAAGTTCTGAGTATTCAGCCTGTCCCTTAATAAAAGCCAAAAAAACACATTGTGTTTCTGTTGACTTGAAGTCTTCCAAATCTTTCTGAAGGCTAGATGAACATCAGCCGATCCCAATAAGCGTTTGTAGACTCTAGCTGAAGAGAAGAGATTATTGCCCCAAATATGAGTCCATTCATCCAGGTCATCTGTGAGATTGATAGCATCCAGGCTCTGCAGTAGTAGATGCAGTTGATCAAAGGCTTCCTAAGACTATCTCCAACAAAGGACGCATACGGCGACCCAAACGTAAAAAAGGTCCGGCACAGTGTTCTGGGTCACCAAATCCGTCTCCAACAGATGACCCAATCAGCGGACCCATTTTGGGTCGACGGCGACGCGAGACGCAATAACGCGTCTCCTCTCTCCTCTCGACGCAAAAAAGCGCCAGAAGAAGCCGCCGCTGCCCCTCCCTCCCCCTGCCCGCCGTCGCCGCCGCTGCCATGCCGGGCGCGCCACGGCTGCCGGCGTAGGGCGCGGAGGAGTGGCTAAGCTCGAGCGGCTGAGCCACTGGCGGAGGCGTGCCGTGCGCGAGCTCCCCCGACGGCGGCCCCTCCCCAGTGCGAGCTCCAGCCGGATCTGCTCCGCTCGTCCGCCTGGCAGCTCCCCTGCCTCGCGCTGGGACCATGTCCACCGACTAGCGGAGCACGCGCGCGGTGCGGTGCCTGCGGCCGGCGGAGCTCGCGCGCGGCGGAGGAGGCTCGAGCTCAAGCGCCGGCGGGCAGCGGAGACGCGGTGAAGCGGCCGGATGCGTCTCGGCTGTTGGAGAAGATAGGATTTGGGTGGATTGGCTTTTCACTGTGCACGACCTTTTTGCCAGAATGGGTCTCGTCTTTGCCTCTCCATTGTTGGAGATAGTCTAAGACAGTGACAGGGGAAAGAGCTCGGTGATAGAGGAAGCTTGTAGGGTGCTATGGAGTGTGATGAATTTGTGTTTGCTGAAAGAGAACAGTTCAGGGAAAGGCTGAAGTGGGACTCTTCTGCCCACATATCCTGCCAGAGATAACAACTTTTTCCATCTTGTAAAGGTACACAGGCAATTCCTTTGTAAAGATCCAGAAGTTTTAATTTCAAAAAAAAGTCCAGAAGTTTAAGAGTGTCTCTCCACCAGAATGAACTCTTTTTGGTCCAGAAGTTACGACTTTTATTCTCTTGGAGTGTTTAGTTCGGTGAAAAGAGTGAAAAATTTATGTATTGAGCCACATGCATATACATAGAGAGAAGAAATAAACTGACGCCGGGTCTTAAAAGAAAACTAACAGCCACATGCATATACATAGAGAGAAGAAATAAACTGACGCCGGGTCTTAAAAGAAAACTAACACGCCCTCTATTTCGCCCGAGATGGCCCCCCCGGCCGTCCGGCCAGCCGGCGCAGAGATTCTCGGCGGTACGAGCGCCGGTGGAGCCTCCTGTGGCCGCGCGCACGCCAGTACCCGCGCCCGTACTCGTCTACTGGACTCCACCACCAGGCACAGCCGCACAGGCAGGGGGCTGCGCGATACACGTCCGATCCGTTACGGTCATTAGCGGAAAAGGGTTCAGAGTCGTAGTGTAGTGCTCTTACATACATGGACTATCTGAGTACCGGGAGGCGGGATCCTGATTCCTGAGGCCGTGCACTGTGCTGTATGGGTAGCTTTGCTTGGAGCACCGAGGCAGAGGCACGCTCCGCGCCACGTGACCATGCACCTCTCGCTTGCCTTTCCCCTGCAGCCTGCACTGCAACAGCCATCCATCCACTAGCTCTTCTTTGCTGCATGGCCAGAGAAAGAGAGGAGAGCCAGCGGGCTGCCGTGAGGAGCTTCACTGATCGAGGAACGAAAACTGGTAGTTTAAGTGTTTAACTGCATTTCTTTGCTCGATCACTTCTGATTGCGAGCTGTGGTCGTCATGTGGGATCGCCGAGAGGCCGGAGGACGGCGACGATAGCGATACGATTCCCCATCGATCGGCTTTGGTTCCATTCCAGTCCAGCAAGCTGCAAGCATGAGGCATTCCATACCCCCTGGCGCATCGGCATCGCAGTCCTTTTGGCTCGGCATGGCAAAGTACCTCGGCTGCTCTGAGTGTCTGACACGGGACATGGGGTTCGTAACGAGATGACGTGGAGGCCACATGCAAGCTGGTCCGCGGCAGCTCGAGCTCCTGGAAGCGCTGCTGGTGAAGTGGTGAGTCTTCGCCTTCCCCGGCCACTGTGCGCACGTGCCATGTTCCGGCTACCTCCCCATGATACGTACGCTGCACAGACACGGCGACACGGCACTGTGGCTGCATCAGGGCATTGCTTGTGCAGAACTTTCTGTATCGTATGATATTTTCCGGGAGCCGGGAGGACTTTTATAGCACTGGCAGCAACACTAGCACGTACTGTACTACTCACAGTCCCTTCTTCGCTCTGAAATAGTACTAGAAATCAGCAGGGGGAGATTAGTGTTTACTACTGAACAAGGCCTCAAGGCTCAAGAGGTGAAGGTCGTCCACAGTGGTAGCGTGAGGGATAAACGCGCGACGGCGGATGGACGGAAATGCTTCTTTTCCGTGTGACCTGGGCGCGAACTGGCCCGTCAATCAATCCCGGAGAGCGAGCGCGACGTGCCCTCGGCCATCGCCACCGTTTTGGCCCCTACCGCGCCGCACCGCTCTACACTCTCTCTGTTACAGAGTAGCTTCTCTCTCTCCAATCCAATCGCAGATCCTCTGCCCCGCGTGTCGCCGTCGCGCCCGTACTTGGCGTCC
>CM014273.1:58437339-58498672 GCA_004135705.1 Alloteropsis semialata
CGAAGACAGGGGGGTGCGGAGGGGGGCCTGGCACCCCCCAACGTTCCCGTAATTCCATAGGAGCTTCTCTAATTTGCATAGTCAAGTCTTACATAGAGGCCCCCTCACTTGAATTAGTAGAGCTCAAGCCCAATTAAGCCCAGCAGCCAGGTCAAGGGACGCACGCCGGCTCATGTATATATCTCGCTCCACCATCCCCCAATTCATTACTGTTGGTATTTTGTATAGAAAACATTTTTAACAAGCCTGAGTCAATTTGCAGTGTAATTGCTCAAGCAAGATGAAGAGATCAAGGACACTTGATTGTTTTTATATGCCAGTGGCTTCAAGTGTCAACACTTGCTAATCCAACCAACGAACGTTGAATAGTGGCCACGTTAATTTGCTAGTCCCAAATCAGAATATTGCCGCGCCATTAGAAGCTCAAGCTGGATAAAGTGTTGTAACTACGGCATATGTAAATGTCGATATTCTTTGTGTTCTCTGATTGTTGTCGACATTGGCCCCCCCTATATTCAAATCCTGGCTTCGCCCCTGGGTGCTGGTCTCTCTCTCTCTCTCTGCGGCGTCCCCCCTCATCCAAATGACATTGCTAGCGAGCTGCAATGGGCCGAATGGCATGGCTGTGAAGCACAACAGAGCGAGATCGCAGCCCACAGTGGGCAGGGCAGTAGCCCATCTTTTGCTCGTGGATCCGACGATCCGTTGTTATGCTACGAACGTTACCTCTTTAGGATGTTTGCGTCAATTATTGTGCTTCAAGCCACAGTTACAAACAATGATGAGGCTCAAAGGTAGCAGTAAGTACAGCGAATTGCATATGCTTAATTCAAGAAATGGAGCCCAGATACAACAAAACCGTTCTTATGGCCACATAGGATGGATCGACACTTCGACAGCCTTTGGCAGTGTTGTTTACTACACATCTTATTAAAAATTTTCTCCAGTGCCATATCTTATATAGATGCTACATAAGTACATATACATATAAAAAACTAGCTGTCAAGTAAACATTTGGCAAAAAAGGAAAAACGCGGGGTTAGAACTTTGATGTCGCCTCTTTGATCTCCTCCAAGGAGATAACCTGCCACAAGTACGTTGAAGCGGGACGGATCGGTCCAACCGATTCGGAGGGATCACTTCATCCCCTGTTTTAGAGGAATATTCTTCTTAGATGTTGTCAATCCTTTCTATCTCTCCAACCAAACGGGTAGAGGGATGGACTCGTCCCGTACCGTTCCTTGAACCAAACACACCCTGAAAGGAGATAAAAAAATCATATATACCTATAGCTATATGCACTACCGGAGAAAGTAGCATTCGTCCACACTCATAAAACACATTAGTAATGGATGTAAAAACTAGTAAATACTAATGAATTAGTACCCCAAATTTGATAGCCGCATAGACCTTTTAGCAACGGGTGGAAACAGTACCTGGAACCAAACGCTGAGAAGCATTAGAACTAAAAATCCTCAATGAAGTTTATTTAAAAAGAAAGCATCTGCTATCAAATCAGTTGTGGTGTAGTAAAAAAGTTGCCTAGATAAATTATGTTCACTACACTAGAAACAGTTTGTGGATACACCTTTCTTCTTAGGACCGGTTGTTGAAGCGACCTTGACAACCTAAGAGGGGTGAATCAGGTGTCTTAAAAACTAAAGATCCAAGCAGATATAAAAATATATTCTAATTTCTATCTAGATGAGCATTAGATTTTTCTATATGTTATTATCTCTACTATAAAAGACTTTTGCACCCTGGGTTCCAAGTCTATCAATTAAACAAGGCAATTCTAGAAACGCTAAAAATAAAATATAAAGGGAACAAAGTAAATACAAAAAACTTAAAGGGTACATAATGCAAACTCTCGTCATGGCAATTTTCTCGAGGTATCGGAAAGTTGGCTAACTTTCCCTAGTTCTCGTTGGAGCCCTCTTCTTGTGAAATTCCCCTTCACTAGGCCAAAGCTCCATGTTGGGTAATCTCCATGATAGACAACATGACTACCTATACACGAGTGGGTCTCCGCGTGGCCTCTTGCCGGTGACCTCTGCCGTCTTCACTTGATAGGGCTTTGAAAAACCGTCAATGGCCTCTTCTCTCTTGTACAAACACTAGTGACCTCTGCCGTCTTCACTTGATAGGGCTTTGAAAAACCGTCAATGGCCTCTTCTCTCTTGTACAAACACTAGCGGCCTCTCCATAAAGTTTTGTCGGAGGAGTATTATGTGGGAAGAATGCAAAAGGGACATGCCTGGTCCTTTCCAGCAAAATCATTGTCGGGAGTAAGAAAAAGCATACAGTGGCATTCCTTCCTGCAAAAGTAGACCGTTCACATAAGAAATGATGCTTCTTGACAGCACATCATTTGTTGTTTATCATTTTCCTTTCAAAGGAAGGGAACTAGAAATTGCATCCCATAAGTTATCTATAAGAATTTTTTTCCCAAAAAAAACTACATGGCAGGTTGTGCTTTGCATTTTTGCNGGGGGGGGTGAGGAGATATACATAAGATAAATTACCTACAAGGGCATAGAGGAGCTCCGAGTGTATCCTTGTGATCAGCAAGTCCCTGCAAACATCAAGATATGCATTATCATCAAGAAGCAGTTACTGAATTTCCATATATACTTAGAAGATGAAAGAAAACCAGACAAGAGGACTTGCACTCAACAAATACCCAATCACAGAATGACTTGCCAGGAGGTAGCTACTGTAGGTTGTTGAATCTAGCAGTGCCTCTCTTTTTTTTTCTTTTTTTTTCAATTTAACCATGTGCTTTCGATGTAGGCTTGCTTCTTTATTACAAAATTAATGCATCTGTAATTCTTGAATTCCCAAAATTGCACTGAAGCTGATATCCTCCTAATCTGCTAAACAGACCCTCCATCAACCCACTGCTCTTAGAAGGAGCATCTTCCGGATCGGGTGAAGAAAATGGAAATCCGACCTCATGGTTCTCTTCAAACATAACCATTGTTGACTTTGCATACATTTTAAGGACATCTTGTGTGACTGTCAATAAAATAAACTTACATTTTCAATCAGCACCTATTCCATTCAGCAATTTATTCTTCTCTCTTGTGAATAAAATATAGAATTTAACTAAGAATTTGGATGAATAAGTTGAGCCATCCTGCAGCCACCTAGTACAGATGAACTGCTGCACAGCCATTGCACTTGTATGGTGGTACCACAAGGCAGAGGCCTAGACTCCCATATGGACAATTACCACCCTCAGGTTATAATAAAGAGTTAAGTTAAAAACAGGAGCTGATGCATCTAGATTCTAGAAGGAAGGCAGGCGGGAATCAGTTCTCTCTGATTCATCGTGACGTGAGGGTGACAATGGGATTCAGGGTTTTCTTTTTTTCAGCTTTATTCTTAGCATGAAGTAGATTCCATTCTTCGCTAGTGAGGGATCTAGCTGTATTCTAAGACATGGTTTCTCGTAGTTGTGACTGAGGAATGATCAATGATGTGTTTGTTGGCTTCCATAATTCTACTCATTCCAAAGCTTTATGGCATCACTACTGTCCAAGTCTAATTCTCTGATTCCCCCAATCCTCTGCTTCTTTCCAGTCTAGATTGATATTCCCGATCTTTGCTCCCACTTTCCCCCAATTTGTATCCCATTTACCTGTATCCCGGTGCTGAGCAGGCCCGGCTCAGACCCCCGGGCAGCAGGGGCGACAGCCGGGGGCCCAGCCGGGCGGGGGGCCCAAAATTCTAACAATTTGGCCCAGCCGAAGGGGACAGACCACCAAGCACGCAGGCACGTCCGTTGATTTTCACGTGATCCGAGTCCCGGCTCCCAAGACCGAGAGGCTCAAGTCGTCAAGTCGAGGAGTCGCTACTCGCTAGACTCAGGCGCACACGCCGGCACGAGGTGGACGGACGCGCGTCTCTCTCTGGCTTACCTCGTGCCCTCAGCCCTCCTCGATTCGATCAGATCACGCATGAGTGCTCGTGCAGACCATGGGCCACGACGACAGTCTCTGGTCTCAGCTCTCCGGCTATGCACTCTGCCGCGTTTGTGACTGGTATGCTGAATTACTGCGTGATTTCTAGCCACGTTGTTTGCTTAGTTCTTTTTTGTTGTATATAATTAATTCTGGTGTTAGTTTATTATACATGCTAAAGCCGTCGTCAAGTGCTCCAATAAAAAAAAACAAGATGATCAATTGATTGGATTGCAAAAGATGATCTACTTGTTTTATTTTGTTGTTCTTTTTATTTGTATTGTCGACATTGTTTTTATTAAATACATAATGCTAATACCATTATTATATAAAAAAATTTAGCGTAAGGGCCCTAGCGTAAGTTCGCTCCAGGGCCCTTAAAATGGTAGAGACGGCCCTGGTGCTGAGTTGCTAATATACTCCAAACCTTGGTGTTAATCAGTGCTATGCCTTTGTTGTTGGGTCAGCTAGTACCTAGGAGGAGGGAGTGGAGGGCTATCGGATGGTACTGAGTCTACTGACCTTGATGACGACGGCCGTGACGGACTTGTCAGCACAGAAGAAGGTGCTGGAGCGGCGGGCATACTGCTCGGAGAACTTGCGCATGATCTCCACCGACTTGTCGTCGAAGGCATCCGCTCCTGCGGCTGTCCGCACCAGAGTCCATTCAATTCATCCAGATTCCAGTTTTACGGGAGGGTAAAAATTAGAGTCCCCCAGAAATTTGGGGATTGGCCCAAACGGACGTACCTTGAGCTCGGACAACCCATCTGCCGCGGGGGCGTCCTCTGGGCGCATTCGAGGAGGGGCGGAGGGGGAGCCCCCCGCACCCGACGGTGGCGGCGACGGCGGATGTCATCGCCGGCCGGTGCCCGCCCGCCGATCTGGAGTAGGCGCTGGGTGGCCGCGGTGGTTGGACGGAGGGGGACGGAGCGAGGAGAGCTGCGGAGTGAATGGCCCAGAGCGAAGAAGAGAAGCAGGTGAGGGGCTTGGGGGAGCTCAGTGGCAGCGTGAGGATGGAGACGTGGATGGAGCAGCGGCGGCCGGGATTGTGGATAGAGATGGAGAGCTGCGCCAAGCCGCCAACGCGATGCGGTGTGGCCGCGTGGGAGAAAATATCCGGCGTGGCCTTGGGGCAAATGCTCCCGGCTCCCAAACCCTCACAAATTCAGGCCGTGTTCGGTTGGAGGGACAATTTTTTTTTTCTCTCTATTAAATGTTACTTTGATCATTAATTAGAGGTATTAAATAAAGTTAGTTTACAAAACTATCTCCATAACCCCTGGCAAATTCGCGAGACGAATCTAATGAGACCTTTGACTGCACGATTAGAGGATGATTACTGTAGCATTACTGTAGCAAATCATGGATTAATTAGACTCATTAGATTCATCGCGTAAAGTTGCACTTATCTGTGAAAAGGTTTTATAAATAAACTTCGTTTAGAACTCCATGCATGCAACAGTATTTGGGGACAAAAAAAAATTGTCCCCGACCGCCGAACACGGCCTCAGTTCAAACAGCGATTTTCTATGGGAGAACAAAAGACAAATTCTCCAACGAGGTGGGGTTCTGGAATACTCCCTGATATTTGCCTTTTACATAATTGAAGTAGCTTTGTCACCAACGTAAACACATTAATTATATTATCTAGTTTATAAAAAATAGATTATATAATCTAAAATAAGCATATTTTCAGCAGCTTATGAATTATTATAATATAGAGGGTAGCTAGAGTGTTTGTTTCCTTAAGAGATTGTTTTTCAGATTTTAAACTAGATTATATAATCTTGATTGAAAACAAACAGGCCGGTTCATCTCATTTGTAAACCTCGGTATCATACTTGCAGGACCAGTCTTGCACCTGCGTGTCGATCTTAAAAAAAGGAAAAACTCTTGTTTTCAGTAATGTCATTATCTGAGTTAAATGTCGTAGTTGAGTGGAGAATCAAGAGGACGATAGGCGCGCTTTAGCTCGTATACTTTCATAAAACTGTAAATTGGTTTACAATTGTGCCATAGAGAATGCTCTCTTTCTCGCGTACTTGAAATCTTACGTGACGATGATGTAGACCCATACTTGTCATTTCGACAGTTTGTTTTGTGCTAATTATTTTTCTTGAAACATCTGTTTTGTGCTAATTCTCCTTGTCATGTGATCCTTTTTTGACTGGAGTTAGTAATATCTTCTCTCTGTATCGAGTAGCAGTTTTGAATAGAAGAGGCCCCCAAGCATAGCATTTTAGCGTGTGGCAGCCGTAGTGCCAAACAGGGGTGGCTGAAGATTGAAGATCTAGCTCGGCTCGGTTCTTAAGGCTAACGTGATTAAAAAAAAAAAGAGTTTAGCTTGGTTCATTTCAAAAGCTCAAACCATCTCATTTGGCTCGCAAGCTAAGCATTAGAAGGTGTTTGAATCCAAGTGCTAATTCTTAAAAGTGCTAAACTTTAGCACTAGGCTAGTGCTAAAGTTTAGCCAAGACACAAAACCTTTAGCTAGAGGTGAGGTGCTAATGAGTGCTAAAGTTTAGCACCCTAGTTTTAGGACTCCCAAACAGACCCTTATTCACCATTAATATTGAGATCAAATACTGACATATGATAATTTAAGCATGCTAAACATATCTAAATGTATACCTCATGGTAATTGAGTATTACGGAAATAAAATAGCACAAGTTTGGAAACTCAAAATAGTACTAGATTTGCCGATAAATAATATTATCACGATATTAATAAACTAAGTTTGATAACATCATATTTGCCGAGCCTAATAAAGACAGCCAAACAGCTAAGCTCGTTAAGAAAACGAGCAGAAATTAAAGCTTGGCTTGATTCGTTTGAGAGGCCGGCCGAGCCAGGAACCCAGGATGAACTGAGGCGAACCAATGAACGAAGTTCACGAGGCTCGAGCTTTTCTGCCAGCTCTACTGCTCTATTGATACCAAACGTATCGAAATCCGAAACGCCAAACCCATGCACAACCCAATATGAAACAAAGATTTGAACGGTTGCAATTTCATTTTATGGAAGAAGCATCTTCAATTCTTAATGTTTTACAACTCCTGGCTCAATGGGAGCATACATGATACAGCAGCTACGAAGAGGCAAAAGGAACACCCAAACAGAAAAAAAGAGTGGGGCCCTTGCACAACTGAAGATGCAAATTTTCCACATATACATTGGAACTTACAAGACACAGATCACTCAAAATACTTACAATGGCTCTCGCCTATTTTCCCGCTCATGTGTCCTCTAACTGTACAGAAGAATGAAATAATCATCCGACCAGCTGCCCTTTCAATTTTCGCTTTCCTCAGCGTCTTGCAATGAGTCCAGCCACGTTTCGCTTTCCTCAGCGTCTTGCAATGAGTCCAGCCACGTTCTGGGCGACATCTTTTTTGGCCTCCAGTGAAACTGGTGCATCACCAATATAAATGTCGAAGAAAGCCTCTGTTCATCAAAGAACCAGTTTACAAACCAAGGAACATACTGCAGCGTAAAGCTGCTCTAGGCTAATATAAGCTACTTCCTCTAATTAAAGCTTAATTTTATATCCTTTTTTTTCCTTCTTCAATAGCTTATCTGTAGATTTTATTTTTCCTTTCAGCACTTCATTATATGTTCAGGGACTCAAGAGTACAAGGAAAAGACAGAATACATACCAAGAGAACACAAAGTATATAGCGTCTTTTGTAATTACTTAGCAACTTTTTACTTACTGCAAAGATCTTTGCTCTGAACAGCACCAATTTGTTTCCCATCAACTGCATAGAAATGTTCTTGTCAAGATCGATAATATATTACAGTAAAGGACAGTTCAAAAAATTTTGGTTGGCCTAAGGTACTTACTTTCTGTTATTAGCTTCCCATCTGATGTTTGACAGAAGTCAATCTTTGTACCCTGCAGTTATATTAACATATTATCATTGTAATAAAGCTGCAAAAAGAACAGATGCAGAGTGGACAATATGATGACATTTATGACTATACTCAAAACCAACATCGATTTATAAAATGCACCAAGGGAAAAAATACTGGATTATAAACCTACTATTTCAAAGGCATACTGAAATCAAACATGTGTGCATTGTTATTTAGCTAGTTGGCTACAATATCAGTCATACAGATTTTCATTGGCCTTGTTAAAAAAATCATACTAACTGTAAGAACTGAACCAAATCTCGGTGCAAGTTCACCGCTGCCACAAGGAATAGAGGGTATAGCTCACTAGTCAAGTGATCATGTCTGTTACAGAGCAGAGAGCACCAAATGCTGTATTGAACCTTACCGCAGGTATGGTGATATCTTCCGTGAAGTGAGAACCAAAGGTCTTCAAGCAGTGGTAGTCTGTGTTAGGATTCATCTAGTTGAATGATAATGTAAAAAATCTGTAAGTCTAATGTTCTACACTCTACAAACTAGGAAAAATGTACAGTAGCAACTGAGCTATTAAGTACCTTCTTAAGACGCAGGCCAAGGGACTTCTCAAACACACTGAAAATAGAATAAAATAATTGTGAGCCTTGCCTTCAAAAGACTACCTTTTCCTGTGAGAAAAGGAACATGAAATTTTTCTCTTACTCTCGCACGGCACCAACGCTAAGGCCATTGTAGTTAACTACCAACCTAACCCTCATATGAAGGTTTTCCCTGGAAAATAGTAATATAAGTTCTATTAGAGGATAATAGAATATACAAGCAGAACTATTGGGTTCTGTATCATACTTTCACAACAGCAAATTCAGTGTCAACTTTTAGAAGACTAGAGTCTACTTGCCCCCTGAACAAATATGTCTAGTCTGAGGATTAGCTGATCCAACACGAGTGAGGCTGTGAGCTTTGCATTAGCACCTATCTGTTACGTGTCAGTATCACAAATATGCTGACATGAATGACACAATACAAAAATGCAGATATCAGCGGAAACACTACTGGTAAGATATTTACTGATAGATATTTTGTGCAGTCACATTAGTAGGTGCTAGGCCTATGTGCTTCCTAAAATGTATGGATGCGAACTCGGGCCTGTTTGGAAGAAGAGAATTGCTCTAGGGATTTTGGGATTTAATGTAACTTGTGCTAAGAATCCTAAGAAAGCAGACCACAAAACCCCTTTAGAAACAGGTCCATAGGGTAAGTAACAAACTTTGAGGATTATAAAAAGTGAAACTCTGACAACAATATAGGAATGATGATATACTGATATATCAGCATACCTGAGAAGATCTCTATAGAAATCAGTGTTCTCCATCAGTTTGTCCGTTGGAATAGATGCATACTTAGGACCCAGCTTCTCACGAATAGAATTCGGTTGCATATCTATGAGAAAATTTCATTAGCAACAAAAAGACACTTCTCAAATAAACAGTATTCACTAGAGAACTGATACAAATACAAACAACGGAAACAATTTAAAATTCTGTAACTCACATAAACCAAAAGCGTACAGGTTCAAATTTTTGACCCTCATTACTCTCATGCCTTTGAAACCTACCCCAACAAGGACCTGCATATTTAATCATCAATGGAAACTATCACAAGGAGGCATCAACACCAAGAAATTAGACAGAATAATATAAAAACTGGAAAGCGATATTACCAAAACTGGATACTCAAGTCAATCTTTTACAGACCACAAAACAATCCAGTATACAGATACATCATGCATAAAAATCACTATATGCAACTCACAGTCATGTAAACTTTTAATTCTACATCGTCAACGAAACATCGTGATAACAACAAACGAACAAGTCTGACATATTACAGCTGGTAATATTGATATATTGGTCGTTACACCACTAGCTTGTCTAACTATGTGGTATATCTATAGGAGCGAATTATTATAGTAATTTCTATGAAATTAAATCAATTTCTATGAAACAAGGGAAACTGGGTTTCTTAAAGAAAAGAGAAAATACCTCTGTAGATGGACTGGAACCATCTTCCAGAAATGGTGGGAACTTGATTCCAGTTTTTGGTTCAATTGCATCTTCTTTAAAGATAGTACTTGGTACAGAAGGAGGGGCACAACTTAGACATTTTCCTTCTACATAAGGCTGGTCCACCGGTCTGCTGATATAGCCATCAGTATTTCTTAATGTGATTGCCTCTGCGAGCATTATTGGTGATCTTGTCCATTCAAAAAAGGAAAGGATCAGTCACTTAGAGATAGATATACAGCAGAAAAAAGGGCAAGCGATGAAGCTAAGAAAATAAAAGGAAAGAACAGAACAGAAAAGAATAAGGAGAGTGCATCACAAGTACAAATGAATTGTATGGGAGTATTAGCCTTACATATTTTCGAGTGGTGGTACGATAGCAGCAGCGCCAGCTAGCGTGAGTAGATTGCAGGCACCTTGCTTCTCAAAATCATTGTGCAGTCGCCCAATCGTTGCATTTGCAAGCCTAGCCAAAACCAGTTGTATTGCTTGCTCTTCTCTTACTAGAAAGCCAAACTGCAATCTAGTCAAATTTTGCATGCAGAAGCTCACTTGCTTCATATGCAACTGACAAGATCTAGAACCAGCCGCTGCTATAGCTGACAGCCAGTGGAAAATTTTAGGATCCGATGGTCTAGAAAGCCAGAAAAAGATAGCTCTGGAAAACTTGTTGAGGCGATTGAAAGCTCCATGGACTATGACATTTCCAGAAGAACAAATCTTTCTATGATGCCTTAAAGAAGTACCCACCGCTTTACCAGCATGTGAAAACAAACTCAAGCCGAGATTATTAGACATCGGAAACTCTGGTGGGAACTTGTATATATATCCCCTATCAATATCAACGTTGGATAAAATTAACTGATTGGGCTTCATTGTGAGATGTCCTTCGAAAATACAGGCTTCTGAATGGAAATCTTTCAACGAAGGTTGGGAACGTGTGACGAAGAAAGTTTAGTGATCTGTCAACTGGAATAAAGTAAGATGGATCAGATAAACAGGTCTCTTACAGTAAGAAATTATAAGCATCTAACAAGGAAATTATGCAAATGATGCCAAATAAAATATTTCACATAAGTTGCTGGAAATAAACCTAGAAAGACGAGTTATTACTCAATCTTGACTTTGCTCCTGCAACCTTTTCGACCAGTCAATGCTTAACAGGCTAAATTTATAGAATTATGATAAAAAAATGTTGAAGGGCTCCAACTTTAATTCTGACATATTTAACCTAGAACATAATAATCTCGCTAGCTAAACAGGTCCTAATAACTACAAAATGTTTCAGTAAAACCAGTTTTTTATATGGAAAAACAGTTTGTTGACCAAACTAATTACAGAGAGCTATGACTTCAACACAATGCCACCATGTATCAGAATTGAATCAAAATTCCACTTGGACCCGAGCACCCAACCATTGCGCCATCCAAGCAAATTATTTTCCTCTACGACCAAAGACCGTCTAAGCGTCCAACAACCCTGCCACCTCACGACTCCAACGACCGACAAAGAAAATTTGATGACCAGCAGCCCGGCCTAAGAATATTCAATTTCCTCGATGCGATCAACAAAGCCGCCACAAAACCACCCGCATTCACATCTCCCCCATCACAAATCGAACACACGGGGAAAGCTCGAGCAATCAGAACCTGTCCGCTCCAAACCGGCCGGAGAGGAGACCGCGGCGAAAACAGGCGGAGGAGGAGAGGGGGCAGGGGAGACCGCCGACGATCCACGCCTCCCTTGCTCGATCCCCCGGCGGGTGGATTATCGCGGATTCGGGCACGGGATTAAGCAAACCGCCGGCCAAAATCCAAATCGGGAGGAAATGGGGAGGCGAAAAGGAACTGCTCTGGGGATTTTCCTTTGCCTCCCCAAATCCGATGCGCTCTCGCCGGCTCGCCGCGCCCTCGCCTCGCGGGTGAGAGGCGAAGAACGCGCGTGCTCGTGCTCCGACGTTTGCTTTTCCTTCGCCTCCCTTCTCTCCTTCGCCTAATTGAAGGTGAAATAGGGCTCGGTAGCTTCCCTCCTCTATTTTTTTCTCCGGCGGTCACACAAAATTCCTCGATTCATATCCAAGTCCTCCTTTCCATTAACTTTGGATCCTGACCAGATAAGGTAAAAGTATAGGGAGTTAAGGAAAAGAACTCCCGACTGTTCCGGGAAGGTGCGCAGTCCTGTTCGGGGGAACCGCGGGGATATTCCGCGGGATGATCGGACGGCCACCAGGGGTTGAGCGAGTTGGTGGGCCGGCGGTGGCCGTCGATGTTGCGTGTCCCGGCGAGTTGGCTCGCGTCGACCGCGGAGAGAAACACGGACGTCGGCTGAGACACGTTTAAAATGGACCGGTGTTTTGTTTCGACCACGTCGACGTGTTCAAAAGCTTTCTTGATTTGATTTGGCTCCTGCATTGACCTTTTTCAGTGGTGATAGGCAGATAGCAACGATCGCTGCCCGAGCGAGGATCCCTGCTACTATGATCTGCTCTGATAGTCTGATAGCCCGTACGGTTTCAATGAGTGAGTCTTCGTGTTGAGCTAGTTAGTTCGCCAACTTTTTTCATCGCTACAGTAAATTCGAATGTTTGATACTAATCAGAGGTGTTAAATGTGGATAACTGACAAAACTCATTTCATAACCCCGGGTGAAATTGTGAAATGAATCTATTAAACCTAATTAGACCATGATTAGACAATGTTGTGTTACAGTAAACAATCTCTAATGATGGATTAATTAGGCTTAATAGATTTGCATCACGATTTCCCATCTATCCGTGTAATTAGTTTTATAATTAGATCATGTTTAGTCCTTCTAATCTTCGATTTAAAATTGCTACAATAAATTTCGCAAAGTTTTTCACCGCAACTAAACAGGCCCTGAGTTTGTCGCTAGTTATTTGCGCCATCAAAACCGTTTGTTTTAGTTTGGATCACGAGTGGATCAGGTTGTATACTTGTATTGATTCGATTCAAATAGTCTGAGCTTCAGCTATAGAGTTCCAACTTCCAAACCATTCTAATAAATAATTGCAGCAGGAAAAATTTAACACACTATATAAATTTTGTTTCAGCCTACAAATTGGTAACTTGCGCCGCCGCCGCAAATTGCATCGCAGGCGATAAACTGGAGCTTGAAGATATGGGAGCCATGGTTCTCTTCTTTTTTTTTTCTCCTATCTCTCTTATTCTCCTCCTTTTTCTTCTTCCTGCTCTAAAATTTGTACGAGATTAAGGGCCAAAGATGTGGGGAGAGGGGCAAGAGTCCCTCTCCCTTCCACACGCTGAATATAAATGAGACTATATCCCCCTCCCTTCCACACGCTGAATGTAAATGAAACTATATCTCCCTCCCTGTCGGTCGATATCACTTTTATGACTCTGCCTCCGCCTTTTGTACATGCTCCCTTAGTTTCTCATGTCACCACCCAAGAAACAGGGAAGCCTAGAATAGATATATAGCGTGCCGGTCTTCTTGAGATGTCACCTTCTTTTGCTCCTGATCATCACCACTCCCCTTGATGTGGAATCGATTTTTGGCGTGGAGATACATTAGCCTTCCGATTTGTTTCTTTGGTTGGTGACTAACCCTTTCTTGAGTTCAGTCTACTTCTTTTATCTATTCATTGCTGATTTGATTCGTGGTTGTTTGCAGTATTTGGGCTCCAAGGATTTCTAATAACATTGTTCCCACTTGAAAGAACTAAAAAGTTTTCTTATATACCGAGAGCCATTGAAGAAAGTCGGTTCAAAAAAAATATTGCGCCTCAATTACGAGTTCTTCGAGCCATTGCCTTTTTATCAAATCAATGGGAAAAAATAATGGCAAATATCTGGAAATATTTTGTATGTAAAAACCACCCCATGTCACTTTGTAGGGTCACTTTGTAGTGGGAACGAGAGTTTTAAGTTATGGCTGGCTTGCTCATCACCTTATTTTAGTCATCCACCATCTGATATAGCATGGCTCGGCTCCGGCCAAGTTGAAGTACCTGTTAGATATCCCAATTTTTATTAAACAGAACTAGTTTTTTTTGAGTGAAATGCATCATGGGTCCCAAACTATTTTTTATTCTCGTTTTTTGTATTCTTGTCTAGGTTCATGAACTCTCAGAGTGATCATCTTGGTCCATCAACTTTTCAAGTGGTTTGCTCTAAGTTCACTCAAGGTCCAGCTATGGACCTCAATTCACACATAGAGTGAAGCACTTAAAAAGTTTAAGGACCTAGATGGTCACTTTGAAAGTTTATGAACCCAGAGGAGAATGCAGGAATAAGTTCAAAGACCTACCATGCATTTCAATCCTTTTTTTAGACAAACAAAGTTTGATCATAGCCCCTCACGGGCCACTCCGGCCCAATATTTCGGCCCGTGAACAAGTTTGGCCCGTCCAACTGGCCTGCACCAACGTGCTGGCCTTGCGCGACCGGGCCCCTCGTTTTGAGTGGCCCGATACTCCGACAGGCCCCGATGCTTCATTGCTTCGCCTGCGGAAAGTCGAGCCCAGATAGAACGTCTCGCTCTCGCGCCAGCCGTCGTACCCGTAGGCGCGCGCGAGTCCACACGGCGTGCGCGACAGCACCGAACAAGGGCAAACCCGGCGCGGTCAGTTGTACACGACGTCACGACGGCCGTGCGCCCGTGCGGAGCGCAAATTCATTGGTCCCGTTGCCCATCCCGTTCGGCTGGAATCCACCTGCCGCCAACCCAGTTTCGGGATCGCAGCCTCCGATGATTGACGGAGGCCGCGCGCGTGACATGCGGCTCGCCGCAGCTTTTCCGGCGACCGACAATGCATATGTGGTGGTGTAGAGTAGAGTAGAGTAGGTCCAAAAGGGGCGGAGCTCCATGGAGTCAATACAGGTCCGGTACTGATCGATATGAATATGATCCGTGGTCGACCACAGAAACCGGGGGAACGAGGTCGTGCTTTTCCACGGCGGTCTCGACGTCTCCGGTCTCCACGTCGTCGCCGTTGATTCTCCGTCTTCATCCAACCAGAGCCGGGCTGGCAAGCATTTGGGGACGATCATGCAGCTAGTACTGTCCTTGTCATCCCGGGTTCAGTATGGACGCCTTGAACTTCCTGAGCACCAGAGTTCCAGAAAGATGCAGCGCACTCAGAATGCTATGGACCACTCCGTAATATTGTAAGCTTTTACACATGGATAGTTGCAGAAGGCTTTGCATTGGAACCATAGTGGCTTTTGGAAATGCAGCAGAAACAAAAACGGATTGGCGTAATATTTTACGCAAGTTGTCTAGTAGTACTCGTTTAGGCGTGTCTGTTCTTTGTCTGCCTAGGTAGTATTCCAATCCGGATGTCTCTCAAGAACTGTCCTCAGATCAGCTGTGAACTTGTGGACGCCAGGCCCACTGAAGTCTGAATCACACACGGAACTGCTCCTGAAAATATGAACGCCTCTAACCATCAACGGCTATGGTGGTTGGAGGAGGCCGTTCAATGTTCATCGTACCTGTGTCACTCAACCGGCCCAGCGAGTATTGTAGTGCTGACGTGCTGTGAGAACGAGTAATACATACATGATACATACAGCCATTCAATTCGCACGTACAACATGTTGACCGTGCACCAAGCGAGCCTAAAAAACGTGCCGCAAATGCACAGTCAACGCCCCACTATTTTAGTGTCTGACCGATCGGCAGCCGGAACGGTCAGTCGGTCAGAAGACCCAGCACGCACCAACAGGACAGGCAGTCAGGCACACACCTGCTCCCAATAGGACCAGCAGCAAAGGCAGACCACACGAGGCGCGGCCCGGCCCCCTGAGTTGAGGCCTTGACGACAATCCCCCCCGAGGCGTTCCGAGAGTAGCCGTGGATGCCTGGAGTCAACACGCGCGCGGCACATGACGACACGGCACGCGAGGGCAAAGGGCCCCGTTCCGAAGCTTCGGTGGCACGTGAGGCGAGGCTGGCCGGTCCGGACCGAGCGAACCTCTGCACGCTCCGCCGCGTGCGCAGGCGCGGCACGGAGCGGGGGCCGAACGAGCGGTGCAGCTGCCGCGCGCCGCCCCGCGTCCGTGTCGCCGTCGCGAGGTGCCGGCCGGGCCGCTGCGGCTGCTGCTGCTGGCCCCTGACCTCTGTTACATCACGAGCGCGTGTCGTGTGGCACCGGGTCCGGTCCGGCCCCGTGATCCGGTCTCGTGGGCCGCTGCTGCGTGTGCGTGACTGCGTGCGCGTCGTTCGCATGTGCTCGCTACGCTTCCGCGGTCCTCCGTCGTCGCATTCGATCGCACTGGACCCGGAGCGCGTGCATTTGCTGCCGCAGCACGTGCGGGAGTCCTTTTCTTATCGCGGAAGTATGTTTGGCTGTGTTTGATTGGAGGCTGAAAATTTTTTCAGAGTATTAAATGCATCTTTGACCACTAATTAGGGGTATTAAATAATGTCAGTTTACAAAACTACCTCCACAACCTCTAGTAAATTTTCGAGACGAATCTAATGAGGCCTTTGACCGCATGATTAGAGGATGATTAGAAGATGGTTACTGTAGCATCACTGTAGCAAATCATGAATTAATTAGGCTCATTAGATTCGTCTCGAAAAGTTACGCTCATCCGTGAAAAGGTTTTGCAAATAGACTTCATTTAGTTCTCCATGCAAAAAAGATTCCTTTTTGCAAATTTTTTCACCCTCCAACGAAACACGGCCATTGCGCCGGCCGGACAGTCATTGTGAGTGCAATAGTGCAGCGCTGCTGGGGACACTCACTCAGGTACTCAGGTGCTTATCTTTTGGCCGAAATGTGGATGCACACAAAGCAAAGGAGTTCCACTAGGAGTCCGTGAGTGACAATGGTGTCGCTACAGTGGACAGACTGGTCATGTCATGATCTTTTTTTTATATCTCCTCCTAGTGGTGGAGCCTCAAACTTTGATATGTAGGGCTAGCTCCGAGCTAAAGGCACTTCAAATGTAGCCCCAGGAAAAGAAGATACTTTATAGACTATTCTTTGCGATAAACTTTATTAGGTTTATAAATATCTTTGGGCCATATTCCTGTAATTGATGGTAATTAAATAGCAACATGTGTGAAGAGATTCTCACAAGCCATGTGGAGTCCATTAACTGTCGCGCCCCAAAATTCCTATTTTGGGTTGTGAATAGAAAACACTAAATAAATTGTTTTATTATTTCTCTAGAACTTTCAACATTTAACTTATTTGCTACCAATTTAGATAAAAGAAAATAAAGCTTTCTATCTTTTTAAATCAATTTGTCGCGAGGTGTTGCACTCATGCCGACTGCATATTGTTTTGATTCAAAAATGAATTTGAACCGTTTAAAAATACGATTAGGTTTGCGTTCCATCCAAATCTAGTTTGTAAATGTTACATGTATGAGTAAATTGATCCTGTCATACATGTGACTCGTGTTCGATTTTATTTAGAAAATCAGGTGTGCCGTTAACCACACATGACACCTTCAACTTTATTTGATCCACGCTCATTGACACTGTCAACAGCGTTGAAACTTTGGTAAACATTTCTCTACGTGGAAACGAGAAAGCATCCATGAATTCAAATTTTGATCATCACGAAAGTTCTTGCAACATCACGCAAACTCAGCCATGGCACTGATAGTGGCGAGAAATTTTTCTTTCATACATTCTACGACGGGGGGACAGTTCAGATAGACGTGCTGAAATGGATCCACGGTAGACTGCTTTTGCAACATGAAAATCTTCTTGTCTTTTCTTGTGTTTGAAGATGAAATAAAACGACCTTGTTTTCTTTTGGTTCACCAGTGCTTTACCACTTTGCTGATTGCGTGAATGTAATGCATAAAAGTCATGGGGTACCCCTTTCAAAAAAAGTCATGGGGTACCGAGTTCCTGTCCCAACCCCCAACAGGTAAGGCTTCTACTTTTATCTTTTATTTTTTATTTTTTGAGAAAGAGGGGGCCAACTGCAACCACTACTTGTACCCGGCCCATCCAAGGGATTACGAAAATTATACAATCACGTCCAACTTTATCTACTAACCTTTGGGAAAGCTCTTGGCACCACTTGCCAATCAAAACAAAACAGTGACAAAGAAAGCCATTCTAAAAGAGACATGTGAAAACAACTCTTGTTCGGTCATATTCATACGGCGTGTACACGTAACAGTAGTCCGGTATAGCAGCCTTTGAACCTTCCACGCGATTTGTATGTTTTGTTTTGCGAGTAATCAATCCGTTTAACAGGTCGTTCAGTGGATGAGTTCAGATATGATGATTTTGTGTTGAATGAGATAGTGACTAGACTCTAGTTCTCGTATAAGCAGTGAGGTCACACATGGTTTTACTAGTTGAATTCTTTTTTCGAAAATAGAGTCAAAATGTCAAATACATTAGTCAAAACTCAAAAGCCGTAGCATTCAACGTCCATTTTCACACGACTGTATTTGTGAAGAGAGGAACAAAAATGGCATTTTCAAAAGTTGCTTGATTAATTCTCCATCAGCAATCATTTTGAAATCTTGAGGATGGCGGCGGCAGTATGAACTCATGCGCATCTTAATTTGAAGTCTCAGCGAAGTGATGCATATTACTCCAGCGTGTTTGAAAAAAAGAGAGTATATACGCTCTCCGTATTGTAAAGGAAGTCGTTTTGAGATTGTTCTGAGTCAAACTTTTTAAACTTTGACTATAAATATTTTTTATGTGTTAAGTTTAGAAATGTGAAAATGGTACGAGTAGATTAGTATTGAAATATTGTTTCATAAAAGTACTCTTTAAATTATAAATAGTTTATAGCAAAAAGTATTAGTCAAAGTTATATTTTGGAGACTGTGTCAATGTCCTAACCGACTTCCTTTACCGTATGGAGGGAGTACTTGCATAAAACTCGGGGAGAACCCTTTTGATGGTTTCCTGGTGTATAAACCCCTTTCCATCTTTCTCGAGAAAAAAGATAGTGAGGGACCTTTGGAGCTACTCCCTCCGTCCTGAAATATAAGGCATTTAACGGTTCAAAATTTGTCCTCAAATATAAGGCACTCTAAGACTTTTACTCAAGTATTAAAGGAAATCATTTAATTTTCCTTGACTCTACACTGCATACTTGTCTTTTCTATTTCTTCTTCAGTGCTTAATTTTAGGAATGACTTTAATTACTGCTGCTAAATGGAAAGGTCCCGAAGGGTACATGCGTCTTTTGCTCTTTCTCTTAATCTATCTTAAAGTCGCTAGAATGCCTTATATTACAGGACGGAGGGAGTATATTTTTTTAGCACGTGAAATGCTTTCTGAAATTTGAGGCTGCTCACCTTGCTCCTCCTTTGGAGATGAATCATGATGCAACTAACCAGCCGATCCGACAATATAAAACGACACCATAACGCAACCAAACCAACCAAAGAAAAGCAGAGATGATGGCAATAACGACGACATAAATCATTGAGAAAACGGTCGAGGCCTGCAGGCAAGTACTCACGCATCCACAGATACGACAGTCTGGTCGTGTTGGGAGTTGAAACGCAACTTCAAGATAGCATAGCACGTACGTACGCCCATCCATCATTTGCAACGTAATTTAAAAACGGAGAGAATCAAACACATCACAGAACACCCTAACTGCCCTACCACTCCCTGCCGATAAGAACGAGCCGAGCCGAGCCGCGCCGGCTTCCTCCTCCCCGAGTTGTTGGCGTGTCGCCGTCCCCGCTGGGCTGCGTCGTCGACAGGACCGGCGCACACATCAGCAGCCAGCAGCTAGCGATCACCAACGCCGTGTAGATCCTACGCTTCAGCTTCACCGAGCTTTCGCCCATAACGAACAAAGCCGGCGCGGCATCAGCAATGATTCAAGCACTAGTGTAGGTCCTAATTCCATCACCTGCCGAATTAGCTAGCGATTAACCTATAGGAGTCAAAAAGGCGACGCTTCTCCAACCTCACCCACCTCGAACCCACCCGGCCGGCCGCACTCTCACAAAGCTTCCGCCCGCCTTTATATACCCGCGCCGTCCCTCCGTTCCCTCCTACAACTCGCCATTCTCCCTCCCAGCCCCAGGTTCTTGACCACCACCACTGCTAGTCCCCGGAGCCGCACGTGAGCGCCGGCGAGGGTGCGGAGCAACGACGGCGAGCGAGCGAGGTGAAGTGATCGATCAGTCATGGGGCTGAGGAAGCGCCTGATGCGGTGCTTCGGGCTCGGCGGCGAGGAGGGGTCGCCGGAGGAGCAGCGGCAGGAGCAGCAGGCGGCGGCGGCGGCGCGGCCGGCGGGGAAAGGGAAGCCGACGCTGCGGCGGCTGAGCACGGCGAACCTGCGGTCGCTGTCGCTGCAGGACCTGTCGCGGAAGCTGGAGACCACCAAGCTGCACGCCTTCACGCTGGACGAGCTCAAGGCGGCCACCAGGAACTTCTCCACCTCCAACTTCCTCGGCGAGGGCGGCTTCGGCCCCGTCTACAAGGGCTTCGTCGACGCCCGCCTCCGCCCGGGCCTCCACCCCCAGCACGTCGCCGTCAAGTACCTCGATCTCGAGAGCGACGGCGTCCAGGGCCACCGCGAGTGGCTGGTACGTGCCTCGTCCACATCCCATACCTAACCTGTCCTATCAATCGTTGGCTCGTTCGTTCGTTCACTGAAGCTTGTTTTACTATCTCTGAATCTGATCCGATCTGTTCATCTTCATCAGGCGGAGGTGGTGTACCTCGGGATGCTGAGCCATCCGCATCTGGTCAAGCTGGTGGGGTTCTGCAACCAGGACGACCACCGGATGCTGGTCTACGAGTACATGCCCGGGGAGAGCCTCGAGAACCACCTCTTCAAGAGTAAGCAATCACTGCGCCCTACTTCACGAACAGATGCTGAAATTCTCCATCCCGGGCTTGCTTGATCGATCGATCGGTTGGCTAACAGCTCGTGCTCATACGGTTGCAGACCTCCTCGCGCCGCTCCCATGGTCGACGCGGCTCAAGATCGCCGTCGGCGCCGCGAAAGGGCTCGCGTTCCTGCACGAGGCGGAGACGCCGGTGATCTACCGCGACTTCAAGGCCTCGAATATTCTCCTCGACTCGGTAAGTTTCGCCATGTCCAACAACCTCGATCTCTAGCTTCTTCTCGGCATCAGCAGCCACCAGCTAGCATCCAGCACATTCGCATTTAAAAAAATCAACCTGCCCGAGCACTTTACCGCCCAGCAAATTAGGACGATAAAAAATTGCCTGATTGAGGGTGCTTGGTCGCTGTCAAGTTGCTGATTGTTCATTACCATGGGAATTGGATTTGTTTTGTTAAAAGTTTCTTAGCAGCACGCCAAGTCGCCACCCATGTTAATTGCTCGCACGTTGTCAACATTTCCGTGTCAAACCCTTCTTCGTGAAGAATTCTGGAATCGGAGAGGCGAAGACACTCGTGCTCAAATCTGATTTGCTTGGCACCTACCGACAAATTGGTAGCTAAAAACCTCTGTTTTTATTCTAGGTGCCGGCCGTTAGGGATAATCTAATCTGAGTAGTATAATAGTTAGGTTAGTTTGGAGAACCTAATGCTCGGTAGCAGTTGCGAAGTGTAACAAACTCTCTGACGTGTGCATCCCAACCACTGTTGTGTTGGACCTTTGAAGGAGAAGTGTCCAAAAGCACAGTAGTGTTCCTTACGAAACTGTTGGTGATTTTGACAGATACATAGGCCTTGTTTAGTTCGCTGAACTTTTCAAACTTTTTTGAATCCGCAATTTTAAATCTAAAATTAGGAGGACTAAACATGGCCTAATTATAAAACTAATTACACGGATGGACGAGAAATCGCGAGACGAATTTATTAAGCCTAATTAATCCGTCATTAGAGATTGTTTACTGTAGCACGATGTTGTCTAATCACGGCCTAATTAGGCTCATTAGATTCGTCTCGCGAAGTTACCCGGGGTTATGGAATGGGTTTTGTCATTAACACACGTTTACTACTCCATACATGTAAGATTCCCTTTGATGAATAGTGAAGTTTGAATTTTGGGTGGGAACTAAATAAGGCCATAGATAGATGAAGGCAAATAACGTTGCTGAGGCCTTGTTTAGATTGGGTGAATTCGATCGAATTCACTGTAGCAGATTCCCTTGGGAATTGAAAAAGTAGAGATAGGGCACGAAGTTCAATACGGTTGCTTTTGATTGAATTGGGCTCTTTTTGCGAATCTAAACAAGGCCTGAATTCTGTTCTGACCTTGGCTTTTCCATGGCGATTCTCATCAGGACTACACCGCGAAGCTGTCCGATTTCGGGCTGGCGAAGGAGGGGCCGCAGGGGGACGCGACGCACGTGACGACGCGCGTGATGGGCACGCACGGGTACGCCGCGCCGGAGTACATCCTGACGGGCCACCTCACGGCGAAGAGCGACGTGTACAGCTTCGGCGTCGTGCTCCTGGAGCTGCTCACGGGCCGCCGCTCCGTCGACAAGCGCCGCCGCGGCCGCGAGCAGAACCTCGTCGACTGGGCGCGCCCCTACCTGCGCCGCCCCGACAGGCTGCACCGGCTCATGGACCCGGCGCTGGAGATGCAGTACTCGGCGCGCGCCGCGGAGAAGGCGGCCAGGGTGGCGCACCAGTGCCTGCAGAGCGTGCCCAAGGCGCGGCCCGGCATGCGCGAGGTCGTGGAGGCGCTGGAGCCGCTGCTCGCGCTCGACGACGACGTGCCCATGGGGCCCTTCGTGTACACCGTCGGCGGCGCCGAGGCGGCGGCGGCACCGGCGGCGCAGGCCGTCGAGGCCGGCGCGAACGACGGCGAGGCGGAGGCCGGCAGCCGGCAGGGCAAGAGGCACGTCATGTCGGCCGTGCACGCCGAGAGCCCGCTGCGCTACGCGAGCGCCGTGAAGAGACCGGAGAGCCCGCCCACGCTGAGCAGGGCGTGAGTACATAGACCAAAGGGGATTGCAGAGTTGCATGTGTACATAGCTGACAGATGTTCATGGATTCTTTCGTTTTTGGGTTTCTTGGTGATGTTATTCTTGCTCCCAAGAATTTACAGGGAGAGATTTTGTTCCATTTTTCGTTGTATTTTTAGTGTACTGCCGAGATTACCTCAGCCAGCGAGGTAAATTGTATACACAAAAGTCTGAAGCAACACGTAATGCAAAAAGTTCTCTGAATTTTCGTCTAGAATGCGTTGAGCTCATGATAAGAGTCATCAGGTACTACCGTAGTAGGTAAGAACACACGAAGACTTCTGCTTTGACCTAGAAATAAAATCGGTCAACAAGATGTGAACATGGACGAGAGCACTAAGCGAAAAGTTAGAATGGCATCTCAATGGCTTAGCGCAAAGCAAATCCAACTACCGCCACGAGAGAAGAAACAAAATTTGATTTCATCTTGTTTCACATTCTAGCAGGTACAAGTAATAGCCGGTAATACTCGGCTGTTTTTTTTATTTGCTATCAACCAACTTTTTTATTCATTAGGAATATGACACGTCATCCATGTCTCATTAAAAAAATGGGGGAACAAAGTTTGGATTTCAGTCAAATTTGAGTAGAAGGAAGGTCGGGGAAGCAACACATGTTGGTCAATCGGTTTCTTCCCTCACCAAAACCATGGATAAATGGAAGGAAAAGTCATAGCCGGAGCAATGCTATGTTATTTCAATAAGAAATGCTAAGTTATTTTTAATAAGAAATGTCACTCTCGTTTCAAGCTATAAATTGTTTTGGTTTTTAGTTTTGATATGTATTTATAGCAAAATCTATGAACCTTAAAAGTCAAAATGACTTATAATTTGAAATGGAGAAAGTTGCCGGTAGGCACCGTTACCCCGCTCTTTTTTTTTTCCCTGCAACGTAGTTGCTCAGCTCTTTGTCTTCGATGTGTTGCGAACTGAAGTGGCTGGCTGAAGTGGCAAGTTCTGAGTGCAGAACAACGAAGGAAACAGTAGCAGATTGCTTGGGATCAAACTCAGGAATAAATTAGTTTGTGGAAATATAAATGTCCGTGAGATTTTTCTGAAAAACATTTCTTATTTTAAATAATGAAGTACTCCATCCGTTCCAAAATGTAAGTCATTCCAACATTCTTGGAGAGTCAAACCATTTTATGTTTGACCAAAAGTTTAGAGAGAATTACAAAGATTTATGGCACCAAATAGATATAATTATGCAAATATATTTAATCAAGAATCTGATAGTACTTATTTTGATATAATAAATATTAGTATTTTATCCTAAAAATTTGGTCAAACTTTCGATGCTTTAATTTTTCAAGAATGTTGGAATGACTTACAATTTGGAACGGAGGGGAGTAAGTTACAACATACTAATGAATAGGAATTACACAAAAGTATTAGTTGATAGAAATATTGAAAATAATTTAATAATTTAATAACAATAATAAACTAATGCATGGATACAACAAAAATGATATTACAAGCAAGCAAAAAGGTCACAAAAATGTACTGCGCAACGACCAGAGAGATATTTGGTTCTATGAACAAGGTCCAACCAAATGGTCGTACCGTAAGTTATTCATGTTTTGAGAAAAGATTGATGCTTATTAATCATGACGTAGTCCCGCATTAATCTTCACCTTGCAATGCAAAATAAAATAAAATAAAAGCCGCACGTGTTGTTGTGCAGTAAGAGAAAATTATTATGTTGTGCTGTTGCGCAGTAGGATGAAGCAAATGGGCCAGAAGAGAAAATGCAATGGCAAAAAAAACTTCAAGACAAGGCCCACAAATGATACACCTGAATTTTGGACAAACCGACCCGGAGACGCGTCCATGGGCCGGCATCAAGCTGGGCCAGGCCGGCCTGTCAACTTACGCGTCACAACTCACAAATAGTTCCGTTCGGGTCTGACTCTGACTCTACTACTGTACTAGTACACATCCCCAGGAGGCCTGTCTAATAAGCGTATCTTTTGGGTCTGGGCCTTTTGTTCTCGGGCAGCCCAGGTATTGTATCATTTTGTTTTTTTTAAAAGGCCTTTTATTTTGTTCAAATTGTTCAACAAATTCCGATTTGACCGATCAACCTCAATGACTGAAAGTGGGGGCATTATTATTTTGTTCTTGAATAAAGGTTTTCTTTGTGCAGGAAAGTGTGTATGCAGTATGTTTTAGGATGGACGGAGTACATGAAAACGTAGCATATTACTCATCTTCACTAAATCGATGTGGATGGCAGGGCTCTTCCTAGCGATGTAGAAAGAAGTAAGCAGAGCATGAATGAGGGCTGACGTGCCCGATACGAGGAGCAATGGAAAGGATCTGTTCGGTTGGCTGGTGGGTGGTGGCTGGTGCTGATTTGTTGTGAGACTGAAGTACTGCTGGCTGGCTGGTGGCTGGTGCTGATTTGTTGTGAGACTGAAGTACCGCTGGCTGGTGGCTGATAAGCCAAGCGAACGGGCTTATAATACTGCTATTGTCAACGGAGTGGATCATCACGTCCCTAATCCTGGGACAGTTCGTCAGTGGGCCTTGAATAGAATTGTTTAACGTATCTGACAGAGACACAAAAAGAAATGGAAAGCGTCGTCTTTGTCCACTTCGAATCCGTCGAGGGACTTTTTTTGTTTAAAAAAACGTCGAGGGAGTGCAGTCCTTATGGCTCTGTTTAATTCCCCCAACTTTTCATTCTCTTTCCATCTCAAGAACCGTGTCAGTTCATTTTTTCTCTCTGTGCACGCGACCCAATGCATAAACTTTTCACCACTTTTCACCCTTTCACCCCAATTAAACAGGCCCTTTGCGCTATCAAGTCAATGTGCATATCATGGTACCGACCAGAATATCTGCTGCAGGCTGCAGCGCCACTCTAATCCGAATTGTCATCGGTGTGAATGAACTCACCTTTACAAAATATAATCTATAATGGCAGGACCACACAAAAAGGCCCCCGCATTTTTCAAGAGATTTTGTTTATTGCCAAGTCATACGATGCACGAGTGATGGCAGTAATTAAAACACACACACGCCACAATCAGATCATGGCACGGTATGACACTAGAACTAAACAATGCAAGCAGTTTTGGATACTACCAACAATGGCAATATAATGCCAGAACCATCGACGGGTCAACAATATCCCACTGCTACCATTAATCTCAGAACGAGTACAATATCAACAAGAACTAGACACAAAAGATGGCAACTGGGCTACATACACAAAGCTGAAATCAAAGCAAGGATGGCACCAGACACGTGTGATCGACTGCACCTCCTTACAAGTACCACCAAAAGAAGCCAAAGTGTTCTTACTGTAACAGCAACGTTTTAACTGTAATGCCCTATTATTTTCCTGCTACGGCAGTAATCTGGTTCGTCTGATTTCTGAAAAAGGCTATGCTAGCTTACGCATCAATCTTTACCTGCACACCACAAAAGCAGTAACAAACAGTCAGAAATTCTCATCATGTAATAACCAAACTAACTATGAAGAGATTTTGTGTTGAAAAGAACAGACAGCTAGACTATGAAGGGATTTGGTGTTGAAATGAACAGACAGCTCTGATCGAAAAGAGCAGGCAAGCAGATGCCTTCTCGCATCACCTCCTCCAACTCCGGCATGTGATTTACGCCGTAGAAACCACCACACACCTTCACCTCAAGCGGACGCCGTGCGTCTCACACCGGAACCAATGCAAGAGCATAAATCCTCTGTCGATCGTGCGTTGTCGGACTCGATCCGCATCGACGACAAGAGCAGGATATGATTTATATGAACTAGCATTCCCATGGATGCAACCGTGGCCCGCGGGTATGCACCCAGGCCGCAAACCATGGCTCGCCTTCACCAACAAACAACCGATTTTCCTCCGACGAATCCGCAATGGAACAGTAATTTGTAATGGAAATTAACGAAATGCATTGCTGCTGCGTGAACTGATGATCGTCCCTGATAGCGCGCGAATCTTTTGTTCTATTGAAAGAGGGGACGATATCCTTACTGTATCCTTCAGAATTTCAGGGAATCGACTCACTTGTGTTGGTCTAGAAGACGAGGACGATGCCCATCAAGCAGATTAGTGCTGCCCCAAGCGTCATATTGGCGAGGAGTCTGAGGCTGGCGGGCACCGAGACCGGTCCGTTGCCAGCGACAGCACCGGCGGCACCTCCGCCGCCGTTGCCGACGTGCGCGAAGATGAGGGTGATGCCCAGGAAGAAGGTCGCCGAGGCGACAGCAGGCAGCCCATGAACAGCGGCGACACCGAGAGAGCGAGCTAGCGCGTCGTCCTCGTCCGCGCCACCTGCTGCTGGCTGCTGGCCGAACAACTTGAACTGGAGGAGGCCAACCTGCAGGCATAAGTTGAAGAAGACAAGCTCCGAGATGCGCCAGTTGCCGGCGGCCGCGGCGGCGTGGTGCGGGTGGTTGCTGTAGATGATGGCGCCAAGATGAACAGGGCCTCCATCCCGGCCAGCAGCGGCAGCATGATCTGTAGAGCGCGAGCGCCGTCGAAGGGGGGAGGCTGAGCGGATGCTGATGCCGTGCCAGTACCTGCAGCAGTACCCTGCTGCTGCTCGATGCAGAATGAAACCTGGAGGGAGATGATCGACACGAACAGGGCGAAGCAGGCGATGTTCCGAGCTGAGGCCGCCATGATGGGTTGTGATTTTCTTGTGTTCTTGCGGGTGTCGGAATGGGGAGCCGGGAGGGTTGAGGCCTTGAGGGCTCCTCCGGACGGCGAGGCCGGCTATTTAAGGGTCTCTCTCCAGAGGAGGTTCAAGTTCAACCCTGCCCCAAAGACCAGAGAAAGAAAGAGGGAAAAAAAGGAAATCGCTCAAGAGAGAGGCAGCAGCAGAGGTTCCTTTCTCCCCCCTCTCTCAAATGACATCAAAATGCCTGGCTTTCCCTGCCCACTTCTTCCTCCTTCCCATCTCCATCCACATCCACCAACGTCATCGTCCGTCCATCCATCCGTCCTCGTCCCCCCGTCTCCCTCCACTCTCCATCTCCCTCTCCCTCTCCCCACCGTCACAATCCACCGCTACACCCGTAGAGTTTGCAGCGACCATTCGCGTCGTGAACATATTTTATTTTTCATATTTTTTACTCATTTTAATATATTTTATAACATTTTTGTTTGTTAGTGCCATCAGGAGCCGGAGCCAAGAACGAGCAAGGACCTGGCCTAAAACCACGACAAAGCTTCAAATAAGTTTAAAGTCCCTCTTTACTAAATATATTCATACATACATTGAGGCTGGGGTGAAGCCAGGATAAAATGCCACCGGGGTCGAAAAAACTTATAAAATACCAACTTGAGAACATGCATAATATTGATAGCCGGTATAAAATTGTAACGGGTATCGTGATAAAATAAGCGTGCACATGTAATAGCAGCTACCTCCTATAGTTTTTTTTATGGCTACGGTCCATCTTGTTAAAGTGAACTATCATAACTTCAATTGAAATTGTGCCCACAAATTCTTGTTTCACGAACCATATTATACAATAACTTTTCATATATTCATCGACAATACGATTTTCACAGTAATGTCTTCATAATTTTTATCGCTGAAAAATAACTCTTAATTGATGTAGTGACAATAGAAAAAAAAACTAGTCAACATAATTAACATAGATGCTGAATGCAATGACAAAGTAGTCACTGGTTTGCAATTTTTCTTACTTGACATTTTTTTGTGAAAGACCAGTACAGACGTCTCACACACTCACGCACACTTTCTTACCTGACATTTTGGTAGAATGAGGAATAGAAGAATACAAGAAAGCACATATTCTAGGATGCAAGCAAGAAATTCCTCTTTACTTTTTTTGAGTGGGCCAAGAGCTGCAATTGTATGTGCTACCCTATTACATTTTGCAGGGCAAAAAACCACTGAAACCTCGTCAAAACACAAGCTAAGCAAGCTTTTAATCTCAAAAAACACATCACATGGCTAAAACCAAAAAGTTTTTAACAAATAAAAACTAGAGTAAATTACATCCATCAACATCAACTTGTATGGATGTATCACTTTAGTCCAACAAGTTGCAAAATATGCAAGTGGATGCATGAACTAGCTAATTGTGTGCATGTGCGATCACCTGTACACAAAAACAAGCGTATTTTGTCACGGTAATAGTGCACATGGACTGTAGCTTAGGTCTGATCGTAGTTTAGAAGTCATCACACCAATGATATCAGGCATTTCTCGCACAGGTAGCAAACATGGTTGATGTTTAAGTACTTTTTGCTGCCTTGCATTTATTTTAAATGAGCTCTCATGTTAATGCCGAGTTAAATAGTTCTCTGTGAGAGTAAGATTCAGCTCTTACAGATGAGACCTGACTGCTTGATTACATACAACATACTACATGACCACAGATTTATATGGCTCGTGGATTGTTACATTTTCCAATCTTCAGTTTTATTTTTTATGGTAGTTGTACGTGTTAAATGCATCTTCTAAGCAATCGTTGATTCTGTTTGGTATGGAAGATACTTTAACTTAATGCTCTTCATATCCGCTTTTCTTGTAAGATTGACCTCGTTCGTATTGTTAAATTCGAATCATGGTCAAAATTTTCAAGATAAATGGAACACTGCTTCTAGATTCGCCACTAATGTATTTTTTTGGTTATATGCAAACATAAATATGACTTGTTATCGTGGTCTGTCAGTCTATTGCCAAGGTAAAATACGCTTAGCGGTGTACATGTGACCGTAATGCACATATTTGGCAAGTTTATGCATCTGTTTGCACAATTTATTACTTGTTGGACTAAAGCGATACAAATATACAAGTTGTTATATTGTGGGTGCAGTGTACTAAAAAAAAACTAAGATCTAACAAGACTCAAATAAAATCCCTAAGACATTTATAGGTATATACAGAAAATCATGCGCACCATAATAATCGTTAATCAAGGAACCGGGATTGTCAAATGAGGAGTCAGCGGAGAGGATGGTGTACGCGGGCTTCTTCGCCAGTCCACCAGGCGCAATTCGGCGCAAAATGGGAAGCTGGAGAGCAGAGGAAGAGTTCAATGTCGATTGAGTTTTCCATCTGGATCTTGGTGGCCGCCGGCTCTTGGCCTGTCCTGGTGCATGTGTGCCTGGTGTTCACGTCAGCTTGGGCTCATAATCGATGAATTTGAACGTGATCAATCAAATTCCAAGCATATGCATCGGGTTGTTAGGCCGCTCTGTCCAGGATTTTCAATCCACCCCAATCATCTCTATCAGTCCCTCTGTACCCCGGCAAGAGGAGCAGGAGCAATGTTTTAAAAGACAACCGGGCGTCCGGGCCCTTGATTATTTGTTGCCGCCTGTTCTCTCCTCTCCTCGCTCATGCTAGCGACGGCGCACGATGCCGCTCGCTTTCGATGGCGACGTCCTTTCTTCTTTAATCTCGTTGAGAAGCCGCGATCTAGGAAGAAGAAGACGCCGCCACCGCGTACGTACCGCGTTGCCTTGGGCGTTGGGCAAAGTCGGAGCATGACGAGTTAGGGCTGACGTGTCCGGCAACACGCAGCGACGGCCGGCAAGTGCCTCGCCGTGTCTAATCTGATCCGGGCGGCACCAGGAGTCCAGGACCAGGATACTGCTCTGAATTCTACTACTATTGTCAACGGACTGGATCGATCCGACGTCCCTAATCGAGGGACAGTTCATCAGAGGCCCTTATATATAGAAAAATTGTTTAACGTATCCAACAGAGAGGACAGAAAGGAAATGGAAAGCATCTCTCTGTCCCATCGAATTCGCCATGAAGTTCGTTCAACCAATTAGTAGTTTAGTAAAGTGTACTCCCTCCGTTCTAAAAAGAATTATGTTTGCCTCGTGCCTGATCCGATTTATCTCGGTAGTTACGTGATTTACGGCTTTGTTTCACGGCGCGCAGGGTTAATTGGCGCTAGCAAATTTGGCGCGTGTTAAACACCAAAAGAAATTGGCGCCAGATATGTGAAGCGATCATGATTTTTCGAGGAAATTAGAGAAGTCAAAGTACAATGCTTATGGTCCACCGCATGAGCATTATTCCGGCGATGAAGTGCATGTCATGTTACCAGGCAGAATATTTGCCGCAGCATGATCCCAACCAATCAGGGCATGTACAACAATTTAGACAGCTGCTGTCTGTATACTATGCCAATGACAGCTTATACAGTGAGCTGTCTTTTTCTCTCTGCAAAATATTTAATGCGTCCGTTGACACATGAAACTAAGAGGATCCGGTAAATTTTGATCTTTGTAGCCATCTTAGAGTTTACATGAGAGAAAACATAATATGTATTCAAACATATGAACTTGCTATATACACTAAACTTGTATAGCATTTTGATAACAGCCATAGTGAATATTAAATACTTTTTAGTTTTAGTTTATATAATATAAAATCACTCAAAAAATAATTTTTATGCCTACTTTTCACCCACCGTGAGAGCCCTGCCAGCTTCGTACCCTCGAGCTGGCCCTTAGCTAGGCTGCCCGCAGTGGGTGCGCTTCGCGCTGCGATAGCGTCCCTGCAGTACCAGTTTTAGGGGAAAAACCCCCGCAGCGGCGTACTGGGAGCCGAACGGGATTGTCCCGTTTGCCCGCGCCAACGCCATTCCCAGCGTCCGGAGCGGACGCACGCTACGCCGACGTGGCGCGGGCCTCACGCCCCCACCGTTCGTCCGCGCGCAGAAGCGGACGGGGAGAGAGAAGGGCTGGCCAGGAGGGAGCTCGACGCCGTCGCCGGGAGCTGCCGCCGCCGCCTGCCGCGCCCGCCGTTTGGGGCCGCTGTTCGCCCCTGCATCTCCGCGGTCGCCGGAGGAGGACGGCCCCGGCCGGAGAAGCTCCATGGACGAAGCTCCGTCGCCTGGCTGCTCGAGGGCGAAGAGGACGAAGCTGCTGGCNGGCTAGGCTAAAGCATAGCACCTGAAGGTCGGCGAGGGAGGCGGCGACGGCGAGCGCGCGTGCAAGCGCCCTGCCACCGTCGCCATCCCGGAGGGCAGGGAGAGCCAGCTTCAGCGCACGGAAGAGCAGGCGCGACGACGACGAGGTGGCAAGGTCCTCCCCCATCCGCTCCGTGAGCTCATTGAACGCGCGAACCAGCTCCGCCACCAGCCGCCCGTGGCCGCCGCCGCAGCTCTCAAGGGTGAGGGGCGACGGAAGCCCCCCGCTGCTGCACGCCCCGTCCCGCTCGCTGTGCCGCGCCGCCCTGCTCCTTGCGCTCCGTGCGCGCGCGCCGCCGAGGGGCGGAGGAGGGGCGGCCGCCCACCCATGGCCGCCGCCGTCGCCCATGGCGGGTGGAGGAGGGGAGCCGAGGGAGCGGCGATGGAGCGGGTGAGCAGGGAGGGGAGCGAGTGGAGAGGATAAGGAGAGAGAGGAGAGAAAATAAAAGAAAAGAAAAAGAAGGAAGATGGTAGTTGGAATGATGGAATAAAATATAGTATAGTTGGGATAGAGTATGTGATTTGGAGTATGACGGCTGCGGAAGAAGTTGATTTGGAGTATGGAATATGGATGACCAGGACGGAATATTTCTTTTAGAGGATGCATTTAGGGGACGACCAGTGCGGACAGCCTTATCTTTCTCCCTTCCGCGAGCTCACCCTTATCCGATCTTAAAAAAAAAATACTCGACCTTATCCTTTTCACCCTGCCGTGATTTGCGACGCGCCGGCCGTATCATGGGCCTCAGCACGCATGCCACCGGCGCTCGGCGGGCCCATCGCGCTCGACTCCGTCCAGGGCCTCTCGGTCCCATCCTGCCCCGCTTCGCCAAGCTCACACACCTCTGCGACCTCGACATCAACTCCATCTCCGGTCTCGCCTCGGGCTCCCTCCTCGCCGGCGTCGCCAACTTCAGCAGGCTCGCTGGGCCATCCCGACGCCTCTGGCCGCGCAATCCAACCAGATCCACCCGCGCCCGCTCTACTCCGGCACGGGTGCCGCCAAGCCCGACCTCCTCTGCTCTACTTGACCTCCATCTGACCTCCTCAGCTCCGGTGCAGGCGCCGTCGCCGTTGCTTTTCTCACCGCGGCAGCTCCCTTCCCTGTTGCCGCGGCAGCAGTTCTCCGTTCTCGACCGTCTCCGCCGCCACCGCTAGCTTCATATGGCACGGGTAATCCATTTACCGCCAAAGTGAAATCCATCCCCGCCTCCATCTCCCCCGCGCGCGGGATCCACACGGTGCCGTCGATGAAACGCAGAAGTCGTACAACGCGTGCTGGGAGTCGTCGAGGAGCATCGGAGCACGAGCCCACGAACCAGGGGGTGTTTAGTTCCATAGAATGCAAAATGAGAAGGCAAAATGGGTGCATTGGGCTGCGTGCACAGAGAGGAAAAAATATATTGAAAAGCGCGTAGTTTGCAAAATGAGCTCATTCTGCAGAATGAGAGGGAAAGTAAACACCCCCGTAGACGAACGAGACGATGTCTTCATTTAATCCCTGCCACCGAGGACAAATTTGCCTAGCTGGACGCAAACAGACGGCGCTCGGCTGACCGCTGTACGTGCCCTCAACAGCTTCGAATGGTCATCGGCGTGAATGAATCCATTCTTTTCAAAATACTCCGCAATGCGACGGATCACATAAAAAAGGCCATGCGACGGCCGGGAAGTGCCTCGCTGAGTCGCTTTGCGGCCAAGTCATTCAGTGCAAGATTGATGGCACTAGTTATCAATCAATACCCGTATACCATATACCAAAGTTCCAAGTTTTGGAGGAATTCTACGGGTCCTTGTATTATTCATGAGTCCCACGCTCAACTATCCATGAAACCCATTGACCAGTGGGCCCCATGGTACCCACGGACATGTGGGTCATGACCGTGGGCCTCGCATCACCCATTGACACGTGGATCCCGCATCATTGACACTTGGTAGGTAGGCCAACAGGTCGGTCACGTGAAGATTTATTTATGGTATTGTAACCGTTAATTTTTCTTACAAGTGGGTCCCACGGATCCACCTATATTGTTTATTTACTTTTTTATTACCCAAAACAACAACGGGCTTAAAAAAGTCGATTTAACATGCTTTCGTATATTGGCACGAAAGTTCCAAAACAAGTGGATCTAACTTTCATTTTTGTTTTTTAAAGAAAACAATAATGATTTTGAGCCAAAAAAATTTGTTTAACTATTCCCTGCAAGCGCGAATGGCGCGCTCATCAGACTGGTTTAGTTAAGAACTCCAACAATCGGATGACACTAGAAAAGGCCGCGGCGTTGCCGCGGATGGCCGGTGGATGTACCCGTGCTACGGTTTTTTTTAACGCTTGGTTGTACAAATATTTTTTTTAGAAATAAATATCAGAGTGCGTTGAACCCGTAAAAGCGCTATGTGGAAATGTTGTAAATTTTTGAATATTGGGTATCTTTTGTTTTGAAGTGTATCTTATGTTGAAATGCGAACATTTGTGCAAGAGAATTGGAAAGGAGCATTGAATTCTATTTGCTATGTATGAATTTTGCAGGTTTTGGTATTTGGAGCAATTTTTATGTTGGAAAACTATTAATTTAAAAGTATTTTGGTGGTCGGATGTTAGATATAATGGGAAAATTGGAAAAATGATTTGAATGGACGCAGATTAAATATCCATTTTTATGGGCTAGATTTGAAGAAAATTAAGTTTAAAGCCGAATTGCATAGTCATGTAAAAATTAAATATAAGCTACTTTGGACTGTCTATGAAGTTATTTGCTGGGCAACAGTCTGCGCACGTAAGAGATGCAGTTAGCAACTGCAATCTGCAAGTAGCACACTGATTGTGCACATCATTGGCAAGGTGGATCAAATTAATTAATAGAATGGGAAATTAGCACTTAAGGATATATTGACGAAGCATTAGTTAAAAGCCTGAAAGGACAGTTAAAATGTAAAAGAAAAACACAGAAGTATTGCACAATGCAATGAAGAGGGAAGCCACATCCATCCATCTGAAGCACAAGCCCAATTAGCACGCTCCATGCATATGGAAGATCAGGTGCTCACATATCTGAAGCTGTGTAGATGCACATCGATTGGCTTACAACAAAAGGGAATGAGCTCATGGCTCTGCATAATGATGAAAACTGGCAGCTAGCTTGTTTACATATAAGTACTAAACTATAATCACAATTTGTTGGCATTTACAGGTTCCAATTTTTTTAACTGAGGGTTCAAAAGTTCCATTTACAACTTATGCACCTCAAGATTTTGCATCTATTAGATCAGTACTCGTTCCTTCTTTGATCTTTTTTCCACTCAGTCAATCAAACAAACAGGTTGGCAGCACCGCAGCACACATAGACAGCACATGAGATTAGCAGAGGGATGCTCACCTTCATTCTGTAGGCTTCCACATGAAGAAATCCATCTGCCCGCAAGTGAGTACCGGCGCTGCTCGTTCCGGCATCAAGTGCGTCCACTCTTTCCTTTTTCTATTTGTGATTCACAGCATCCGCTGATTCCCGGCGTCACGTAGAGGGTGCTGGGTGAGGGCAGTTGTAGAGAAAGCGGAGGGTGCTGGGGAGCGAGCAGATGCGGAGCGAGGGGTGCGTGGGGAGCCGGGCTGCTGGCATAGCCTGTGCCGCTCAAGCCTCAAGCGTCCCTCCCCTGAAGTCGCCTCCTTCACCTCTGGCACCATCGTAGACACCGTCTTCTCGATCCCCGCCGACGCCTTGCCAGCGCCTGCGACTGTTTTGTTCAGCGCCATAGCCCCCCGACGCCGGCTCAGCTGCCGACGCCCCCGGCGAGATCTGATGCCCCAGGCCGCGGCGGCGCGGGCAGCGGAACAGGTAGAGAAACGGCCGGCGCCGAAGCAGGCGGAGGGAGGCGCGGCTGTGTGGCAGGCGGAGGGGATGGAGAGGTTGTCTCTCGCCGGCTACGTGAAGATTCGCGAGAGTCCGGGTTCATGCGTTAGCGGGCGCCAGATCCACGATGACCCACGATCAGACGGTGCACCTCGTGTGCTTGCCAGATCCGACGGCTGTTAAGTTAGCGGGCGACGTGGACCCGTTAGCCGCCCGCGGTTTGGTGCGTGAATCGTATATGGAGATGGCCAAGTCACAGCACGTTGTGTCCTGGGATGTCGCCACGTCCAATCGAGTTAGAGTTTAAGCTCGATTGCCGACGTGGTGTTTTGTCTTTGCAACAGCGTAGGCGGGTGCCGGATTGCCCCTGTGTGGCCCGTAGTTGTAGGCTGTAACCTCTGTCGTTTGCCTTCTGTGCCATTCCTTTTGGGTGATAACAAAAATGGCAACTAATGAACCAAGTAGAAGAATCAATGGGATGGCAACTAATGAACTCAGGCCGTACCATCAATCGGATGGCTAGTGGAGGAAGCCTCTCTATTCTTGGTCAAAGCCGTTAAGGGGCCTCCCTCGCTCCTATAAGAGCAAGTATAGTAAAGCCCGGCAAGTGGGCTGAATGCTGAGGTGGAGGAGAGAGAAGGGAAACATGTTTTAAGTTTACAACCCGCTCAGACACAAGAATCAAAAAAGCCTATAAGAGTGACAAATGGGCCATGTATCAATAGTGAAGGCTTAACCACTATATTGATAGGCTGAGAGAAAAACAGGGCATGTTTGGTTTGTGCCCTATCTAGCCAAACCAAAATTTGGACACGACCAAATCATGGGTACAACTAAATCATTGGCAATGTTGTGTTTGGATTGTAACCCTACCAAATCTTTCCATGCCAATTTAGCCTTTTAATATGACATGTGGATCTCACATGTCATTATTTATTTTTATGCCTAAATATAGTCAAATGACATCTTGTTTTGTAGATTTAATTGTCAGTAATATTAATTTGCAATTGAATTCAAGATTGGATAAGTAATTTGAGAGATATTAGCATATAAGTGTAGCTAATATAGTGTTTTTGGTTTCCGTGCAGCTTCTTATCTACTGCCACGTTGCTCTGTAGTGCAGTTTCCCTCCAGCGTTGGCTGCCAATTCATTGGCGAGCTATTTGGTCGCCCAGAACTGGCCCGCGTCCTGCGTTCATTTTCGTTTGGCGTGAATTGGTGGGCCAATCATCGGTTGCAAACCAAATGAACGCCAAATGTTACGGGCGTACCAAATAATTCGTTTGGTCATCGTAGGCAGTAAACCAAACACGTCCGCAAACATTTAAACAACAAACAGTATTATTAGCCTTGTTCTAAGGGGTCTTTTGGTTTGTGGCCAACCGGCGTCCAACCAAAAATTTGGTAGTTGACTCATTTGGCAACGTTCATTTGGATGGGAACCAACTTTTGACGTGCCCGTTAGCCAACGGCCTCCGACGCACGCGCTAGTTCTTTTTTGCGCCCGCGCGAGGGCGAGCCGAGGGCGGCAGATTCCTTCGCCAAATTTTTGGCTCGCCCACGCTTTGGCAGGGCAGACGCCGGCAAAGACCAAACAGCCCCTAAGTCCTCCTCCAACAGAGACATCTCATCTAGCTGATACGTTGCCATGTAGGATTTCAGCTGCCCTAGAGGAGAGAGAACTAAAGAGAGGCCCTGTTTAGTTCGCCAATTTTTTTCATCGCTACAGTAAATTCGAATGTTTGATACTAATTAGGAGTATTAAATGTGGATAACTGCCAAAACCCATTTCATAATCCGGGTGAAATTATGAGACGAATATATTAAGCCTAGTTAAGCCATGATTAAACAATGTCGATGTCGTGCTACAGTAAACAATCTCTAATGACAGATTAATTAGGCTTAATAGATTCGTCTCACGATTTCTCGTCCATCCGTGTAATTAGTTTTATAATTAGATCATGTTTAGTTCTCCTAATCTTCGGTTTAAAATTAGTACAGTAAATTTCGCAAAGTTTCTCACCGATGTAAATAGGCCCAGATACTCCGCGCTAGCATGGGATGAAGAGATAGGCGTAATCGCGTAGCCCGAGAGAGTCGGGTCCACCGCGTGAGTGCTTTCGCGGTTTCGTCTCTCTTTAGGCCTTGTTTAATTGCGGTGAGAAAGTTGCGAAAATTACTGTAGCAATTGTAAATCAAAGATTAGAAGGACTAAACATGATCTAATTATAAAACCAATTACACGGATAGACGGAAAATCGCGAGACAAATCTATTAAGCCTAATTAATCCGTCATTAGAGATTGTTTACTGTAGCACGACGTTGTCTAATCATGACCTAATTAGGCTCATTAGATTCCTCTCGAAATTTCACCCGGGTTATGGAATGTGATTTGTCATTAATTCACGTTTAATACTCCTAATTAGTGTCAAGCATTCGATGTGATAGATGAATAATAAAAACTTGTGAAACTTGCTGCAACTAAACATAGCCTTAGCTTCTATTTTCCCATCAGTTTTGCATCTCTTCATGGCCACGACGGAGCACTGCCGAGAGGCGTCGCGCCGACGAAGTCGCGGCGCGCGGGTTGGAGCTTGCGGTCTGGACTCGCCGATGAGGCCGCGACGCGCGGGTGGGAGCTCGCGGCCTGGACGCGCCGCCGGGCAACGGCACTGTCGAGCGGCAACGCGCCAGCGTGGCCACGGCGCGCAGGTGGGGGCTCGCGGCCTAGAGGCGTCACCGTCGAGCGACGCCGCGCCGGCAAAACCTAGTGCATTAGCGGGCAGGCGAGGGCTCGCGAGCAGGGCGGCGGCACGCTGGTAAGGCCTAGTCGCATGAGCTGGCAGCGGCGCAAGCAGGCGAGGGCTTGTTAGGAATAAACGCGTCGTCGCGTGTATGTCGTGCTGCGTCGCGCCGGGTGTGTCCGCGCGTGCGTGTTTGCAGGCAGCTACGATGGCGTCGAGTCCAGGTGTGGTGCGGCATCCGTGTCGTGTTAGGGGTCCGGCTTGATCGGTGTGCTCATTCAAGCTCGGGTCCAGTAGTTTGGCAAGATCGTTGCCATTCAGGTCTAGGAGCAGGTCATGCGCGTGTGCGTTGCGTGGGGGGCTGCAGTGTTGATCGAGTCTTGGAGTTGGGCTTCCTCGGCGGACCTGGCTCGGTTCATCGTCGTTCATGGCCACGAGCTCCGCCGGACAGCCCTCCATCTCTTCCCGACCTTGGCCGCCGCCAGGGCGTTCGTTTCGGGCTCCGCTGGGTCGATCGATTGGCCTGACGTCAGCGTTTTTGAAACCGCGGGAAACCCGGATTTTCAAACTTGGCCAGAGCTGTCTTGGGCCGGTTTTCCCTCGCCTAGGCCCGGGGCCCCTCCCCCCACGTCGGCCCACGTTCCGCTGGGCGCTACTGCTCCCCTTTCTCCTACCTCCGCTCCCCCTCTTCATTGCGCCACCCTTGCTCTGAGTGCCGTCGGGCCCCACGCAATCTCTGTGCAACCTGACTCCACGGATTGCACTTCTCTGTTGCATTCAACAGTCAGCGGCGCCCACGACGTGCATTCATCCCCCCTGCATGCTTTGTCAACTCCCGCGCCGAACGGTAGTCGCGATGGCCAGACCATCATCTCCGCGCCGTCCACCGCTAGGGCTTGTCAAGTGTCCCATCCTTGCGCGGCGCGCTCTTACCTAGAGGTGCTCCTCTCTCCCGCTCGTGTGCCTTTAAAGCCGAGCTGTCGCCCGGGACTTCGCAGAACCAAGTCCCTTTCCCCTGCTCGCCCTAGGTGCTTTCGTTGCTACGCCACCGATCACCGCATTGCCGAGTGCCGCGAGCCGATCCGCTGCCGCACTGCTTCCGCAACGGCCACCTCTGCAGCACCTGCCCGATGGCGGGCTCGTCGGCGCGGTCGGTCTGGGGCCAGTTCGCACGGCGCGACGCTGGGTCCTCGGCGAGCGAGGGCACCCCATCGCCTCTCGCCTCCGTCCTCGTCGTGGCTTTTCTCCGGACCCCGTGTCCGTAGATCGCCTACCCTGGACTGGCGTCACCTTTCCCCAGCACCAACACCTCCACCTCGCCGCGCCCCTTCCCCACCTCCCACTAGAGGCCGGAGCCGGACTCCCTCTGTCCGCTTCGCAGCCACCCCTCCTACTGCTTCCACCAACACCAACCCTCCCCGAGCTTGGCGTGCAGCCACTCCTTTCGCCCGTACCCCTGCTCCTCCAACTCCCTCAGCAGGCGGCCACGAGTTCGTGGAGGTCCACATGCCCTACGTGGATCTCGGGCCCAGCCGTCGGCTGGCCTACGCCTTCATCGAGCCTGAGCGTGCCGACCCCGCCAACTTCATCAGGCTGGCACTGGAACGCCATGGCGGTGACCCACCCATCAGGCTGGCCCCATCTTCCCATGGGGCCATGATGGTGGTGTTCCGGCACCCCTTCTTCCGCGAGTCCGCGGTGAGCCGGGGCCCCATTATTATGGACGGTCACCGCCTCACGCTGGAACGGCACGAGGACGCGGACTTCCGGTTTGTCTGCCACTACAGGCGGTTGGTCGAGATCGCGGCCACCAAGTTCCCCCCTGAGCACTGGCATGAGGACGGCATCCGCACCGCGTTCCACGTGCTCGGGAAGGTCTGCTGCGTCGACCGGAACTGCCTCAAGGAGGTCGACGGGCCGTACGGCTTCGGGGTCGCGGACTACTCGGTCGTCCGGGTGCTCGTGATGATGGACGAGGACAAGGTGGTGCCGCCACACATGTTCGTCCGCAACCCCCTTGGTGGCCTGGCCGGGATCGCTTCTCTCCGGGTGGTGGCGGACTGGGCGCATCCTCCTGGAGCTCCGCCCCCGGACGACTACAACTTCTCCGACCCGGACCGCAACGACCCCCCTCCGCCGCACCACCCCCAGCGCGACGTGTCGTCTTCCCGCGGTCGTGCGGCTTGGGGCTCGCTGGGTGCTGCCCCCAGGCCCGCGGCTGGTCCCTCTCGCTTCGTCTCGTCTGGAGGGCCCTCCGGGCGCGGCACGTGTCGCGCCCTGAGCGCTTCTCTTCCCCTCGATCCCGCTCTGGTTGATCGGCGAGGGTGCGCTCCAGGCGGTCTCGAGGGCTGCGGGTCTGGCGGGCCTGCCGAAGCTGGAGATCCGCGAGCTCCCTACTCCGACGCACTCCCCGTCGCCACGTACCGCTACCCTGCCGGTCCCCGACTGCGGCGGGACGGCCTCGATCGAACGTGCCCCTTCCCTCAATGAGCTCATTGCCGAGGAGGAGCACGAGGTCAGCGTCCGGCGCAGGCGCGTCCGGTGCAAGCGGGCCGTCGACAGTGCGTCCAAGGTGCGCCGCAGCCGTCGTCTCACAGCCAAGGAGAACCCGCTCTTCGAGGACGCCACGGCGAAAGCTTGCCGAGTTCAGCGTGCACGGCTGGACCTCTCCCGTGCGTCCAAGCCCCTCCAGGAGGCACTCGAGCTGTCTGGCGTTCTGGAGCGTCCTCCCCCCACGCGCATCCCCTCCTGCAAGCTCAGGTTCCTCGTCAAGTTATGTTGTTTGTCCGGCCTTGCACAGGTCGACGAGGAGGCTCTGTCTGGTGTCTGATGTTAGGTCTTAGACCTGTTAGTTCGATCGTGCTGCGAGGTTGTGTTTGTTGTTGGCTCGCATGCATTGTCCCCCCTCTGCGTAGGGCGCGGGTTCGTTCTGTATGGTTTGTTTCTCTCCTGGGAGTCGTTGTTGTTGGGGTCCCGGCGTTTTGGTGGCCGGTGTATTTTGTTCACCATTTCGGTTCAGCTCAGTGTGAGTTAGCGTTCTCCTCTGGGAGACGTTGTGGTTGGGGTCCCGGCGTTATGGTGGCCGGTGTAATTTGTTCACCACTTTGGTTTGTTCGTGCAGTCCCCCCTCCATGTGGATGGGTGCGGGTATGTGTTGTGACGTATTCTGCTGTGTCCCTTTGCTTTGTTTCCGTTCTGAATGCTGCCTGGAGCGCCACCTTCTTCTATGAATAAACGCTCCATTTCCTTCTTCTCCTGGAACGTGCGTGGACTGGGGCAGGCGGGGCGCTGCGACGACGTTCTCTCCGAGCTCATCGCCGCACGTCCCAACCTTGCTCTACTTCAGGAAACTAAACTGGCGACCCTCTCGCACCTGAAGTGCTCCTCCTTTCTTCCCGTCAGGCTCAAGAATGTTGCTTCCCTCGATGCCATTGGCTCTGCGGGTGGTTTGCTCTCGGCCTGGGATGATTCGCTCACCAAATCCAATGTCAGTTCGGGGGTTTACACCCTAACCGCGAACCTCGCCTTGTCGGCCGATGGCACTCGACTTGCGGTCACCAATGTATACGCCCCGACGGCCCACGCAGACAAGCCGGCCTTTCTGGCTGAGCTCCGTATGCTCTCCTCCGCTGTCTCTGGGCCATGGATGCTTACCGGGGATTTTAACCAAGTCTGTAGTCCTGAAGATAAGAACAACGAGCACTTTAATGCAGCTGAAGCTAGCCGCTTCAATGATCTCATCCATGAATTGGGACTAATTGAGATTCCTCTGGTGGATCGGGCCTATACATGGTCCAACAAGCGTGAAAGCCTAACACTGGTCCGTCTGGACAGATGTTTCGTTAACTTAGATTGGGATGCGGCCTTTCCAAACACCACGCTCGCATCGCTCACACGCTTTGCTTCTGATCATGTCCCTCTGCTGATCACGGCATCTTCCTGTGTCCCCAAGAGTTCTACATTCCGCTTTGAGAATGCATGGCTCCTGCGTCCGGCCTTTAAAACCCGGATCAACACTCACCTTGCTTCAAACCAAGAGCACCCTCCGCACTCCGGTCTCAACCGGCTATTGAAAAGCTGCCGGCATGAATGCCGACAATGGGCTAAAAAGGAACCCCCTCTTCATCAAAAAGAATGGGACATCAAGGTTATCATCAACGCCCTTGACCTGCTGGAGGAATGTCGACCCCTTTCCGTCCCCGAAACCACCCTGCGTACGCTCGCAATTGCCGAGCTGCAACAAGTTCACTCCATGAAGCTTGCTAGCTGGCGACAACGCTTCAACCTCAGGATCGCAGCAGATTGGGATGAAAATTCCCGCTTCTTCCATGCCGCCGCCTCAGGACGTAGACGAAAAAACTTCATTCAGTGCCTGCAGCACGATGGCTCGAGTTTCCACTCCCATGATGCTAAGAGCTCAATCCTCCACAACTACTACCTTGATCTTCTTGGGACCACTTGCCGCACCACATGGAACTTCAGCCTGGACGAGTTGTATCCTGATCTCACGGTTAACGGCCAGGCTCTGTCTGCTCCTTTCTCTATGGACGAAATCTCGGATAGCCTCTTCGGCATGGACATGAATGCCAGTCCTGGGCCCGACGGATTCGGCCCGTCTTTCTACAAGGCATTCTGGAGTAAGCTGAAACATCACCTCCTGGCCTTTTTTGATAACTTCTATGATAACTCTCTTGATCTTGACGGCCTCAACAGAGCACACCTTGTGCTGCTGCCCAAAAAACCCGGCGTCACCACGGCCGATGGTTTTCGGCCAATCTCCCTCCAAAATTGCCCGATGAAACTTCTGTCCAAGGCTATGGTCAATCGACTCAAACCTTACATCCCGGCAATTGTTGACCCAAACCAGACAGGCTTCGTCCACGGGCGAAACATCGCCGAAAATTTCGTGTATGCGGCCGACTTGCTAAGCTGCTGCTTCAGGAGGAAGAAACCAACGGCTGTCCTCAAACTCGACTTCAAGAAAGCTTTTGATTCTGTTAGTTGGGATAGCTTAGACTGCATCCTGCGCGCTCGGGGGTTCGACCAACAATGGCGTTACTGGGTCTCTGCTATTCTCAGCAGCGGCAAGACCGCTGTCCTCCTAAATGGTGTGCCCGGGCGCTGGATTACCTGCAAGCGCGGCCTGCGTCAAGGCGACCCGTTGTCCCCCTACCTGTTCATTATCGTGGCAGACGTCCTGCAACGCCTCATCAAACGAGCGTCGGACCAGGGTCTTCTCTTTCACCCGATCGACGAAACCCTTCCCTGTCCGGTCCTGCAGTATGCCGATGACACCTTGATCCTTACACGGGGGGACATCGCATCTATGGCGGCCCTGCGGGCGATCCTAGATGACTTCTCCGCTGCTACCGGCCTGACCATCAACTTTCACAAGACAACATTCATCCCGATGCATGTCTCTAATGCAGAAGCCGACGCTATGGCAACCGTATTGGGCTGACAACAGTCCTCCTTCCCTCAAACCTACCTGGGTCTTCCGCTTTCACCACACAAACTGCGTGTACGCGACTACCAACCGCTGATCGACTCCTTCGACCGCTACCTTGCGGGGTGGAAAGCACGGCTCCTCAGCACCGGTGGGCGCCTTGTGCTGGTGAACGCCGTTCTGGGCAGCTTACCTGTGCACTACATGTCTGCTCTCCTTCTGCCCCGAACGGTCCTCAAGGTGCTCGACGCTCGGCGACGTGCTTTCCTTTGGACCGGCGAGGAGACAGCCCATGGCTCCCAGTGTCTCCTCGCCTGGGAACGTGTTTGCCAAGACAAAGCTGATGGTGGGCTCGGCCTCAAGAGTCTGGAAGAGCTCAATCGCAGTCTGTTGATGAAGTTCGTCCACCGCCTCCACGATCCCATCGATCTTCCCTGGAAAACTTGGCACCTCAGGTACTCCACTACAACGCACGACAAGGACACTTATACTGCGCGTCTGACCCAGGAACTCCTTCCTCAATACAGGACCGTGACCGCGGTCATGCTCGGAGATGGCCGTCACACGGCCTTCTGGCTAGACAGCTGGCTGCTAAGCGAGAGCACTGCCACAGTCTTTCCCGCTCTTTTCTCTCACTGCCTTGACCCCTCTATCAGCGTCCATAGTGTCGTGAAAGATGGTCTTCTCCCCCATCTGCGGCCGCGCCTCACCTCTGCCGCGGCCTCGGAGTATACCAGCCTATCCGCTTGCCTGAACAGCGTCTCTCTTCAGGAATCGCCAGACGCACGTTATCTGGCTTTCCCCGCCTCCGGACCATTCAACACGCGATCCATTTACTCTCTCCTGCGAAATGGTAACACACCTGACCCAGACTCCCTGCGGTACTGGGACACCAAGCTGCCTGCGAAGGTTCATTTCTTCGGCTGGCTCTTTCACCATGAACGCTTGAATACACGTGCCGCCCTTCATCACAAAAACATTCGCTCCCTGGACGACTCAATGTGTGACTTGTGCTCTTCCTCCCTGGAGACCGCGGAACACCTCTTCGTCCACTGCACTTCTGCGCAACAGGTCTGGCGCCGGCTCGGGATCCGGGTGACCCCCGACAACTACAAGCGGCCCTGGACCTTTGACGTTCCTCCGGGTCTGTCGCCTCTACTTCAACTGGACATGATCCTTCTCCTTCTTTGGCACATTTGGAAAGCCAGAAATGCGCGCATTTTCGACAACAAGCAAACAAGCGCCCCCGGAATCCTACACAACGTGCTTCGAGACATCGAGTTTTGGCACGTCAGGTACCACCGCTCCACCTCGCAGCTGACGCCTTGGCAAGATTACTTTTCTACTTCCGCTACACACCCTGCTCTTTTGTAATCTCTGCTCGGTATGCCGAGCGATGCTCATCTTGTAAATCGCGCAATTCTTTTCTCCTCTCGATCAATGAAGTAGGTGGGGACCTTCCCCCCCGAATCAGTTCGAAAAAAAAGGAGTAGTGGTCGAGGCGCCGGTCTGTTCGGAGAAGGCCGCCACGTCCGGAGCGAGCGAGCGAGCTCCTGGGCATGGCTGAGCGGGTCCTGCGGATCTGGCGCAAATGGAGGATGTGGAGGAGAGCTCCTACTCTGTCCCTGGCCTACAAAAACTCATGTACTCCGTCCGTTCTGGTTGCTCAGTCCAGTTCAATAGAAAGCTAAGATACAGGAGCATCGGCTCCACGACGTTCGTCGCCGGTAACTCTCTGTGCTATGTTTCCCTCGCCGGCGTTGAGTGTTCGCGAGTGAGAGCGTGAGCTAGAGGCTGAGCCAACAGGGCTCGTGAGCAGGACGGCGACGCGTGGTCAGGCGCATGTGAGGCCGTGGCGCTGGATGAGTTTGTTGAGAATGAAACTCCCCTCACATACTTACTCTGTCCAAAAAGAATGCAACGGCATTTTATATTCCAGTTTAAGTGGTCCACGTCTGACAAGTTCTTAGCAAATTACATTCATATTTATGGCTATAAATAAATTTATTATGAAAATAGATTCTGTAATTAGTCTAATGATATTTATTTTATATCATAAATATTGATATTTTTTATCTATTATTGATCAAACTTTAGACACTAGAACATGGCACTGTACTAGAATTGTATTCTTTTTTGATAGAGGGACTATAATGAAACTCTTCTTTCTCTCTTCTTATAAAGACCTTGTCATGTCAGAAAAATAATGATATGACATGAAATATCCATGAAATTTTTATAAAATTTCCATTCAGACTATATTTCATCGAACATGGATCAGTACCCTCCGTGACTACGCAGAAACATCATAATGGTGAGAAGAGAACGGAAATGCCCGTTGCGCTTGCTACCCAACACCATCATCTCCTTTCCGCATCGCCAACGCACCTTTCTTCGACAAGGAATAGCAAACAAGTCAAAAGTGTGGAGGCGGCCGGTTGCCCTGGCGGCACACGCACACGTTTTTGCTGCGCACTTTGACGGGAGCATCTCTGCTTCTCGGTGCCGGGACACGGGAGCCGGCGGCCCGGCGCCCGCCAGGGACGCTGCGCGCGCGTTGGCTTCCTCCTTCGGCAACGATGGTTCCTCCGACCGAGCTGGAAAGAATTTTAAAAAGGGCCAAATAAACACATACAACATTTGTTGGTTTAAAAATTTTATGATTTGCACTATTTTTTCACTGTTTATATGTACATATACTAGCTAGTCATGATATATATAGTATTGAGCAATGACAACGCATAAAATTCAATAGTTTGCAATAGAAGGGGTCAATGTTTCTTGTTCATTTCAGTTTCACTTGTATGAGACCGATCACCTACGCAGTTCCGCCGATACACTAAGTCATGACTCGCTGATCGCGAGTTGTGTTGGCAGGCTGGAAGTCATGACGTTGGACTTCTAAAGGCCGGATACATCTCAGATTGGCATGTCATATGGATTAATTTGTGGACTTACGTAGTTACGTTAGAGGCGTGTAGGACTTCATACGTTAGATCCGGCAACTTTGAGCTAAGGCCCAGTTTGGATCCCATGGGCTAAACATCAGTAGCTAATCTTTAGCTACGAAGTATCCAAACGGGAGGGCTAATTTCCAGCTAAACTTTAGCCCGAGGCCAAAAAGTACATTAGTCCATTATTCCTTTAATAGTAGCTCATGTGGGCTAAAATTCTTTGAAGTTTGACAAAAGACACCCATGCTCTCCCCTCTCTTCTCCCGAGACATGTATACAAGGTAAAAATGTCATTTTAAGAAAATTAGCTATCTCCACTAGCCAAGATCCAAACGGGAATGAATTAATTTGAATGGGCTAAAGTTTTTTTAACGAAGAATAGGTTAAAATTTAGCTAGCTAAAGTTTAGTTCTAGTCAATCTGAATAGGGCCTAAAATTATAACTACTAGTGACTCTTTTCTTAAACAAAGATCTACTAAGATTAAAGGATATTAAAAAAATTCTGGCATTAGTGTGGGGGGCCACTCCCCCCCCACCAGTTCCGTCGACCTCCACATGGCTGACAACTAGGGCTGGATATCGAGCTGATATTGAGTTGAAGGCAGTTTTTCAAGCTTTTTTGAAATTAGCATAATCTTATTTATCATAGTCTCCTGAATTGTTTGAGACCCAACTTCATGCCGAGCCTAACGAGCCGAGCCGAAGTTGAAAGTCATTCTAAATGAAGTCATTTTAATTTAAAAAAAACGAATCCAATCGGAGCACTTTTGTACCGAGCCAGCCTAACGAGCTTTTTGTCCAGCCCTACTGACAACGACTGCCAAGTATCTCGTGTCTTCTAATCCGCCCGGGCATGCAACTACGCTTCTACTGTTACGGTCAATCATGGGAATCGATCGAACCAAAATCGCCGCTCATTTCTACTATTATGTCACCTGTCAATGCCAATGTGTCTACAAGGCCGGATTGGCATGGTCAATGCCAGCCACCGATCAAATTAGAGCGGACTTGGGAGTAGGGTTTCCATTTTCCACGATTCAAATCTACGACGACCAGCGGAAGTTGTAGAAGCAGGACGCCAGGACGTAATCGAGGTACAGGCTACGTGCTGTAAAGCTCATCATCCCCTTCAAAAGGGTATGCGCGAAATTCCAAACGATCTTTTTTCTTTTCCTTGAAGTCCTCTCAACTTTCCAAGCCTCTGATCTAAAGTTAACCGGCGGTGGTGGTGGGCGAGACGGCGGCGAGGCGGGGCGGCGAGGGCGCCGCCCGCCGGGCGGTGGGAGAGGCCGGTTGGGCGGTGCCGGCGGCGGGGGCGAGCAACCCCAGTGGTTAGGAAGGGCGGGGTGGCACGGTGGGGGTGGGTGGAGGGCGGAGCGGCGCGGCGGCGAGTCACCGCCGGCCGCGGGCGGCGGCGGGAGGTGGCGGCGGGGGCAGGTGCGGCACACCGAGCCCATCTGTCAAGCAAAGTAACAAAAGGTAGAAGAAGAAGTAACAAAAGGTAGAAGAAGAAGTAACAAGTGAGGGCTCTCCAGTTAAGCTTAACGGGAGAGGCCTCTCCATCTAGTCAAGTCCTTTTCCAAAACCGCTTGGTCCACCCATGCCCTGTTTAGTTTCTCACATTTTGCATAAAGTTTACACCTTGAGAACCGTGTCAGTTCATTTCTTCTCTCTGTGCACGTAACCCAATGCATAAAGTTTATGCATAATGTGTGCATCTAAACACCCCCAGTACCGTTTACTTTCACATGCAAAAAAAACCTATATAAAAAAAATTGAGGATATTTGGAAAGCAAAATTAACACATAGAAACTTTTCCAAAAACATTGTTAGAAAAAGCAAGCAGAAATAATTTTGTTTCAAAAATTGTTGACAAAATTTTGAAACAAAAACTCGTCTCACAAAATTTGGAAACAAAATTTTTTTGAACCAAAAATTTATCAGACAAAATTTTGAAACAAAACTTTTCAAACAAGTTGAAAACACAAAAAATAACAAACATTTTGAGCACAAAAGTTATATACAAATTTTGAAAAATAGTGAGACAAAATTTTTGTATATAAAAAATAGATAAAAAACAAAGCACAAAAAAGTTTGAAATAGAACTTCCAAAATAAAGACACACATCCAAAATAAAGACACTCATACACAAAAAGTTTGGTATAAGATTATACAAATAAGAAAAAAGACAAAAAACCAAATACAAAAAAGGAAAGAGGAGGACATACACAAAAAATTTTGGTAAAAGATTTTGCAAATAAGAAAAATACAAAAAAGGAAGGATGAGGACATAAAAAAGTTTGGTAAAAAATTATACAAATAAGAAAAAAACAAAAAAACAAATATAAAAAAGGAAGAAGGAGGGGAGACGGACCGGTTGACGGAAGAAGAACATTGTGGTAATCTAAACGACCGCGACGGCAATCTAAACGACCGGGCGACGGTAATCTAAACATTGTGGTACTCACGATGCCTCTTGTCTGGCCGAACCCCCTGTCTTGCCACTCCGAGATTGCGAGACGCGGGACAGCAAGAGGGGTAGTGAGGCGTGACGTCCGCTACTAAGCTCGCCTTGTGCTAGCTGTGGGCGTTCCAGTGAAGCGAAAAGAAAAGAAAAAGGCCACAACAAAGGGCCTAGTTAGGCGTCACCCGTAAGCTTCATTTTAAAGTCTCGCATCCTAGACACAAGCTGTAGTATTTAACCATACATTCAAACACATACTCCCTCCGTTCTAAAATGTAAGTCATTCCAACATTCTTGGAGAGTCAAATCATTTTACGTTTGATCAAAAATTTAGAGAGGATTACAAAGATTTAAGGCACCAAATAGATATAACTATGATAATATATTTAATGAAGAATCTAATGATACTTATTTGATATTATAAATATTTGTACTTTATCGTAAAAACTTAGTCAAACTTAAGATGCTTTGACTTTCCAAGAATGTTGGAATGACTTACAATTTGGAACGGAGGGAGTACACTGCAGTACCACTGTACCACACCCTATCACACTCCTTGCACACGCACCTCTTAAAAGATGTATGCCAGACCTAACCTATAGACACTACGCCTATTGAAGAGATTAGGTTGTAAGTATTGACTAATAAATGACGGGTAAGTCATACTCATATTGTGGTCCACAGGCGCACGCAGAGGCTTCTCACGACGGATTTGGAAGAAAAATCCAAATTCAGGCTCATAAGGTTCTTTGGTTAGGGCTGCACACAAGAAAGAGGCAAGACATGAGCTTGTAAAAGAAAACCCCGAAAGACTTGAATCCAGGGATGTTGCCAATAGCATAAGATGCTTAGCCCAGCAAGTAAAATTGGTACCAGCAAGATGCAGGCCCATGAGGAGCATTTGGCCGGCCCATCAAGCAAGAGAATTCCCAAGCCCAACCCGACGATTTACGGCCCAGAATGGATTGCGTGATGCGTCTGCTTCCTTCCGCCGAGCGAGGCGGAGCTATAAGCAGAGAGGGAGAGAACACTGTTTTGTTTATGAAAAACTTTGTAAACACTGGATGAACATATAATCTGTCCTCTGGAGTTCACCTCGACCTCCAGATCCTCCCACTTCCCTTGATTCCTCCGAATTCCTTCTCTCTTATCCTAACAACTTGGTATCAGATTCACAGTCCTGGATCTGTTGCCACCACACAACCACTACACCAGATTTCAATGGAGATTAGGAGTGATGGATCCCAACCTCAAGCTGGTTCTCAATGAGATCCAGAAGCGCTTCGCTGATCTCAACATCAAGCTCGACCAGCGCTTCACCGCGTACGAGAACAAGAAGGAGGAACGGGTCGACGGCCTCGAGTCCACGCTCACGGCGACGACGGCGGCGTTCGAAGAGTGGAAGCTTTAGGTCGAATCCGCTGTCGAGGATCTCAAGTTGGAGGTCACCAAACTCAACAAGCAAGTCGATCGAGTCATTGTCGAGCGATTTGCGGGCGATCCCGGTTTGCTCCACAACCCGATGTCAGCGTCCGCACGCCCACGTGCCGGATCACACACCGACGGCCCTCATGGGCACCGTGACGACCATCATCACCAGGAGACTGAGTACGGGTCCGTGACCTATACTCCTCTCCCGGTCAAGGGTACGAATCCAATTCCTCCTACCAAATCCTTTCCGCTTGTGCATCAATTTGTGCCAGATCCTTCAGCCCCCAAATTCCATCAGCCATCTCAGTCGAATTTTGGTTTTGGTCGGCTCCCAAAGATGCAGTTCCCTGCATTTGATGGCGAGAATCCAAAGCTCTGGATCTCGCGTGCTGAAATTTATTTTGATATGCAAGGCTTAGATCCTTCGCTTTGGATCCGCATCGCTGTCCTGCAATTCTCTGGAACAGCCTCTCACTGGTTGCAATCAGTTGAGAGACGCTTGCATAGTTTGACCTGGCTGCAGTTCTGTGCTGTTCTCATGGATCGTTTTGGTAAAGATGAGCATGACCTCCTGATTAGACAGCTGTTCCACATTAAACAGACTGGTTCTGTTATAGAGTATATCAACCAGTTTGCAGAGTTGGTAGAACAATTAGCTGCATATGATTCTGTTACTGAACCTCGTTACTATACCATGCGTTTCATTGATGGCCTAAAACCTGAGATAAGATCAATAGTTTTATTACAGCATCCAAAGGATCTGGATACTGCTTGTGTATTGGCTTCTTTGCAGGAAGAGATCCAAGACCCTGGCAAGAAATTGGAAGTCAAGAAATCAGCATTTTCCCCTTTCAGTCATACTTCTCAAAAGCATAGTGCATTGCCTTTACCTACTCCACCCAAGTTTGACAAACCCAATACTATCAAATTCACTGATCGCCGCACTAATGATATTGATGGACAACAGGTCAGAACTGCCTCTACTTCTTCTTCAGACAGTGACAAGATGAGTGCTCTCAAGTCTTACAGAAGGGCCATGGGGCAGTGTTTCAAGTGTGCAGAGAAATGGCATCCTGGCCATAAATGTTCTGAGTCTGTTCCACTGCATGCTGTCCAAGCAATCTGGGAGTTGTTTCAGTTAGATGCTGACGAGGGTCTGAATTAGGGGTACCCAATCGAGTCCTTAATCCGGGTCCTCACAATAATCCACCCCTCAAAAGCAAAAGCCGAAGATCCAATGCAAAGCGAACACCCCATACCCCGACGACTCGGAAGCTATCCGACGAGTCGCCGATTCGCCCGAGGAGTTCTCCGCCTCCGAGTGGCATCGCGATTCGCCCGAGGAGTTCTCCGCCTCCGAGTGGCTTCGCGGCTCGCCCGGGGAGTTCTCCGCCTCCGAGGAGTTCTCCGCCCCCGAAGGGCTCTCCGATTCGCCCGGGGAGTTCTCCGCCTCCGAGGAGTCTCCAACTCTCCGGGTGAAACTACCCGGCCTCGTCCCGGCCCATCCAGCGCCGTACCCACTTGGTACCCGCCGCGTCAGAGCATGATGGGCGTCCGTCCTTCGCCACGGCAGCCACAGTGGCACCCGTCTCATCCGAACAGGAACGCTACAGTCCTGAGAGGAATGCATGCGCTACACCAGGCGCCCAAGGACGATCCCAGGCGTCCATGGACGACACCTGGAACCCGAAGAGGACACCTGGAGTACCCAAAGGCCTCGAGCGAGTCAACCACGACCCGGGAACTACCCGGGAGCTTACCCGAGAAGACATCTACACCAACCACCCGGGATGTACGATCCCGGGTCCGGCGGGACGCCCACTCCGTCAACACCTGCTCCCTGTACGGCCCGGCGCGCGACGCTGGCTAAAGGCCTCGGGGGCAGTAACTCCCCATGTAATTTTCTTCTTTCTTACCCCCCGCTCCCTTCTCTCCTTAAGGCTATAAAAGGGGACAAGGGGACACGAGCGGGGGACAGGCCGACATCAGTCGAACATTCGGACACAGCACGAACAGCACACTCGCTCGCACAGCACCGGGACCTGGGACCCTCTCCCTCTCCCGACCAGTTTGTACCCCCTACTACAGACTTTGGACTTGAGAACATCGGCACACACTGGACGTAGGGTATTACTCTCCGGAGGCCCGAACCAGTCTAAAAACCCCCTGTCTCTTGAGTCACCATCCGGGCCCCGACGCGCGATCGTAGAAATTTACTTGCCGGCGGTAGAGAACCCCGACAGTTGGCGCGCCAGGTAGGGGCTTTTCGCGTGTCACGACGCTTCACCAGGGCTCGGATGGCCCACAGCAGCGCCTCGCTGGCGCCCGGCGATCACCTGCGGTTCGGCTCCCTCGACTTTGTCTTAGGCAAGTCGGTGGAGCCCATCATCGGGGCAACTTTCGTGCGCCCCAAGCTTGCCCGCGACGACGACAAGACGTTCCACGACAAAGGGCCCAAGCCCTCCCACGCCACGACGGGAGCCACCGCCTACGTCCTCGACCTTCTCGGTGGGGACCTGGCGGCCGCCCTGGGACGGAGCCCGTCCCAGGAACGCTTCCGCAACGTCTCCTACATGATCACCAACCTCGCCCTCCAGGTTGGAGGGCAGGAGCAGCTCCCCTGGGACGAGTTCATCGACTGCTACAACGCCATGTACCCGGAGGGGCAGCCAGGCCTGCCAAGCGACCCGGCGGCCACCCCGACACCGGCGGAGTCCGACCCCAGCGTCTTCCCAACTGCTAAAAGCACGGCGAGCGAGCAAAGACCGCGCCCGCGGTTGACGTGGGTTCCGCCGAACTTCGACCCTTCTCGGGAATGCTTCATGTGTCACACCCCCGATGGGGATGTGCAGTCTGCCAGCAGCTCGACGAGGGATGGCGCCCCCGCGGCGCCACCTGCCAATGCCCCTGCGGCTCCGCCTGCCCGAGCCCCAGTGGCTCCGCCTGCCAACGCCCCTGCGGCACCGCCACCCAACGTCCCGGCGGATGATGCCCGGCGGGTCAGGCTACAAGAGCTCGATGAGGCCCGGCGTCAGATCGAGGCAGAACGCCAGCAGCTCAACCGCGAGCTCGGGAGAAACGCGGACGGAGGAGCCGCCCGCGCACGAGCCAGGGACGTGCAACAGCGCATCGTCAACGACGGTGGCAACGCCAACAACGCGCCGGTCTTCAACCGGGCGTCCCAGAACCTTGCAGCGGCTGCTGTCCTACTCCGTGAGCACCCTGAACCAGCGGCGCCCGAAGATCGAAGGTTCCACCAGCAGCTCCGCGCGCTCCTGGAAACCGCAGCCGTCCAACAGGCAGAAAGCTCCGCCTCACGCCAGCGAGCTCCCCGGGAGCCTGATCATTCCGTGCATCATCACGGGGCTACGACCGACGGAGGCGCCAGACGACGGGACGAGCACCATCAGCACCGCCCACGACGAGCCTACAACAGGCGGCGCGGGGGCCGCTACGACAGCGGCGAGGACCGGAGCAGGAGTGCGTCACCCGACCCCAGGGGACCGCGTGCCTTTGGACCCCGCGTCCTTGGCGCTCAGGTTCCTCCGCGCTTCCGGGCTCCCACGACGGTGCCCAAGTACGACGGGGACACAAACCCCAGCGTCTGGCTGGAGGACTACCGGCTCGCGTGCCATGCGGGGGGAGCGCAAGACGACTACTTCATCATCAAAAGCCTCCCCCTCTACCTCGCCGACTCGGCTCAAACATGGCTGGAGCATCTCCCTGCAGGCAAGATCGACAGCTGGGCGCAGTTGCGTGATGCCTTCATTGGCAACTTCCAGGGCACCTACACTCGTCCCGGGAACCCCTGGGACCTCCGCAACTGCCTCCAGGCAGAGGACGAGACCCTGCGCGACTACATCAAGCGCTTCTCCAAGCGCTGCACCGAGCTGCCAAACACTGCCGACACCGACGTCGTCTCCGCGTTCCGGTTCGGAACCACTTGCGCGACCCTCATCCATGAGTTAGGGCGCAGGAAGCCACGAACCATCCGGGAGCTCCTCGACATCGCCACCGACTACGCCGATGGGGAGGACGCCGTCGCTGCAACCCTTGATCGGCCTCAGGGCAAGGGCAAGCAGTCGGAGGTGGTTGACGAGGGCACCTCCGCCCGACCCGACAAGAAGAAAAGGAAGGACAAGCGGAGGCGCGATGGTCGCATGGTAGCAGCGGCCGAGCGGAAGGCCACAAAACCCAAAGGGAACCCGGCGCCAAAGGACCACTTCGAGAAGCTCCTCGAGGCGCCCTGCACCAACCACGAGGGCCCCGTTAAGCACGCCCTGAAGGATTGCAAGCTCATGAAGAGCTTCCTCGCCGGCACCCTGAAGAAGAAACCATACGGGGACCGAGACGGGGCCGGAGGCCCGAACGACGACGGCGGTTACCCCAGGGAGGACGGCGCGGTCCTGATGATCGTCGGGGGGTCGGCGGCCTGCCCCTCGAAGCGCGACGAGAAGTTAATCCGACGAGAGGTTTTCCATACAGAGCCCGCAGTGCCCTCCTACCTAAAATGGTCTGAGGCTCCGATCACCTTTGATCGCTCCGATCATCCCGACCATGTCCCACAACCCGGAAGGTACCCGCTCGTGGTTGCTCCTCTCTTTGGGACGAAACGCGTCCACAAGGTGTTGATGGACGGCGGGAGCGGCCTCAACATTCTCTACGCCGACACCCTCGATGAGATGGGGATCTCACGCTCCCAGCTTTGACCATCCACGGCGCCATTCCATGGGGTCGTCCCCGGGGTGGACGCAATACCGCTCGGGCAGATCGACCTGCCCGTCACGTTCGGGACTCCACGGAACTTCCGCAGAGAAACCCTCACTTTCGAAGTGGTGGGATTTTCTGGGACGTATCACGCCATCCTCGGGAGGCCTGCATACGCAAAGTTCATGGCTGTCCCGAACTACACGTATCTCAAACTGAAGATTCCCGGACCCAAAGGTGTCATCACTGTGGGGACTTCATTTGAGCATGCGTTCGCCTGTGAAACCGAGTGCTTCCAATTCGCGGAGGCGCTCGTCCAGTCCAAGAGGCTCGCCGCTGAGCCTTCACCCAGGGACCTGGATATCCCCGAGACCTCCAAGCGTGCTGCGTGCTCCTTTGAGCCGGCCAAGGACGTCAAGGAGGTTGCCGTGGCCGACGATGGCCGCACCCTCCGTATCGGGACGGCGCTCGATCCTAAATAGGAAAGCGCGCTCGTCGACTTTCTTCACGCAAACCTCGACGTGTTTGCATGGAAGCCCTCGGACATGCCAGGGATTCCAAGGGAAGTCGCCGAGCACAAACTTGACATCAAGCCTGGCGCTCGACCCGTCAAACAGAGGCTCCGGCGTTACGACGACGACAAGTACAAAGCCATCGGCGAAGAGCTCAAAAAGCTCCTCAGCGCTGGCTTCATTAGGGAGGTATACCACCCCGAGTGGTTGGCTAACCCCGTCCTTGTAAAAAAGAAGAATGGGAAATGAAGGATGTGTGTTGACTATACTGGCCTTAACAAGGCATGTCCAAAAGACTCTTTCCCTCTTCCACGCATAGATCAGGTGGTCGACTCCACCGCGGGGTGCGAAACCCTTTGCTTTCTCGATGCGTACTCCGGGTACCATCAGATCGCAATGAGCCTAGCCGACCAGCTCGCAACGTCGTTTATCACGCCTTACGGCACCTACTGCTATTCGTCTATGCCATTCGGGCTGAAAAACGCGGGCGCCACGTTCCAAAGATGCATGCGACGCGTCTTTGGCGACTTAATCGGCCGACTGGTCGAGGCGTACGTTGACGACATAGTAGTAAAATCCAAGCGCACTGGCGACTTAGTCTCCGACCTCGCAGCTGTCTTTGAGAAGCTCCGGCTGAACAAAGTAAAGCTCAACCCCGAGAAATGCGTTTTCGGGGTCCCGAGAGGCATGCTCCTCGGCTTTATCGTATCGGAACGAGGCATCGAAGCCAACCCCGAGAAGATAACCGCCATCACCGACATGGGGCCGATCCAGAATGTAAAGGGGGTCCAACGCGTCACGGGATGCTTGGCCGCACTCAGCCGTTTCATCGCCCGACTCGGGGAACGAAGCCTGCCCTTGTACCGACTGCTCAAGAAGTCGGACCACTTCGTCTGGAACGACGAGGCGCAGCAAGCCCTTGATTCGCTTAAGCAATCACTCAAGAACCCACCGATACTGACCGCTCTGGCGGAAGGAGAGCCCATGCTGCTCTACATTGCGGCAACCACTCATGTGGTAAGCACCGCCCTCGTCATCGAGCGAAACGAGCCCGAGAAGATCCAAAAGGTGCAACGCCCCATTTACTTCATCAGCGAGGTCCTGTCCGACACCAAGGTACGATATCCCCAGATCCAAAAACTTGTTTACGCCGTCCTCATCACTAGGCGGAAGCTCCGGCACTACTTCGACGCCCACCCCATCACGGTGGTGTCGAGGTATCCACTCGGCGAAGTGATCCAGAACCCCGAGGCCGACGGGAGGATAGCCAAGTGGGCGCTCGAGTTGATGGGGAAGAACATCACCTACACACCTCGGGACGCCATCAAGTCACAAGCGTTGGTCGACTTCATCGCCGAGTGGACTGAGGCCCAGACTCCCCCGACCTCCGTCGAACACGAGACTTGGGTCATGTACTTCGACGGATCGCTAATGAAGGAAGGAGCAGGTGTCGGCCTGGTCTTTGTCTCGCCTCTGGGCGTGCGCATGGAATACATGGTTCGGCTACACTTCTCGGCCTCCAACAACGCCGCCGAGTACGAGGCCCTCATCAACGGACTCCGCATCGCCCTCGAGCTAGGCATACGGCGCCTCGAGATCCGAGGAGACTCGGAGTTGGTCGTCGATCAAGTAATGAAGGAGTCGAGCTGCGTCAGCCCCAAGATGGCCGCCTACTGCCGGGCGGTCCGCGAGCTGGAAGACAAGTTCCTCGGCCTCGAGCTCAAGCACGTCCAACGACGATACAACGAGGCGGCCGACATCCTCGCCAAGGCGGCCTCCAACCGGAAGCCCGTCCCCCATGGAGTGTTCGCCAAGGACCAGCACGCCCCCTCCATCCGACTCGACGACGAGCCACCCGAGCCTCCAGTACAGGAGGAGGCGGAAGTGATGGAAATAGACGCAGCGCCCGAGCCCAACCTCGAGGATCCCGACTGGAGAATCCCGCTACTCGAGTGGATCGTGCAGGGCAAGCTCCCACCCGACCCGACCGAGGCTCGGCGGATCGCGCGCTGGGCTAAAACTTTTACGCTCATTGAGGGAGAGCTTTACCGGCGAGGCACCTTTGGCATCCTAATGCGCTGCATTCCGATCGACCAAGGCAAGGAATTGCTAAGGGACATCCATGCAGGAGCATGTGGGCACCATGCCGCGCCAAAGACACTTGTCGGGAAAGCTTTCCGTCAAGGGTTCTACTGGCCAACCGCGCTGGCCAATGCCAAGGACATCGTGCGTAGATGCGAAGGCTGTCAGTTCTATGCAAGGCAAACTCACCTCCCGGCGCAAGCCCTGCAGACCATCCCCATCACTTGGCCCTTTGCCGTATGGGGTTTGGATTTAGTCGGGCCACTGAAGAAAGCACCCGGGGGCTTCACACATCTCCTCGTCGCCGTCGACAAGTTCTCCAAATGGATCGAGGCAAGGCCCATCAGGCGGGTTCGCTCGCAAGAAGCTGTCCAGTTCTTCACCGACATCATCTACCGCTTCGGGGTCCCGAACGTAATCATCACCGACAATGGCACTCAGTTCACGGGCAAAAAGTTTCTCAACTTCTGCGACGACAACAACATTCGAGTGGACTGGGCCGCCGTCAGCCACCCCAAAACCAACGGACAGGTGGAGAGAGCCAATGGCATGATCTTGCAAGGACTGAAGCCACGAATCTTCAAACGCCTCGAGAAGTTCAAGGCAAGGTGGGTTGCGGAGCTCCCGTCGGTCCTCTGGAGCCTGCGAACCACTCCAAGTCGAGCCACGGGCTGCACGCCCTTTTTCATGGTGCACGGATCCGAGGCGGTCCTCCCAACTGACCTCGACTACGGCAGCCCAAGGGTCCGCGCCTACGACGACGAAGGAAATCAAGCCTCCTTGGAAGACGCCATCGACCAGCTGGACGAAGCGCGCAGCGTCGCACTACGCCATTCGGCCAAATACCAGCAGGCCCTACGACGATACCACGACCGCAACATCCGAAGCCGGGCCTTTCAAGTCGGCGACCTCGTCCTCCGACGAGTTCAGAATAACCGCGGCCGTCACAAGCTGTCGCCGCCATGGGAAGGCCCCTACATCGTCGACCAAGTCCTCCGCCCGGGGACTTTCAAGCTCAAGGACGCGGACGGCCAAGTCCTGACGAACGCTTGGAACATAGAACAGCTACGCCGCTTTTACCCTTAAAAAGTATCTGTACTTTGTCATTCGCTTGCGGTAATAAAAATGCTCTTCCGTTTCGAGTACTTTACGAACCTACTGTCGTTTCCCGAGACGCCCTCCGAGCCCTCCGAGACAAGAGGCGAGTGGCCCTTTCCCCGCGTAGGGTCGAATGCTCTCGACAACCGACACGGTAAGTACCCACTACGGCCTGTCGACCGCCAGGGGTTCGAAGGCTGGCCCGTCGAAGGGTTCGACAGCAGCCCCCAGGCACCCCGAGCGAGGGGCAGCAAGGGATGGGTCCCAGCGGCCAGTACCTGGGCGCACGAGCGTCATGGGCATCCCGAACTGCATTCGAGTCTTGATGGAAAGTAAGATCATGGTTTTTCCTCCGAACGGAAAGGCAAAGAGCCGCCAGGTCCGGTCGAACGGACCCGGTAACTAGATGATCTCGCCACCAAGAATTTGAAGCTGGTCACCAGCTGATCCGATCGGAACCCGTCGAGCGGGATGCCGTGGCTTCACTCGAATTGACCCGTTATCAGCTCACACGGACACCGCATTTTCGGCCAACGAGGCAAAAATACGGCACGGTCCGGCCCCTCCACCTCTTGCGAAAAAGGTGCATGAGGGGTAACGATGTAAGGAGAAACAGGCCTCTCCACCAGCACCCTGCACCGCGTGGGGTCCCAGGTCACGAAACAAGGCCTGTAAGAAGCCGCGCCGCGACAAAACAATGCCGAGGACGAGCCCGAGAAGTCTCCACCTCGCCCGACGAGTCCCCGCCTCTCCCGAAGAACCTCACGCTCCCCTGCGGGATCGCACAGCTACGTCGCTCTACCCTTAAAAGTACCTGTACTTTTCAATTCGCGAAGAATAATCAAAGTACTGCACTGTCTCGAATACTTCGTTCGCGCACGGCCATGTACCTTGCGAGTTCCCAAAGCTAAGCGGCGGGCAACCCCTTCCATGTGCAGGATCGCCCACCGCTCGGGGGCTCCACCCGGGGCCCGGTGCCCCTCCTTTTTTCGCAAAACTCGACAATTGATCGCTCTCGCGCGCGATCAAGCGGTATACTTTTGCGTTTGCGAGAAAAGAACGTCAGCTCGAGGAGCTTCGTGACCACGCTTGTCCAAGTTTCCGAGTGCTCACGCCCCTGCGGCTACGGCGCTAACTTACGGGCAAAGTCCAAGCCCTCGGACCGACGTCTTTTTCCCGAGAAGCAAAAAAGGAACCGCCTCGACTAGTTGTTACTTTCAGCACTTTGATCTGTTGCTTGTCATTTTTCGAATCTTCCGAAACTACTCGGGGGCTGCGAGTCCGAGTGCCCAATTTTCCGAGTTCCTACGCCCCGGCGGCTACGGAACAGAGTCCGACGGGCAGGACCCCGCGTCTTTTCATCTCGACCCCCGACCCCCAAAAGCATTCGGAAGAAAATGAAAATGGCAAACAATAGATAAAACACGAGCTTTCTGAGTAACAACGATTACCCTTTAAAAGGGAGCTTTGTTCATTGCACAACAAAATGACTAACTCCTTTATATCTATCCTACTCCCAACCAAGATCTTTCAGGACGGCGGTCAGCACCTTGTCGGCAAACGAGGAAGATTCGGCTTCAATTTCATCATACTCAGCATCCTCGTAGCCGGGGGCCCACCCGCCTTGCAGAGCCTCCCGATCCATGGTCGGGTAGTGCGACAAGAACATGGCAACGATCCTTCGCGCCACGTTGCGAGCAAGATCTGCGGCCTGCGCCCGAGTCCTCCCCGCGACAAGGGCGAGGCGATCCACCAAAGAAGGGCCGCCGCTGACGTCGAGCTCCTCGAACAGGTGCTCGACCGCCTGGACCAAAGCCTGATGGACCTCGGACTTCTTCTCGAGGGCCCTCTGGCTCTGCTCGCCCGCCTCCCTGGACCTCCGAAGGTCCTCGACAACCCCTGCAGGCAACTCTTCGTCAGCGTCATGCTGCAGGGAGGAAAACAAGAAGGACGAACGGAAACACGACACTTACTGGTCATCTCCGCCTTCAGCTCGTGCCCAAGCTGCACCAGCTCCTGGTTGGCAGCAAAGGCCTTGGCCACCTCGCCCTTCTCGGCCTCGAGCTTGGCCTCCAGGTCAGCCTTCCCCTTCCGCAGGGCTGCATTGGCAGGAAAACCTAAGCAAACGCGCCGCCACGCAAGGAGAGCGGAAAGAAACCGCCCGACAAGAAACGGGGAGGGATAACTTACCAAGGATCTCCTCCTCCCGCTTCCGGGCGATCTCCTCGAGGCGGGCCCCCTCTTCCTCGGCCGCCGTCAGCTTTCCGGCCAGCTCGACCAACTGGTTGTTGGCCGTCTTGAGGTCGAGGTCGCGGTGCT
>CM014273.1:58499672-58516055 GCA_004135705.1 Alloteropsis semialata
TATACTTTTCTCTGTTTGTATATAGCCCTTAAGGCGATGCATATCGCATCGGCTCTTATTTTTTGTTCTTGAGGCGATTTTTCCATCGGCTTCCAAGCCTGACGCACAGCATCGGCCTTACGAGTTTACCCAAATGCTAGGGTAGTACTTCTTTAGATATTTCCCATTTAATGCCTTAGGAAACACTTCTCCTTCAAGTGTTTGTAGAATATAAGCATTTCCAGGAACACATCGGACGACTTGATAGGGTCCCTCCCAATTTGGTGACCATTTGCCGTACTTGGGATCTTTAGAACCAATTGGCAGAATAACTTTCCAAACAAGATCGCCCTCCTCGAACTCTTTCCCTTTAACTTTCTTATCATAATGCCTCGCCACTCTGAGTTTGTTAGCCTCAATACTTTCGAGAGCGCATAGCCGACAAACAGCCAAGTCATCGGACTCACTATTCATGAGTTCCATATACTCGCCGGCCTTCAATTTATCCTGAAGCTCGATACGCCTTGATCCAGTACGAATTTCCCATGGAAGAACGGCTTCATGTCCATAAACTAGTTCATACAGAGAAACCTTGATCGATCCATGACAAGCCATTCGATAGGCCCATAGAGCTTCAGGAAGCACAATATGCCATTTTCTTGGATACTCCTCAATCTTTCTATCAATCATTGATCAAACTTTTATTGGAGGCTTCAGCTTGACCATTGGCTTGTGCATAATATGGCGATGAATTAAGAAGCTTGATACCCATATCAGCAGCAAAATTTTTGAACTCGTCCGATGTAAACATCGTACCTTGATCCGTTGTGATCGTCTGTGAAATTCCAAATCGGTAGACAATGTGTTCTCTAACGAATTCAATAACATTCTGTGACTTCACCTCCTTCAAAGGAATAGCTTCAACCCATTTGGTGAAATAATCTGTTGCTACTAATATGAATTTGTGCCCCTTGCTTGAATGTGGAAAAATTTGGCCGATCAGGTCAATTCCCCATCCTCTAAACGGCCATGGTTTGATAACAGGGTTCATGGCCGATGCTGGAGCTCTTTGAATATTTCCATATCTTTGACACTCTTGACATCCTTTATAATATTCAAAGCAGTCTTCTAGAATCGTCGGCCAATAATACCCATTTTTTCTAATCATTCATTTCATCTTGAACGCCGATTGATGAGCCCCGCAAACACCTTCATGAATTTCTCCCATTAAAACCTTGGCTTCTTCAGGTCCGATACATCTCAATAGGACTCCATCAATCGAGCGAAAATAAAGCACTTCTTCAACCAAGACATGCCTGATCGATTTGTAACGTATCTTTCTAGAAGTTTTAACAGAAGGATCCTTCAAATATTCAATGATTTCTTTTCTCCAATCTCCTTCTGTTATCTCCTGCACCATCACATCGGACATAGGCCGATAGCCAGACGCTTTTTGCGCCAGCCGATTTGCTTCTTCGTTATGATGTCTTGGAACATGCTTAAGAGTTACCAAGGCGAATTGACTAATCAAATCTCGGCACTTTTCAAAGTAAGATAACAAAGCATCCATCTTGCAATCATATTTACCGAGTAACTGATTGATAATCAGCAAAGAATCTCCAAATACCTCAACAAACTGAGCGCCGATTTCTTTAAGAATCTGGAGACCTTTCATCAATGCTTCATATTCCGCCTAATTATTTGTGCATTTCTCAATTGGAAAAGCAAATTCAAACCTTGCCCCCCGAGGCGAAATAATAATCAGGCCGATTCCGCAACCATCACTGCAAGAAGAACCATCAAAGAATATAGTCCAAGGAACCGCGTCAACCACATCAGCCTTTTTCATCGGATCAGATACATCAAGCTCCATAGTGCATTGTTCAACAGCATCAATGTTAGGTCCACAATGATCAGCAACTAAATCAGCCATTATCTGCCCTTTTACCGCTTTGGCCGATTCGTATCTGAGATCAAATTCTGTCAGAGCAAAAACCCATTTGCCAATTCTTCCTTTCATGATTGGCATTGATAGCATATATTTGATTACATCCTCTCTACAGATCACAGTACACTCGGCTGATAGCAAATAATGCCTTAATTTTGTACAAGAAAAATACAAGCAAAGGCAAAGCTTCTCCACATATGAGTACCGAGTCTCAGGATCTAGTAATCTTCGTCTTGAATAGAATATAACTCGTTCTTTCCCATCAACCTCTTGAATCAAGACAGAGCCGATTGCATGATCAAAAGCCGATAAATAAAGCTTGTACGGCTTACCCTTTTGTGGTGGAATAAGAACTAGCGGATATGCTAAATATTGCTTGATTTCATCTAATGCCTTTTGATGTTTAGGCTCCCACACCAACTCTTCTTCATCTTTCAATTTTAACAGAGGAGTAAACGCCTCCAATCGGACCGATAGATTTGATATAAACCTCCTTAGGAAATTAATCTTTCCAATCAAACTCTGCAATTCCTTCTTGTTTACTGGAGGTTCAATATCATCAATTGCCTTGCGGTTCCGATCATTCACCTCGATTCCTCTCTCATGTACCAGAAAACCGAGAAATTGGCCGGCCGATACGCCAAAAGCACACTTGAGCGGGTTCATCTTCAACCCATGCTGCCTTGTACACTCCAGCGTTTCCTTCAAATCGGCCAAATGATCTTGATAACCTTTTGATTTGACTACAACATCATCAATGTAGATTTCACTGTTCTGCCGATCAGCTTATGAAAAATATAATTCATAGCACGTTGATAAGTAGCACCGGCATTTTTCAAACCAAAAGTCATAACAACCCACTCATATAAACCGAGAGCACCTGGGCATTGGAATGCAGTCTTGGGAATATCTTCTTCTGCCTTGAAAATCTGATTATAACCAGCATTACCATCCAGGAAACTCATCACTTTATGGCCTGACGCTGCATCAACAAGCATATCGGCCACCGGCATTGGATACTCATCCTTCGGAGTTGCCTTGTTTAAGTTCCTGTAATCAATGCAAACACGTAGCTTTCCATTTTTCTTATAAACAGGAACTATATTTGATACCCACTCAGCGTATCGACATGGCCTGATAAACTTAGCTTCAAATAGCTTCGTTATTTCGGCCTTAATTGGTTCATGCATCTCAGTCTTGAACCTTCTTGCATACTGCTTGTGTGGTCGATACCCTGGTTTGATAGGTAGCCGATGTTCAACAATATTACGGCTTAAACCTGGCATTTCATAATATTCCCAAACAAAACAATCAGAATATTCCTTTAAAAGTTTTATTAACTCTTGCTATACTCGGGATCCAACTTAGCACTGATATACGTCGGCCTTGGTCTATCACCAGATCCTATATCTATTTCTTCTAATTCATCGGCCGACGTAAATCCAAACCCTAATTTGCCGAATTCACTTCGGTCTTCAAGATCTTCTATACAATCATCCATTTAAAACAAAGTCTCAGAGCCGACTGCTTGGATCGGCTGTAGTCCTTGATCGGACACTTTGAGGAAGTCACCATCCCATGTTTTCCCTGACAGGCATTCAATTCCTTCAAACTCCCAAATCGTTGATTCAGCTGTAGCAATGCTAACCGAATCATCAGCCGGGACGATCTCCACATTATTGCCCTGCCATTGAATCAAACATTGGTGCATCGTGGATGGGATGCAGCAATTGGCATGGATCCAATCACGTCCGAGGAGCATGCTGTAAGAACCTTGACCATCAATCACAAAGAAAGTAGTCGGCAATGTCTTGCTGCCGATGGTCAATTCAACATGAATTGCCCCCCGAGGCTCTGAAATGTTTCCGCCAAAGTCCTTGAGCGTCATATTGGTCTTGATTAGATCATCAATCCCTTTTCCCAATTTGCGGAACGTGGAATAAGGCATGAGATTGACTGCAGCTCCTCCATCAACCAGCATCTTGGTCATCGGCTTCCCATCAACGTATCCCTTGATGTACAGAGGCTTCAAGTGCCGATACCCGTTTGCATTTGGTTTCTCAAATATAGCCTTCTCTGAATCCAGAACCAAGCATGCGGCTGCTTCCTCCAGTTCATAATCGACCTTATCATCGTCCTGTTCATTAGGAGCAGCAAAATCAAAAGGCAACATCAAAACCATGTTTATTGCGGCCGATGTGCTTGCTTCATCATCATTGGCCATCTTGATGCGCCATGTCTTCTTTTCTTTTGCCAATTCCTGCTCCTAAATCTGCTCATGATAGCGCAACCTCTGAACACGTCTCTTTTTGGACCTAGAAATCCCTGATGGGCACAACTGTCCAGGCTTCATTGGAGGTTCTTTAATCCGATTCCGAACTGGAGCCTTTTCTTCCATTTTTTCAGGGCCAAGAGCATCAACCTGGCCTTCGATATTTTTACGGCCATGAGCATCAACTCGGCCTTCATCTCCTCGATGATGATCATCAATCTTGACGCCGATCCGTTCATGAACTGATCGTCGACCTCTTTTGGAAGCTCTGTATTCTTCATACTGGAAACTGCATTCAGGACAATCTGCTTTTGATGGCAGTCTAAGCTTCTCGTTCCAGCAGAATACGAAGAAAGGACACCCCCAGTGATCATCATCCTAATCATACCGGTTATATCCTTGACGCCTGTCTATATGCCAATCGGACCTATAACCGTACTGACGCCGATCATCAACTCTATCATCAAACCAACGCCTGCCATCGGTCCTGTCATCATATCGGCATCGGCCATCGGACCATTCATCATATCGGCGTCGGCCATCGAACCTGTCATCACGTCGGCGCTGATCATCAAACTCTTCATCAAGCCGCCTTGCTTGATACTCGCGCCTCCGACGTCGTCGTTCCTCACGCTCTTTCCATGCTCGAGCTGCTGCCTGCTGCCTTTTGTACTTGTTAATCAACATCTGGGAAGTCACACGCGGCCGATATCCACCAGGAGCATTAGATTCTCGCCCAAACGCCTGATAATTCCTCCGCAGCTCTTCAATAGTAACTTGAACTGCAGGATCAACGGCACCAGAACTCTTGGCGTGGTCCGATGTAAGCACCTTAAACTTCCCCTTTTCATCAGCATCAACCATATTAACAGAAAAGGAGAAATCAGCAAAGTTATTAGGAAAGGGATGACCGTCGATCTTCATGGCTTTCTTGTTATCTTCAAACTTGATCTTGCCAGATTCTATAGCCAATTGGATCTCCATTCTGAACACTTTGCATTCATTGGTCTCATGAGAAGTCGAGTTATGCCATTTGCAATATTTGCGTTTCTTCAACTCATCGGCCGATGGAATAGAATGATTTGGAGAAAGCTGGATAAGCTTCTCACTAAGCAGCAAATCAAAAATCGTATCGGCCTTAGTTATATCAAATCCAAACTTCTCAGGGTTCTGCTTGATCCATGGGAGCGATACTGGCTTTTTGGATTTGGTCCATTCAGCTATGTTGACATCAGCTTCCTCTTCAGATTCGGAGAGATAAGATACTTGTTTGGAAAACTTTACACGCTTCATCTCTTGATATCGGACCTCATGGGCTGACACCTTCTGAACCAGTTGTCCCAATGTCTCAAACTCCTGAGCAGAAAACTTTTCTTTGATCGGCGCGAGCAAACCCTGGAATGCAAGCTCGGCCAACTGTATATCAGATAGCTTCAAGCTATAGCACCGATTCCTGGTATCACGGAACCGTTGAATATACTCCTTGTCTCATCGTTCCTCTGCCTGACAGCAATCAAATCGGAAATCTTCATCTCGTTGAGACCAGAAAAGAAGTATTTATGAAACTGCTTCTCCATATCGGACCATCCTGTGACTGATCCTGCTGGCAACGACGTAAACCAGGTAAACGCCGGCCCTGACAGTGACAGGGAAAAATCTGAGCCTGAGTCCCTCCTCTGAAGCAGCTTCACCACATTGAGCCAGGAATCGACTGACATGCTCAATAGTGGTCATATCATCCTGCCCGGAGAATTTGAAGAAATTCGGCACTCTGTATCGCGGAGGAAGTGGCACTGCATCAAAGTAAGACGGGTACGGGTGCCGATACAACCTCGCTTCATCCTTAGGCTTCAACCCGAATTGATTCTGGATCACCTCGGCTATTTTCTGTGACCAATCGGACTGTTGACTTCCAGTTGGCATTCCATCAGCTATATCCATCATATAATTATTGTAATCACCGACCATACGCTGATGTGAAGGAATCTCTGTACGTAGCCTTGCAGCTGCAGGTTGCTTTTCTTGTTCGCTCAGAGTCCTAGCATATTTTTCACCATGTGGGCCGACAATAGATCCATCGGCCATCAACAGAAAACCGTTGGCCAGTTCAATAGGAGGTGGTGGAGCAATTGGAACCTGCGGAGCAACGGTTATTGCATTATCTTCAGTTCCTTTGCCTTTCCCTGATCCTGATGCCCCTGCAGAATCTGCTATAAACACTGGACCTTTCAAGCAAATAGCATCATCCACCGCCTTCTTGATAAGATTGTCCAAAGAATTCACCAAAGTGCCTGACTGGTTGATCAATGCATGATGAACAGCCTGGTGAATCATCTCTGTCATGTTGACCTGGTACTCCCGAGCATCAGTTGTCTTCTTGATCAATTCTGGATCTGGGAGAGGACCTTTGAGTATAGGGCCTGAACGATTACGCCCAAATTGGCCAAGGCAGAGCTTCTCAAATGCGTCAATCTGGGCCTGAACTGTATCCAATTGAGCTTTAGACAGATCGGCCTTTGTGATTGGAATGGCCGCCTCAGGCGTCTTGTTCTTGTCATTCTTGGCCTTTTTAGCAGCTTCTTTTTCAACAGCAAGTCTTGCTGCAGTTTCTTGTTCAGCATCAGACGACGACATCTTGGAATTTGTTTCTCGTGTCCCACTGGGCGTGCCAAAAATGTGTTGACGCGGAAAATCGGCGGTCGTATCCCCGCGTGCAGCACACGAAGACCAGGGAGATCTGTTTCGCTCCAGTGCCAGCCCGCACTCCAGTTCAGGTTCGCAGCGTGCCAGTCAATTTGACCTGAAATTGACAAGGGAATAAAACAGTTAAATTACTCTTTGATTGTGCCGGCTCTATTTCAGACGATGGAGTAACGTCGAATTTTAGCCAAGACCCAATCAGGCACGTGTCGGCCGATACCAATCGGACCTCAAAATCGGACTTCATTGATGACGTCAATCGGACCGAGTAATCGGACCTCATTCAGACACCAAATCGGACCTCAGAATCGGACCAATCAGGATCGGACCTTGATTGATATAACAGATCAGCCTTTGAATAATAAAGTAAAGCATAAAACAAGGCCGATATGTAAAGTAATGGATCAGCTGTGTCTTGAAACAAGATATCAAATAATCAAAGTGTAAGCCGATACATTGTCCATCTTGCCTAGTTGCCAGTTTGACTTATCTTGTTGGACCATCTAACCAGCCGATCGGACTATAGCCTTTTCAGAGAAATCTAGCTCCGATGTAGGGAATCTAGATTTCTCCAACTATGATCAGATCGGATAGCTAGATAGTCAAACTCAACTCATCAACCTGTCAATTAAACAAGATGCTCGCACAGGTGTTGACCAGATTAAGCAAATAAGCAGATAAAACATTAACAGGATTGTTCTGATTCTAAGATATGCTACCAAATAATCAAGCATGACCTAGCTCCGACGTAGGGAATCTAAACCACACTTAACATTCAAATAACAATGAGGTATAACCAAAGCTTCCTTTGACTAATCAAGATGAATCTAGCTCCGACGTAGGGAATCTAAACCAAGCATGACAGTCAAAGATTAATCTAATCGTATTGCAAAGATCCAGCTCCGACGTAGGGAATCTACACCAGTGCAATACTCAAAGAACAACCAGATTAAACCACAAAGCAGGATCGGACTTAGAACGATGCTGTAAGATAAATATTGCTTAAATCGGACCAAGACCGGTGCTCAAAGCCGTTGAAGAAGTAGAATTGATTTACATGGCGTAGATCTAAATCAATCTAGCAACTCCAAACAAACCGCAAAAACTGCCTTTAGTAACCAAGATTACTCTAGCTCCGACGTAGGGAATCTAGCCTAATCTTGATATCTAGCTCCGACGTAGGGAATCTAGACTTAAAGTGCAGTCCGATAAACGATAATCTGTTGGATAATCAATATTGATCTAGCTCCGACGTAGGGAATCTATATCAATCTTGCTTATCCAGAGATAAATCGGTTGAACAGTATAAACGAGAAAGGGCGATGCGCCTCAATTCAAAGCCTATACTAGTTCGATAAATTGACTAACTTACTGGTAAGCCGGAGATCAGAACTGATGCAGCCCGTCCACCAATGAGCTTCGTCGGTAACTACTACTAGGGTTTTTGGCGTGAAACCAGGTTGTATTGATTGTGAGAATAGTTTTTACAATGGACAAGGGTTCATATTTATACCCTGGTCATGGAGAGTCCTGATCGGACCAGATTAACTTGCGAATAAAGAAAACTAAATCTAATATAGAATGGGACTCCCAATACGCCTTCAAAAAGGAAATAGTCCCTGCATCTGATACGCTTCCTCCTCAGCCGACGCGCCCTTCTTCCATCATCAGATCGGACTTCTTGTTTCATCGGACTCCTCTTCAGCATCGGCTTCCTTTTCTGTCATCTTCTGTTTGACCATTCAACGGGCCCACTGCGCAGTCTCAACCTCACCACGTCACCATCTGACTCAGCATGTCAAGTGCGAAAATCCGGTGTCAACAGTACTTCATAGTCACCAGTTTCTTTATCAAAGTACTAGCATAGGCCTTGGAAGACCCAGTAAACTGGTTCTGTACTAGTTGCAAGCACTCGGCAGCAGTATATGGGACATTATCTGCATTCTTTTCAGGGATGGAACCCCTAATGGCCTCTGCCATCTTTGTTTTCATAATCAACAAAATCTTCTTGTTGCTTATGTCCCATTGCCTCTTCTCGAGGTCATACTTAGCTCTCACGGGGGCATAGTCACGCTCTCGTGCTGCCCAATCCGTGTCGCTCTCTTTTTCTCCTCTCACCGGTGCCACGGGCACTGCTGGGCACGGTGTGGTAAGTGCTGTGTCGATGTCAGTCATCACCACTGCCAGATCCAACTGGTTGCGCCATTCCGCAAAGTTGTTTCCAACTAATATGGGAATAGCCTGAATGTAGCTCATAGCATTAGGTCCTGAAATTAATCATTCAATAAAGGTGAGAACATAACATGATATATCTAAAAAATTGCATGTATCAATTTAACTTTGGTCAAAATTAATACATACAACTTGCTTCTACACTAATTCTATATCACCTTTGGGCAGAAAATAGAATCAATGCATGATTACTTGAACTTAACAGTTTACAATATTACAATTATCAGCTTTGGCCAGAAAATAACAATATCATAAATAATCTCATAAAACATTTCTACTTCTCTAATAAAATATACCTTTTGGTTCAATTTAATTAGAGAATAAATTATGCAGCAAAAAACATCAATATAGACATAAAAACCTTAATTTCAGAAGCATTCTACTCTCTGTTAAATTTATCCTTCGACACAAAATTTAAACAGAGATGTTTACTTGAAAACCATGCAAATAAGAACAAAAACCAATCCAAATTAAGCTTCTGAAATTCCAAAACTTATTTGGGAAAGTTAATGTGCAGGTCGGCCCGCGGAAGAAAATGGCCCGTTCGGCCTGCCACGCGCGCGGAGCACTTCTGCCCCTTTGCACCGTGGCTGGCCCGGCCCACTGGCCCGCTCTGCGCGCGCTCGCCTGGCGGCCCAGCTGTGCGGCCTGCTCACTCGCTCGCGTGGCCTGGGCTCTGAGCCCACGCGCCAATGGATGGGCCGCCTAATCGGCCCAGCAGCGCAACCTGCACGGGCCTAAAATGGCCCGTCAGCCGGTGGATCGATCCGAGCCGCTCGCATCGAATCCGATGGCTGCCCGTTGATTTCGTCCGGGGCAAAAACGCGACCGGCCGAAACCTCCGGAACCCTAGCTCATTCTTCCTCCCCCGCGCCTCCGCTCTTCTTCTGCAGCGCCGGCGGGCGAGTGACTCGTGGCCGGCGTCTCGCCGGCGTGGTGAAGACGAGTGCCGCCAGCAGCGTAGCAGCGCCCTCCCCCTCTGCTCGTTTCCCGGCGTCTCGCCGGCGTGGTGAAGACGAGTGCCGCCAGCAGCGTAGCAGCGCCCTCCCCCTCTGCTCGTTTCCCCTCCCCTAGACCCCCTGAGTGTCGCTGTGGCTTGCCCCCTCGCCGGCGACGCGTTCACTGTGATCTCGTGCATCTACTAGTAAGGCGACTGATACCATTGATAGAAACATTCTAGGATCACTAGTAGCAAGCACATCACGGGGCACAAACATGTATTCGAGTTTACAACATGAGAGACCTAGATCTAGTACATAAACAGAGAGAGAAGGTTAGGGTTGAACCATCGGTGGTAGCGGGCGGATCCGTGGAGCGGTTCGCCATGGCGTTGGGCGCGGTCGTCGGGGCGGCCGCGGCTTGATGCAGGTGTAGCAGTGGCGGCGGCCGATCTGGGATGGCGTCGCTCCATGGGCGGCGTCGGTCTGGGCAATGGCAGCGTCTCCGGGCGATGAAGGTCGAGGGCGATGGCGGCGGCGGCGGTGGAGCTTCCCGCCACTCCAGTGCTCCCTCGGGTCGGTTAGGGTTTGTAGGTGGGTGTGTGGCGGCGCGGCCAACCTCGTGAGAAGCGCCCCCGGTACCCCATCCCTCTATATAGCACTGTGCGACGGGTGCCCACCAACCATGGATCGGTTGGGCGCCCCCGACCAGGGCGCGAGAACGAGTCCGTCCCAGCCTTTGGGCCGTAACGGTGTAGAGATCGAACTAACATCTTGGGCACGGCCCACTCCGACTGTCCGACATGCTCACATGTAGTGCGTCCTCCTCGTGCCTCTGCAATTAGCTGTGATTGGAGCCACTGACGTGTGGGCTCAGCACGGCGGCTTGAGGCTTTTTGAACTTGTTCTCTGCGTGAGGATGCGCGCGTAGCGCAGTTGGTCCGCTCGCAGTGCAACGAGCGACCGATCGGGAGTTCGCCTCCCGGGCCTCACCCTGGGAACAGTTGTTCCCTTAATAAATTTCGTTGACTCACACGAATATGCCACCACTGTCAGACCTATCAGCCGTGCTTTATAGCCTAGGTATAGGGTGTAGTTCTAGCTTGCGCACTAGGGTGTGTGTGGGCGTGAGTTGTGTGCGTGGGGTGTGTGTTGTGCGTGAGTTCAGATACTACAGCTTGTACTGGAAGGTTGAGGCAATAAAAAAAACTTGTTCTCAGCGTCTGACGAGTCACTTTATCCGAGTGCGCTTGGCCGCTTGCCATTGCATGCCGGCGATCATTCACCTTGAATTTCCACCGGTTTCGGGCCATCTCGCGTGATTGCTCATAAACATGCTTGTTATTCCTTCCACTGTGTCTTGTTTTCGAAATTCATCATCTTTACAGTGGCTGATCGAATCTGTTTTCTCTCTGCAACGTTCGGTCAGTCTGGTCATTACATGCTGAGAATTCCTAACTTGACCTTTCCAAAGACTTTTGCTTTGTTGAATGAGCGTCGTGAGCTTCCCTCGAGGCCTCGACGGATTCGATGTGGACAAAGATGCTTTCCATGCCCCCGTTCTGTCTCTGTCGGATTCGTCAAACAATAGCAGCTGACGAACGGTATCTGGATTAGAGACGTGATGAGGTCCAATCCATGGACAATAGTGCCATAGCGGCGTGCTTTCCACTCCCCCTTTCTGCTCCTTGCGCGCACATCAGCTCGTCATGCATGCTCCGACTTTGCCCAAGGTCAAAGGCAACGCGCCAAGCGGCGGCGGCGGCGTCCTCTGCCTTTCTCTCCTCGAGAAGAGACGTTGCCATCGAAAGCGAGCGGCATCGTGCGCCGTCGATGTGTGTTCCAATCGGTACAGGGGCCACGGCCCACGGTTGCTCAGTGTGATTTTTGTTAGGATAAGAGAGAAGGAATTCGGAGGAATCAAGGGAAGTGGGAGGATCTGGAGGTCGAGGTGAACTCTAGAGGACAGATCATATGTTCATCCAGTGTTTACAAAGTTTTTTATAAACAAGATAGTGTTCTCTCCCTCTCTGCTTGTAGCTCTGCCTCGCTTGATGGAAGGAAGCAGACGCATCACGCAATCCATTCTGAGCCGTAAATCATCGGGTTGGGCTTGGGAACTCTCTTGCTTGATGGGCCGGCTGAATGCTCCTCATGGGCCTCATCTTGCTGGTAACACTCCTCCGGTCTTGAAAACCTGCTTGCCTCCAAGCAGGTGCTCGAGGGAATTGCTGCTTCAATGAATCAACATCCTCCCATGTAGCCAGTTCATCAGGCAGAGCAGACCAGCGAACCAACACTTGAGCAATAGAGGAAGCACCACGAGAGATCATGCGGCGCTGCAAAAACTTCACAAGTATCTGAAGTGTTAAATCAGCGGGTGGGAGTTCAGATATCACTTGGTGCTTAGCACTTGGAGCAGCTTTGAGGAGGGAGACATGAAAAACAGGGTGAATTGAGCTGGAAGCCGGTAACTGCAGTTTGTAAGCCACCGAGCCAATGCGTTCAATCACCTTGAATGGTCCAAAAAACTTGAAGGAGAGTTTGGCACAAGAACGACGCATAACTGACGACTGAACATATGGTTGCAGCTTAAGGTATACCGCATCCCCGACTGAACATATGGTTGCAGCTTAAGGTATACCGCATCCCCGACTTCAAACTGGCGTTCAGACCGCTTCTTGTCAGCCTACAGTTTCATCCGTTGTTGAGCTCGCAATAGATGTTGATGAAGCAAATCATTCATGAGATCCCTTTGTTGTAACCACTCAGACAACTCAGGTACTGGACAAGCAGAATCTGGCAGTATGCCTAAGCTTCGAGGACGATGACCATACACTGCTTCGAAGGGGGCCAGCTGTAAGGCAGTATGGAAGCAGGTATTATACCAAAATTCCGCTAGAGATAACCAAGAAACCCACTGTACTGGACATGCATGAACAAAGCAGCGAAGGTATGTTTCAAGACATTGGTTCACCCGTTCAGTTTGGCCATCGGTTTGGGGGTGGTAAGCAGAGCTCATTCTGAGTTGTGTGCCAGACATCTTAAACAACTCTTTCCAAAGATTGCTTGTAAAGACACGATCTCTGTCAGATATGATTGACTTGGGCAGGCCATGTAGCTTATACACATTGTCCATAAATGCTAAGGCCACAGTAAAGGCTGTAAATGGGTGAGAGAGTGGAACAAAGTGTGCATATCTGGACCACTTATCCACTACTACCATAATGCAATTGTATTTCTTAGATCTTGGCAAGCCCTCAATAAAATCCATGGATATGATCTCCCAAGCCTGATCAGGAATTGGCAATGGCTGCAAAAGTCCAGGATATTTATTTCTATCAGGTTTTGCCTGAAGACAGATATCACAGCAACTAACCCATTCCTTGATTGATTCCTTCATGTGTTGCCAAAAGAAGAGCTGGCTGATCCTTCTATATGTAACAGGGAACCCAGAATAGCCACCCACAGCACTATTGTGAAGAGCTTGGAAAATTTTCAGTTGAAGGTTCTTGTTACTGCCCAACCAAAGTTTTCCCTTATATCTGATGAGGCCTTGGGATAGAGAGTAATGTCCAACATCAGAACCAGCTGTTGATAACTGAGTCAAAAGTTCCTGAGCATGACTATCTTGGGCATAACCTTGTGAGATTGCTTCTAACCACTGGGGAATCACAGTGGAAACAGCCAACAACTGCTCTGGAGGAGAAGGATGTCTTGAAAAAGCATCAGCCACTCAGTTGTCAGCCCCTTTCTTGTACTGCACCCTGTATTGAAACCCCAAGAGCTTAGTGAATACCTTCTGCTGCCATGCTGTATGCAAACGTTGATTGTTTAGGTGAGACAAGCTTTTTTGGTCAGTAAAGATTGTGAATTCTGCATGCTGTAGGTAAGCTCTCCATTGTTCTATGGCTAACAAATAGCCATGTACTCCTTCTCATAGGTGGATAAGCCCTTGGTGCGTGGTCCCAAAGACTTGCTAACAAAAGCCAAGGGATGTCCGTCTTGGATCAGAACTGCACCAACACCAGCGTCACTAGCATCTGTTTCAATGCCAAATGGCTTGGTGAAGTCCGGCAAGGCAAGAACTGGGGCGGTCATCAATGCATTTTTCAGTGCCTGAAAGGCTGATTCTTCTTCAGGAGTCCATACAAACACATCATGTTTCTTCAGAAGATTAGTCAAGGGTTTGCTAATAAGGCCATAGTTGCAGACAAACTTCCGGTAATATCCTGAGAGGCCCAAAAACTGTGGAGTTGTTTAATGTTGGTAGGGGAAGGCTAAGCTGCAATGGCCTGAATTTTAGAAGGATCAGTTCCCACACCTTGCTCACTTATGACATGGCCCAGGTAAGCGATTACTGCGTTGGGCAAAGGTACATTTCGAAGGTTTCACTTTCCAGTCATCTTGCTGCAACAATTTGAACACTGCTTCCAAATGTAGAAGGTGATCTGTGAAGGTAGCATTGTAAACCAAGATGTCGTCCAGAAAGACAAAGGACACATTTGCGGAGCAAGGGAGCTAATGTGCTGTTCATGGCATTCTGAAATGTAGCTGGACCTCCAGTGAGACCAAAGGCCATGACAAGGAACTCATAGTGGCCTGAATGCGTCTAGAAGGCTGTCTTATACTCCTCTCCAGATTTGAGTAGAATTTGATGAAACCCAGAGCGGAGATCTAATTTATTAAACCAGCTAGCTTTAGACAGCTCATCAAGAAACTCATCAATGATTGGCAATGAAAACTTGTTCTTGACGGTCATTGCATTCAGGTAGCGGTAATCGATGCAGAACCGCCAAGTACCATCCTTCTTCTTGGTCATCACAACTGAAGAAGAGAAAGGACTAGTGCTGGGTCTAATAATGCCTTCCTGTAGCCTTCGGTAAAAAAAAATGCCTTCCTGCAGCATGTTTTGTATTTGTGCCTCAATCTCTGTTTTCAATGCAGGTGGATAACGATATGGACGTATCGCAAATGGCTAGCACCAGCAATCAATGGGATTGCATGATCACAAGACCGAGAAGGTGGCAAACCTTGAGAAGGTGCAAAGATATCTTGATATTGATCAATCAACTATTGTACTTCAGGTGGTATTGGCAACATGCTATCTTCTCCTTCAATGACAGAAATCTCAATAATGGAGATTTCATAGTCTGGGGGCAACTCCCCTTGTAAAGTGATCCAAGCACCATTGTAAGGTATTCTCATCCATTTCTGTGCCCAACGGACCTGCATAGGTGAAAATTGCTCAAGCCAGTCCATTCCTATAAAGAGGTCATAGGAAGTCAGCTCCAACACCTTCATATCAGAACTGAATTCATGTCCCTGAACAGTCCAGGTTGCCTCCAATAACTCTTAAAGCTTCTCATAATTCCCCCATTAGCCACTTGTACAGTAATTTGCGTTGGAACAGAAGAAACTCCCATCAGGTTGTCAGCAAGGTGTTTGCCCAAAAATGTGTGAGAGCTACGTGAATCAATTAGGATCATTGATTCCAAACCCTGCACCCTACCTCTAAATTTTAATGTTTTGGGTGTCTGTTGTCCAGTGACAGCATCCTTGGAAATTGCCACAAACAACTGGCTGTCTGTGTCAGTAGGAACAACAAAATCCTCAGCCTGAGCATCTAACTGAAACAACTCCCAGATTGCTTGGACAGCATGCAGTGGAACAGACTCAGAACATTTATGGCCAGGATGCCATTTCTCTGCACACTTGAAACACTGCCCCATGGCCCTTCTGTAAGACTTGAGAGCACTCATCTTGTCACTGTCTGAAGAAGAAGTAGAGGCAGTTCTGACCTGTTGTCCATCAATATCATTAGTGCGGCGATCAGTGAATTTGATAGTATTGGGTTTGTCAAACTTGGGTGGATTAGGTAAAGGCAATGCACTATGCTTTTGAGAAGTATGACTGAAAGGGGAAAATGCTGATTTCTTGACTTCCAATTTCTTGCCAGGGTCTTGGATCTCTTCCTGCAAAGAAGCCAATACACAAGCAGTATCCAGATCCTTTGGACGCTGTAATAAAACTATTGATCTTATCTCAGGTTTTAGGCCATCAATGAAACGCATGGTATAGTAACGAGGTTCAGTAACAGAATCATATGCAGCTAATTGTTCTACCAACTCTGCAAACTGGTTGATATACTCTATAACAGAACCAGTCTGTTTAATGTGGAACAGCTGTCTAATCAGGAGGTCATGCTCATCTTTACCAAAACGATCCATGAGAACAGCACAGAACTGCAGCCAGGTCAAACTATGCAAGCGTTTCTCAACTGATTTGTTGACGCGGAAAATCGGCGGTCGTAT
>CM014273.1:58517055-58559502 GCA_004135705.1 Alloteropsis semialata
ACCGCGCGGATGGCGATGCTGTACGTCCGGAGCCACATCGTCGGGTCCGCCTTCCCGTCATATTTCTCTATGCCTGTAGGTTTGAAGTTAGCAGGCATTCTAATGGATCTTACTCGGGCAGTGAATGCCGGGAAGCCGTCGCAGTCGTTGAGGTTCCCGGCGTCCGCGTGTCCTGAGTCGGCGGAGTAGTCTTCCGGGGTGTTAGCCCGGGGCGGCCTGTCGTGTCCGAGTGGAGGCCCGTACTTGCGGTCGAACTCTCGGCGGCGTGCGGCCTCAGCGACCTCAAGCTCTCGGCGTTGGCGCGCGTCGCGATCCAGCCCTGGGGGGCCGTGTTCACGGTTGTACTCGGCGCGCCGTCGGAGTTCTTCCTCGTCCCTTCGCCGATGACGGTCGTCAAGGTTCCTTCGGAGATCGCGGTTGCGGAGTTGTTCGCGGAGATCTGGCTGCTCAACCACGTCGCGATCGGCTTCTCGGCGGCTGGCCGACTTGGAGTGGCGAGACGAGGAAGCAGGAGCCCTGTGGGCATTGATCATGCCTGCGGCTGCAGTCAGCCTAACCTTGATCCGGTTGAGCTCCGGGGTTTCCGGAATTCCTTCTAGCTCTTGGTGCGCGGCGGCAAGGTTGGCCGACGGGGTGGCGTAAACACCCACGCCGCCAATTCTTGGATGAAGTCGTCTTGGAGGTTACGCGTGACCCTGGGGTTCCGGCGTTCTCGCCGCGCGTCGTGGCGTCGTTGCTTCTCACCGTTGCGCCCGATCCTGGCGTCGCGGTGTGCTTGATCCTCGCCTTGGATCGTTGGCTCGTCGGCGGATATGTCGGAGACGAACATCTCCCGCTTGGCAGGCGTGATCCTCTTATTCGGAGGGAGGACACGTGTCACCTGCGGGAAAGTCGGAGTTGGTTCTGGTTCAGGCGGAGTCGGCGCATCGTGAGGATGAAGGTGTTGTGTTGCCGCAACGTCCGGAGTAGATCCGATCTGGGTGGCCGCGATGGGATCGACCGCCCTGATCGCATCTGGGGAGTAGTCGGCGTTTATGCGTTCGCCGAGCGCTTGCTGGTAGACGGCCCCGCTGTTTTCGAGTCCCAGCGGGAATCGTGTCGGCGAGGCGATGCTCTGACGAGCTGACTCGGTGAGTTCGATGCATTCACCGATGGAAGCAATGGCGTGGTCCATGTCCGCCTCAAACTGGCGTTGGCGTGCAGCCCATCGGCGCCTTCGCTCCTCGGGCGTCTCCTGCACCCTGCGTGGCGGAGGCGGAGTGGACGAAGCAGTCGGCGGTGCGAGAGGAAACGTGTTCCCCCTGGATGGCGGGAGAACGACGCTGGCCGTCGCGATCGCCGAGTTGTTGGCGATGGCTGGCGATGGAGCGGTGATGGTGACGATCCCGTCTGGCGTAGCGTCAAGTCGCGGCGCTGTCTCCTCCGGGGTGGCGTCACGGGTGAAGGAGAGCTCTCCCTCGGGTCCGGCGGTGAAGACCATGGATCCGAAGAAGAACATAGCCCCCTCGGTGATGGAAATCTTCATGGATGCCGGCGTGATGACGGCGGAAGTGGATGCCATCGAGCTTGCAGATTGATCTCGTCGATCAACCCCTACCTGGCGCGCCAACTGTCGGATGTTTGGACCCGGCAGTCCACACAGGGTAGCCTACGTGGTTGATTTGTTGAGGGACAGATCGAGGATCAGAAGTCGATGGTAACACAAGATGCAAGGATTGAACAGGTTCGGGCCGTCAAGATGACGTAATACCCTACGTCCTGTGTTGGGGGCGATTGTATTGCTGTGTATGAAGTTCCTGAAGGATCTCCGTAGTTGGGTTCTGTCCTAGGTTTCGTAGATGTTGTGTATGATCGTGGGTTGTATCGTGTTCTGGAGGAGGGTCTCAAGGCGCCTTATATAGTCCGGCTGCCTTGAGTTACAAGTCGGCTAGAGATCGTAACCTACCCGAAATACAAGGATTCGATCCTATAACGATTACAGATATCTTTTCCTATAATTCCGGCTAGCTTATCTTGATCTCCAAGCTTCTTGCGGGATACGCCGTCTTCTTTCCTTGCCGCGCGCGCCGTCGCGCCCATCCGGTTCGTCCGACTGGTGGGCCTCCCGAGTGGTGGGCCACCCAGTCTGACAAACCGGTCCAGTTGCACTCGGATTGGGCCGCCCCTTGCTGGTTGGGCCAATCCGCCTGCTGGGCACCCCTGGGGGTCTACCCCCGACAATCAGTGGGCTGTAAATGGGTCTACAAAACAAAATGTGACTCCAGAGGGAATATAGAGAGATATAAAGCGCGACTTGTAGCCAAGGGATTTACGCAAAGAGAAGGGATAGATTACACTGAGACATTTTCTCCAGTCTCGTGTAAAGATTCCTTTAGAATCATAATGGCATTGGTGGCACATTATGATTTAGAATTGCATCAAATGGATGTGAAAATAGCTTTCCTGAACGGAGATCTGTTTGAGGATGTCTACATGACTCAGCCTAAGGGTCATGTGGAAAAGGGAAAAGAATATATGGGATGCCACCTAAAGAAATCCATTTATGGCTTAAAGCAGGCCTCTAGACAATGGTACTTAAAGTTTGATGAAACGATTAAGAAGTTTGGGTTTGAAGCAAATGTAGAGGACAACTGTGTCTATGCAAAGTTCAAGAATGGGAAATATATTTTCCTAATCCTATATGTGGATGATATCTTGCTTGCCAGCAGTGACATCAGATTGTTAGAAGAAACAAAGAAGTTTCTGTCCTCTAACTTTGATATGAAAGATCTTGGTGAAGCCTCATATGTTTTGGGTATAGAAATTCACCGAGATAAGAAATGGGGTTTTAGGATTATCGCAAAAGGCATATTTGGAGAAGATCCTAAAGAAGTACAATATGCATGCGAGTAAGGCCACACCTGCTCCTATAGTCAAGGGCGATAAATTTGGGAAAGATCAATGTCCCAGGAACCAATATGAGATCGATCAAATGAAAGCGGTTCCATATGCTTCAGCAGTCGGTAGCTTACAATATGCACAAGTGTGCACTCACCCTGATCTAGCATATATCACCGGAGTACTCGGTAGATATCAAGATAATCCAGCCATAGAGCACTGGAAGTTAGTTAAGAAGGCATTGAGGTATGCGCAAGGCACAAAAGACCTTATGCTGACGTATAGAAGATCTGATACTCTAGAGATAAAAGGGTACTCGGATGCGGACTTTGCGGGAGATAAAGATGATAGAAAATCCACGACGGGATACATATTCACTCTCGCAGGGGGAGCCGTCTCATGGAAAAGTTCCAAGCAGACTCTAGTTGCTTCATCTACAATGTATGCTGAGTTTATAGCATGTTATGAGGCAACAGGACAGGCAATGTGGCTAAAGAAATTTATACCCGACTTGAAAGTGGTAGATTGTATTCATAGACCACTTAAGATGTACTGCGATAATGAGCCCACAGTATTCTATGCTCACAACAACAAGTCGAGTAATGCTACCAAAACAATAGAGATAAAGTTCTATGTTGTGAAAGATAAAATCCAGGATCAAACAATAAGTCTGGAGCATATAAGTACGAAAGATATGCTAGCGGATCCGCTCACAAAAGGCTTACCACCCAGTGTGTTTAGAGAGCACATTACCGGTATGGGTTTAAGGGAAAGCCTATGCTGGATAGGGGTCCAAAAAGATATCCTTCAAAGTGGATAGGTATACTGTGGCTGGTTAATCCGATTGAAATGTCAGTCATGATGACCCATGCTCAATATATCTATACATGATGAAGTGGATAACAAGCGAAGAGCTAAAGGTATAAGAAAAGGTAAGGAGAGATCGAGGGGGAGAATGTTAGTTCGATCTCTACACCGTCACAGCCCAAATGCCGTGACGGACACGTTCTCGCGACCTGGTCGGGGGCGCCCAACCGATCCCATGGTTGGTGGGCCCCCATCGCACAGTGCTATATAGAGGGGTGGGGTACCGGGGGCGCTTCTCACGAGGTTGGCCGCGCCGCCACACACCCACCTACAAACCCTAACCGACCTAAGGGAGCACTGGAGCGGCGGGAAGCTCCACCGCCGCCGCCGCCGCCGTTGCCCTCGACCCTCATTGCCCGGAGACGCTGCCATCGCCCAGACCGACGCCGCCCAAGAAGCGACGCTGTCCCGGACCGGCCGCCGCCACTGCTACACCTGTATCAAGCCGTGGCCGCCCCGACGACCGCGCCCAACGCCATAGCGAACCGCTCCACGGATCCGCCCGCTACCACCGATGGTTTAACCCTAACCTTCTCTCTCTGTTTATGTACTAGATCTAGGTCTCTCATGTTGTAAACTCGAATACATGTTTGTGCCCCGTGATGTGCTTGCTACTAGTGATCCTAGAATGTTTCTATCACAAGATACTCCACCCACACTATCAAGTGTAGGCCGGGGTGGTCCGCCACAGCCGCGACGACCGGCGCGCCGCCGTCCCGACCCCTATCTTTCCCCCTTCCCCAAAGCCAACCGCGATCTGTGGCTCTGGCTTCCGGCTATGTTAAGTTTGCCTGATTCACCGGTCACCAGTAAACGAACGCGACACTCCCGGCGGCAATCGGCGTCGATCAGCGTCGCTGTAACAACACGTGCTCGATCAACCCGGCGGGCATCGACGACAAGAGAGCAGGACATGGACCAAGCTGCAAAGCAAATCCCTTTTTTCTACTGAAAGAGGAGGGTAACACTTCACAAGTTCAGTGAATGAACCTTACACTTTTGAAAAGCAGATGGCCAAGGGTACTTTGGAAAGTACTATCAGTGACCCGGACCATCGCTCACTGCAGTGAAGAGGGGCTTACTATCTTGTCAAAAGTTCAATTCAACCTGGATATATTGGTGACAAAGGCAACGGTTTCCACGTCAAGCAAACAAACAAACGGTCGGCAAAGATTCTTTTACATCAATCAAATCATGCACGCATCGGGCAGTATCTGGCCCAAGATTTTCTCGCCCTCCCATCTCATCGACATGACGACATGCCCCTTCCTCCGTCGAGAAGGAAAGGCAAAGGAGTAGAAGGCACTGCCGCGTCGCCTTCGGACAAGTCTGAGCGTCAGCACTGGTGTCTGGTGACTGGCCTGCGGCGTGCACAGTGCCAGCCTTGATCTCGGTGCCCTTTCTGATCTGGACATGCTAGTGCGTGCAGTACTACAGTGCACGTCGACATCCTCACTTCCACTCCGATGACAAGGCCCTGTTTGGAACTGATTATGGGCAGCTTAAAATTAAAAAGAAGTTGTCGGGCTGGCCAAACGCCTAACTTCTGGGCCCGCTTAAAAACCAGCTATTCTCAGCCCACAGCGTAAAAACGACGTCTCGCAGAAGCGGCCTCGACCCCGCTTTTTCCCACGGCGCGGCGCTTATCCACCTCCGACCGTCCTCCTTCCGCTGCCTTCGGCATCCGCCTGCGCCGAGCGACCGCCCCGCCCCGAGATCCCGCCTGTCCCCAAGGTCTGCCGCTCCAAGCTCCTTCCTCCCCCCTTAGCTCTCCTCCCCTGTCCTCTCCGGCACCTCCACCAAGCTCCCCATGGTGCATGCAGATTGAATCGCGACCTCGTTGATGGCGGAGCCGCCTACCAAATCGGCACGGACGCCGGCCAAATCTATGGTCAAGCTGCTCAGGTGCCACGGGCGCCGCCCTCCTGGAGGATTGAATTCAAGGGCCCCGCCGCTGCTGCTCTCCCTTGAGCTCGAGCACCGCCGTTGAACTCGAGCTCTTCTTTGCTGCCGCCGAGGTTGAGCTATCCATGGTGTCTTGCCAAAAGGCAAGATTCTGCTTGGCTTAACTTTTCAGAGAAGCTGTTGCTGGGGGGATCATAATTTTAAGTGGCTTCTTCATAATTTTAAGTTGTGCCAAACAGGGCCATAATAGCCAATTGCCGCTGTCACTTTCTACATCAGTTTCCACATTATTGCCCCGTTTGGATCAGAGTTATTAACACGACCTGTACTAGCTTTTCTAGGAAAATCTGGAGGGCATATGCAATGTGAGCAACAAGACAAACTGTAGAATCAGGGATAGAAACTAGATCTTGCACATGGTACACTATAAATCTTCATCCTACATTTCCTGCACTCTCTCAATGTAAAGGTGTGGCATTCCGCTATGTTGAATATATAAGGTCTAACCTCAAAGGGAAACAAAAAGGCATCTTTCTCCCCAGTCACCACTCCCCACCCCCATCAAACCCATCAAAGGGCATGTACGTCCCAGCAAAATTGCACAAAATTAGATTCTTCAGAGCTTCAGATGATGGAGAAATATATAGGTACCTAAATTAAACTGGCCTATCATGGCCTTTCGTGCTTCCACTACTTAATCCCTCTTCTTTTCTGCATGCATGTCTCCAATTGTTTCTTTAAGAATGTTATTAGCTCTCCTTTTTGGAATAAGGACAAGTAAATATCTATATATGCACATCAGGTATCATAACTATTCAACACCAATCATCAACAGACATATGGTAGCACCAATAAATAACTTTGCAAGTAGTTCAATGTGTCTTGTACCCCCAAAAGCCTGTTATGTACTCAATAGAGAGTTATCAACAAAAACAAAAGAGTAATCATTAAGAGGAGTGCATAGCTACAGAATCCTGCAGTGTCTTGCAGGAGAATATATAACAAAAAGGAAATAATGCAAAATAGTAGGAAACCAACAATCCTGATCTAAATAATCCTACGATGCAGACGAGCGTGTAGCTCGGTGGTTGTGCTCGAGAGCTGGGAGCCGGCCGGCCGGGGTTCGAACCCCAGTCCTGCATGCCTTCAAGCAAAGGCCGGGACCAAAAAGGTCCTTTCTCTAAAAAAAATAATCCTACGATGAGTGGATCAGTAAAGTCATCAACAAAACATAAAGAGCATGAGGCCACCAACAGTGGATGCAAAACCCCTCACAAACATATGCCCACCAATAAATACCATCTCAATTCAATGTGTTTTGTATCCCCATAATCCCATTATAAGAGAGTATTCATAAAGATAAGAGTGTAAACAAAATACAATCCTTCAATCTCATGGCTAATCACTCATCTAGCAAAAACATAATCAGCATGAGCTAGCCACAATCAGATCGCAATAGGGCTACACAAGGTTAAGTACCATTATAGCAAGCAAAGATGAAACCAGATGCCACCATGCAAATACTTAAGTCTCAAAACAAATAGTAAATGGCCAATGATGGTCTTACCGTTTAGTTTTACAGGCAGAACCAATGGTGTCGTTTATTGCCCTGCCAGATTCTGATCAAGATGGTGTTGAAAGAATATGTTTATACCTTGATCCCTACCTGCACACAACAAAATTGAACAAACAAACAAGTCATCAACACATAGTGAAATATCAAGTTTTGTAACAAAGGGGATTTGCATTAACCCTCAGCTTTAACAGAAGCTAGGATAGAAATAATGCACTATAAAAAAAACAAGTAGGATCCCAACAAGGTTTATCTAGACAATCCGTCCATGATGAATAGATCACTATAGTTATCAACAAAATAAGGAGAAGAAAAATATACATACAGACATGCAAACCCCCTGGCTGCAAAATCAGATTGCAATAATGCTAGGCAAGGTTGTATAGCATGCAAAGATGACACTAACTCCTTAAAAAACTCAAAGAGTGACTAAGTGGTCAATCATGACTTTCCTGCAGTATATGGATAGGTTTAGAGTCAAAGCACATAGCATCGTACCTTATCTCCTGTTGTGATCATGATCAAGATGGAGTTGATGGAAGGAATATACCTAGATCCTAACTGCTGCCTGCACATTAACAAAAAGGAAATAACTAATGAATCAGTGAGATTCTCAGCATGTAGATAGATCTTTTTAGAGCAAAGTGGATTTGTATTAACAGAAGTATAATAAATTAAAATGGGGGAAACAAATATAGTAGCAACCGAACAAACTAGAACTAGATGCCCGCTAGACCCTTCAAAATGATAACCAATTGAAACACCAAAAAAAAAAGAACCCAACACATGTATATCAGATGTAACCTGCATCGGCACTGGAAGCTCTTGGTCATCTAAACCTGTAAATGAAAAGAAATGGCTGCATAGCCCAGCAGGAAAAGCCAATTGATTTGCACACATCCATGCACCAAAACATCCATACAAGAATCTTAGGTTAGTGAAATAAGCTATGATTAGTTACATACACCAGAGTAAAAATCGAATTGTGCATATTAAGCCCATCAGGCATTCAAATATAAGATAGTAGCATCAAAAAGTGACATATCATCCAAAAAGCAATTTTGATCAGAATGATCACGTAAGCTCCAGTAAAATCCTTGACTCGACTGACGACTCCAGTACTGATTAGAAGCAACCAGCATGATCATACTCGCTACAAGATTCAGTTCACAGTTACATGAAAAATGATTTCTTCGGTCTCGGACTCTCGGTACATATGGCTTCAGGACATCCACCGCAATGATCCTGGACTGTGAAGCCAGTGCCTACGGTCATCTAGGAATCCAGCACTCCAGCTTGCGTTTACCTTTTTATCCTCTGCATAACAAAGATTGCGCACATTTTATCACCTATATATATGCAACAAAATTGTTAAGAATTTTCAAAAAAAAAATAAACAAATCTTGAAACATTTGCATAAGGGGCATCGTAAAAGGTTTCTGTTGGTCGATCGCCAGCCGAGTCTGGTTATATGCCAACCAATCCCAAAATTCCCAATTCTAGGAGAAAGGGAAAGGTTAAACTCAAAGAAGCAACATATGCCCCTGCGCTATGAGGCCAGCCGGCCACCATTGCCAGCCAATGGCATCATGTGGCGGTGCTCCGGCGTGCTGCAACGAATAGCTAACTGATCATGCACCGGCACCGAACCAACAAGATCAATAGCTAGCCCGAAATTCCGAGTCCAAAATCCCTCCGCACCCACGCCATCCAAAGACGGCAAGCAACAAGGTCTCCTCAAGTCGTCATCTGTCAACCCCGAGGGCGAGGTAGCAGCGCGGCGGACGGAGCGGCGAGCCGGGGACCGGGCGCCTTCAGCCGCGGGATGTGGCGCAACAGGGCGGCAAGGAGAGGTCGGCCTGTCGCGGTCTGTGATGATATGGAGGTCGGACGGCCAGACTCCGTAGTACAGGCGTGCAGCCGCGCCGCCGGCTGCTATTCGGGGCGGCGGCGGCGTAACAGGGCGCCAACGCCGCCAAAGGAGAGAGCGGCCTGTCACTTTCAGTGATGGATATGGAGGCCGGGCGGCCAGAGTGCAGCCGCGGCGCCAGCTGCTACTACGTACCCGGGGCGGTGGCGGCGCAACTGCGCGGCGGTCGGCCTGTCACTGTCAGTGATGGATACGGTTGCCGGACGGCCGGAGTGCAGCCTCAGCGCAGGCGGCAGGCGGCAGGCCGCTACACGGGGGCGGCGGGATGCCGGGATGATATGGGACGGCCGTGGAGGAGCACTAGCGAGTAGCCTAGCGACTAGCGAGGAAGGAAGAGAAATGGTGCAGCTAGCAGCCGACTTCAGCGGGTTTGAGGGGGCTTACAGGGTACAGACGGCCATGGCCATGACGCCGATCAGCGCCGTTGCTGCTTCGAGTGTTATCTCGGCGAGAATCCGAACCGCGGGCACCGGGACCGCTCCGTTGCCGCCGGCGACGTGCGCGTAGACGAGCGCCACGCCCAAGAAGAAGGTCGCCGCCGCTGAAGCAGGTAGGGCGCGGAGAGCGAGCAGGCCGAGCGCGCGAGCCTGCGCGCCGCCGTCCGCCGCACCACCTGCAGGCTGCACGAACAAGAAGAGGTGGAGGAGGCCGACCACCACGCACAAGACGAAGGCGACGACATCCCGCTTCCAGAAGTTCCCGTTGCCGGCGCCCGCACCATCGTCGTCGTCGTAGCCGTCGGGTCGAGGAAGGATGAAAGTTGGACGGCAGCAAGATCTGAAGCGCGGCGCCGTCGAGCGGCGGGGAAGCCTCGGCGGATGTCGCGGTCGTCGTAGCCGACGGGTCGAGGAAGGATGAAAGTTGGACGGCGAAGGTCTGTTGGAACCGAGGATCGACGAACGCTCACAGGAACACGAGACATGGCGACGAACGCCCCGGCCGCCGAACGGCCTGTATGTTGGCTTCTCTTATTCCACTCGGCTCAACTCTACACAGCAGGATTACATGGCCTTTAATAGCCTCTCAGCAACGCAGCACCCCACGCAACGCACTCGGTCGATCTTCACGCGCACGTACGCGCTCCCCCGGCGAACCGTCCGTCTCCACGCTCTCGGAGCCACGCACTCCTCCGCGTGAACCGGTCTCCAGTGTTGATCTTCCAGAGCCTTGCGTTCCTCCGCTTCTGCCGGCAGCAGCTACCTCGCCCGGCCATGCACCTCCCTATAACAAACTAAGCCTGAACGCATGCACACACACGCGCAACTAACAAGCTAACAGACCCATCTGAACACACGCACACACACGACGGACACAACCATGTCAAGATTATTCCAACAAACTTCCCCTAATCTTGACTTGCCGTTGCCGGAGTTGTCAGCCACCTCTGCATGCCCCAACTCCGCACGAACGCCGCCGCACGCTTGCCGGCGCCGGAGTTGATGCCGCTGCTCCCATCGTCGTCACCGCCACGGCCGCCACCACGACGAGCAGACTCACACAGGCTTACACGAGCTCGCCACACAGGGCGCACACTTGCCACGGACCCGAACGCGCGGCCACACGCACGCCGTCCGTCTCCAGCACACACTCGCGCACGACGCCACCATGAGCTCATGCTCCTGCCTTACATGACGGACTCGAACGCGAGCACGAACTCACACGCCGTCGATCCCACAGACGCACACACGTGCGCACACACATGCTCGAACGTCACAATCTTCTTCTTCCTCGGCGCCACACGCCGAGCTCCTTCTCCGCCGGCGCCAAAACGCCGAGCTTCTTGTATGCCGGCGCCACACGCCGAGCTCCATGCATGCCGGCGACACACGCCGTCGATGCTGTCACGCACGAACGCGAACTGGATGACGCCTCCTCCTCATCACCGCAATGATTGCTGCACAATTTCTTGAGGTGGAGCCACGCGCCATGACTTGCAGACCGCCACACGGCCAGGGCGACAAACGCCATACCCCAGCGACAAACGCCATACCCCGGCGACGAACGCCGAAGCTTTTCTCCACCGGCGACGGATGCCGATAGACGCACCCGACAGGATCGACACACGATCGACTGCCGTTGCGCCTCCATTGGTGATCACGCTCATGGGCCGACACACGGCCAAGCGACCTCGCCGCACCGCCTCCATGCCGTCACGCTGCCGGCCACCACCAGCGCGCCTCCGGCGACGGGAACGAATCCCATGATAGCCAAGCTCTTGATACCAATTGTTGGAACCGAGGATCGACGAACGCTCACAGGAACACGAGACATGGCGACGAACGCCCCGGCCGCCGAACGGCCTGTATGTTGGCTTCTCTTATTCCACTCGGCTCAACTCTACACAGCAGGATTACATGGCCTTTAATAGCCTCTCGGCAACTCAGCACCCCACGCAACGCACTCGGTCGATCTTCACGCGCACGTACGCGCTCCCCCGGCGAACCGTCCGTCTCCACGCTCTCGGAGCCACGCACTCCTCCGCGTGAACCGGTCTCCAGTGTTGATCTTCCAGAGCCTTTGCGTTCCTCCGCTTCTGCCGGCAGCAGCTACCTCGCCCGGCCATGCACCTCCCTATAACAAACTAAGCCTGAACGCATGCACACACACGCGCAACTAACAAGCTAACAGACCCATCTGAACACACGCACACACACGACGGACACAACCATGTCAAGATTATTCCAACAAGGTCGACACCGACAGCGCGAAGGCGGCGAGTCTCGCCGCCATGCGTATGGCTTTTGGTTTCTTGCAGGTGTGGGGAAAGGAAGCTATTGCGGGCTGCGGCCCCGGGGCGAAATCGCCCGCCGGCCCTAAGCGTGCTGCTCAAATTGAAGCAAGAGGTCTAGAAGCAGCGTCTCTCCTTTCGCCCTTTCCCCATGGGTAATGGGTTGGTGGTACTGGTGGAGTCAGCTCCTTGCTCTGATGCAAAGCTGTCAGTGATGGTGGCCACTGCACCTATCTAATATAGCAATAATTTAACAGAGATTTTGTCCTCGGGCCAACGGAGAAGAATGTGCCAAACTGCCAATGTGGCAGTCAAGGATTACTCTTTCCGATGAAGCGTGCGACAAATGATGTCCTACTTCAAAAATAGTACTAGTATTTTTGAGCTCTGTTAGGCGAATCACTATTAGCCCAGAAGAGACACATCTGATGTTTTGCGTATAATGACCATTTCCACCTCACTCTAAATGGAAGGAATATGGCACACAAGATGAAAAACGAGAGGCAAGGACCAACAAACCGACCATGGTTGGATTGAATTTGGCAAAGCAAGGCAAGGTTTCAGGAAGTGATGGTACTTGCGCGCCATGGATAAGTTTCTTGGTCCTGGTGCCAGATTGGAATGCAGTCAACGTTGAAAAGCATGCCGGATCCCCTTTGTGGATCTATCACAATGTCCAAAATGGCCAAAAGGTCCAGATTTATGTTTTTTTTTTGTTGTTGCAGTTGTTTTGCAGACAACCCCGGTCTACTGTATTGGATTCGAACTACTGATTGTCTTCTGGTTGGGTCAATGGTCAAAGCCCTGGCGTCGACGACCACACTGATGGCCTAGCGTTAGGCAAAATGTATGAAAGAAGAAAAAAGTTCCCAGGAGAACCGGACTGCAAAATATGCTTAGGCAAAATGAGCAGACGATGCAGACCAAAGCCGATGAACGAGACTCACTGATAGAGCAAAGCAAAGGACACTTGCAAACCTGCCGCGGCGCGTGCGCTTTGCCAGCAGGGCGCGCTCGCTCGGCGCTGACGCACTTCGTAGGAGCTCAGCCTAGTCTTGCGCCTCTGCCTTCGACGACGGGGCCTGCAGATTCGCCGGCGAGCGCGGGACGGCGAGGCGAGAGGGGCGAGCAAAGAAGCTCTCGTGAGCTCCTGCTCGTCGGAGCCGGAGATCTGGAGCTGAGTTGACCTGGGACTTGAGTCGTCGTCTCCAGGTATCCTCGCCACCGAGATTATAGGCCGGCAAAGGCCCACGCCCAAACCCACAGAGAAAAGACGAGTGGCGCATACGAGTATGCCACGAGGATCTAGTGCGGAATCTAGTAATATCCGTAAAGAATCTATATATCCATATGTGAAATTGTGAACGGATCTTATTTATTACGGTCAAGTGACGACGACGAATTGACGGGCCCAACAGGAACTTTCATGAACAACAATCAAGGCATGTTTAGATCGGTGAGAAACTTTGCGAAATTTACTGTAGCAATTTTAAATCGAAGATTAAGAAGACTAAACATGATCTAATTATAAAACTAATTACACGGATGGACGGAAAATCGCAAGACGAATCTATTAAGCCTAATTAATCTGTCATTAGAGATTATTTACTGTAGCACGATATTGTCTAATCATGACCTAATTAGGCTTAATAGATTCGTCTCACAATTTCACCTGAGGGTTATAAATGAGTTTTTTCAGTTATCCACATTTAATACTTCTAATTAGTATCCGAACATTCAAATTTACTGTAGCGATAAAAAAAAGCTGGCGAACTAAACAGGGCCTCAATAGCAACTCATGAACTCAGGCCATACCACAAATCAGATGGGCTAGCATTTAGTAGAGGAAGCCTCTCTGGTCAAAAGCCGTTATGGTGCCTCGCCTCGCTCGTACTATACAGTTTCATCGAACATGGTTATTACCCTCCGTGACTACGCAGAAACATAAAGAATGCTGAGAAGAGAACGAAAAAGCCCGTTGCTCCTGCTCCCCAACGCCAGTGGCGGAGCCAGGGTTGGGGGGGAGGGGGGCTCCAGCCCCCCTACTGGTGATGTTCTTCATTGAACCATAGTGAATTTTGGAGAGGAAAAGGTGAAGAGAGAAAAAAAAATGGAGAAAAGAAGAGAGAGGAGAAAAAAGAAGAACACATAAGGCCCCCTATATTTTACATCTAGATTCCCAACCCCATCATCTCCTTTCCGCATCGCCAACCGCCACTTTCTTCGACAAAGAATAGCAAACAAGTCAAAAGTGTGGAGGCGGCCGGTTGCCCCGGCGGCACACGCACACGTTTGCTGCCCACTTTGACGGGAGCATCTCTGCTTCTCGGTGCCGGGACAGGGGAGCCGGCCGCCACGGACGCTGCGCGCGCGTTGCCTCCCTCCTTCGGCAACGATGGACATCCACACGGCTGACAACGACCGCCAAGTATCTCCCGTCATCTAATCCGTCGGGGCCTGCATCTACGCTTCTACTGTTACGGTCAATCAATGGGAGTCGAATCGAAATCGAAGCTCATTTCTATTGTTACGTCACCTGTCACTGCCAATGAGTCCACGACCACGAGGCCGGATTGGCATGGTCAATGGCAGCCACCGATCAGATTAGAGCGACTTGCTGGGACCTGGGAGCAGGATTTCCATTTCCCAGGATCCAATTCTACGACGCGCCGCGGAAGTTCTAGAAGCAGGACGTCAGGACGTAATCGAGGTACAGGCTACGTGCTGTAAAGCTCATCATCCCCTTCAAAAGGGTATGCGCGAAATTCCAAACGATCTTTTTTCTTTTCCTTGAAGTCACTCTCAACTTTCCAAGCCTCTGATCTAAAGTTGCCCTTGGAAAAGGTAGGCCTCAGTCTTAGGAGGATGATGATCTCACAACTTTTTAACTACTCGTGAAAACTTTTGTTGCATGCCCTGGCGTCATATCGATCTATCTCTTTAGGGCCTGTTTAATTCGTGTGAAAAAGTGAAAAGTGTATGCATTGGGTTGCGTGCACAGAGAGAAGAAATGAACTGACACGGTTCTCGATGTAGAAAGAGAATGGAAAGTGACGTGAATTGAACACGCCCTTAGAATATCCATGCTCCTGATTTCAAAGGGAAACAAAAAGGATAGGTTTGCCCTCATCAACAAATCGAATCCAATCCAAGCTATAATCCCATGGTGGATATGTTTTCAGCACATCAACAAAATAATGAGGAGAGTGTGCATAATACAATAGCAATCACCAATCTCACAAAATCACTTCATTTCTTTAGATGTAAAAATAGCATCATCGACAAGACCTAGCCACGATCAGAATGCAATAGGAAGTCAAGATGACTTCAGATGGGACTATTCCTTACTGATCTCAAAAGAAAGATTAAGTGGTCAATCATGTATGGTCTTATTGTAATTAGTTTTAGAGGCAAAACTTACTGGATCTTATTTTATTTGCAGCCTGCGATATGATCTGCATGGAGTTCAAGAATATGCTTACTCATTTTCTGTCTGCAGATGACAAAAATGATAATTAATTCATCAGAAATGTTCAGCATACAACCAAAAATTTATAGAGGAATTGAGAATTTGTATTACCATCAGATTGCAGCATAAGCCAAAAAGTATAAAAGGGGGAAACTAACACAACAGGAAACTTTATCGTGAATGATGAGTGGATCAGTAGATGATTCCAATAAGCCAACTTTCCAAGTCCAAGTCTTAAGTTGCCCTTAGAATACAAAATCAAGAGTCTAAAGTAGGATTATCTCAAAACTTTTTACAACACCAGAACTTCGTTTGGTGCCGTGGCAATGGCGCATATTTATTTCTGTAGACGACGCTCTGATTTCATAAGCCACCTGTCCTCATCAACGCATCAGGCCAACAATCTATCACAGGTTTGCTACATTTCACAACAATTCAGATAGATCACATATGTAAGTGCATAGCCAGTTCTGGGTATTATTTCCTTGAGCTCATGACACTGAAATTTGAGTGCTTCACTACTCTGTCTTAAACGGTTTCTTGTGTGGAAACTCAATGCCACATAATAGCTACCCCAAAAGCTAATTGGGCTGGTGGCTGTTGTGCAGTGACATGCATACATGTGCATGTGCATGCAATTCATCACAAACATGGTTGATGAACTTATACGCCGCCCCAGGATCAATTGATAGCAACTCAACAGTTCACGGTCTTAATTAGTCTTACTGCAGTTAGGTTCAGTGGCAAGACTCAGAACATCATGTCTTATTTCCAGGCTGTGATATGATTAAAATTTAAAATTCAAAATGGAGTTGAATGAATATGCTTATGCCTTGACGACATAAAAGATGAAATCAAACAATCGGAGATTTTCTCAGCAAGTAACCAATTTTTCTTTTGGAAGAAAGGGCATTGGTATCACCCACAGGTTGAACAAAAGTGAAATAAAGACTTACAAAAGTACAAAAGAAAACAAATCTAATAGGAAACCAACAAACTTTATCTAGATAATCCCATTATGAGTAGATCAATTGTGACATCCTGGCCCCGGGCTTAATAGGATTGATAGAATACCCATACCAACAAGTTGCAACTTCTTTTCCGGAATCTCATCTCGAAAGAACTCCAAGGTTAAGCGTGCTTGGCCTGGGGCAATTTCGGGATGGGTGACCGACCAAGAAGTTCTTCCCGGGTGCGCATGAGTGAGGACAAAGTGCGCAGAAAAGACTTGTGTTGGTCTGTGAGGGGATTCTTGAGATCCTAGAGAGCTGGCAGGCGTAAGCGGGCCCGGACTCGGGGGGTCGGGATGTTACAATTGGTATCAGAGCCGACTCTCGCGATTTTCACGAGCGCGTGGGGTCGTAGTTGCGCAGGCATGGTGTGAGCCCAGAGTGGTCATACAGCATGACACATGCGCTGGCACTGGGCACACGGACGTGGCCAAGAGAGGACGTTCCTGGCTTGAGGTTGACCGACGAGAACGTCGGTCTTCTAAGAGGGGGAGGATGTGACATCCTGGCCCAGGACTTAATAGGATTGATAGAATACTCATACCAACAAGTTGCAATTTCTTTTTCGGAATCTCATCTCGAAAGAACTCCGAGGTTAAGCGTGCTTGGCCTGGAGCAATTTCAGGATGGGTGACCGACCGGGAAGTTCTTCCCGGGTGCGCATGAGTGAGGACAAAGTGCGCAGAAAAGACTTGTGTTGGTCTGTGAGGGGATTCTTGAGGTCCTAGAGAGCTGCCAGGCGTAAGCGGGCCCGGACCCGGGGGTCGGGACGTTACAATAAGATGTGACATCCTGGCCCAAGGCTTAATAGGATTGATAGAATACTCATACCAACAAGTTGTAACTTTTTTTTTCGAAAGCTCATCTCGAAAGAACTCCGAGGTTAAGCGTGCTTGGCCTGGAGCAATTTCGGGATGGGTGACCGACCGGGAAGTTCTTCCCGGGTGCGCATGAGTGAGGACAAAGTGCGCAGAAAAGACTTGTGTTGGTCTGTGAGGGGATTCTTGAGGTCCTAGAGAGCTGCCAGACGTAAGCGGGCCCGGACCCAGGGGGTCGGGACGTTACATCAATAGGGTCATCAACAAAACAAAGAAAGCATTTACAGAAATCTGCAACCCCATGCATGCTATCCTACTCTCACAAAATAGCATGATCAACAAGAAGTGGCCACAACTAGTTTTTTGGATAGGAAATAGCCACAACTAGATTCTTGCAATAGATGCACACAAGGTTTGAAAATGCGATGCCACTACCTCCTTAATTACAATTCTCAAAATAAACCTAAGTGGTCAAGCATGGAATTACTGTATATAGTAAGGTTTAGAGACACAAACTTACTATGTTTTTAATGCTGCTTATGATGAAAATGTAGTTTAAGGAATATGGTTACACCTTGACTGCTACCTGCACATGATAAAAATGAAAAATAAATAATCAGAGAATTTTTGCAGCATGGAACCAAAACTTTTTGGAGGAAAGAGGGTTTGTATTACCCCTGGATTGAACATTAAACAGAGTCTTACAAAAGCATAAAGAAGGGGGCAAAGTTAATAGGAACTCAACAACTTTATGTGAATTAGATAATGATAATGGTGTTCGAGAAAAAATAGATAATGATAATTATGAGTATACTACTAGGTTCACTAAAACTAAAGAGAGGATTCATATGTTGAAATCTGAAATCACATTGCTATCTCTAATCTCACAAAATAGCATGATCCACAAGATCTATAGACACAGCTGGGTCACAATAGAGCTACACAAGGTTTATTGCAATAAGCATGATAACAGATCCAACTAGGGCAGTGTTCACAGCTGCAGATTGACACACTTTGGCACACCACAATTTAACTCCTTAAAAGTCTAGAAAAATTGCTAGAGGAACCCAACAAACTAGAAAAACTCCAACAAACAGCCCCTAAAATCCATAGCCAACTGAAATAACAACAGAAATATGAAGCCTGCAAATCTAAGCCATAACTTGCATTACCTTCTCCTTTTTATCATGAAAATCTTCAAATTCTGCTGGAAGCTCCAAGTCTGAACCTGTAAATGGAAGTAATAGATCCATTCCAGCAGGCAAAAGCCAACCCTTTTTGACTTGCGTATTCCAGTACATCAATACATGCACCTCGGTTAGAAAAATCAGCAATGATCACGACATGCACCAGACTGAAGGTATAGTTGCATCATATCACCGCACGTCCGCACCAAACAGTCCCACAGAAGCTTAGAGAAGTTATTCAATCATATAGTGGCAGAAGCTTAGAGAAGTTATTCAATCATAATAAACACACAATTTTTCACAAAAAAAAAACCCACAGAAGTTCAAAGTATCAGAAATGATCCACACAAATTCAAGATAACCAGCACAAACACCATATTCAGTACAGAATTCATCTGAACATTATTACAATTGACAAGGTTCATTACGGAAATGTGATTAAAATCGGAAATTGTCACAATATTCCCATGATGGACTCTGATGGCAGGCAGCCAGCAGCTTATTTGCATCACACAAGACCCACATTTCGTCATCAGCACCATATCAACTGAGCAATGCAAAAGGGAAACACAATTCAGTGATGATTGTCTGACATAATAACAGTGCATTAAGAAGGCTACTGATTGGTCAATCACCAACCATCTGTCACTGATCAGTATCATGCGAGCTTGATCTTGAGAATTCTAGGAAAAACTAAAGATTGGATTCGAGAAAACACTGGAACCAGAGGCAAGATCGGCTGGAGCCGGCCGGCCGGCCGGCCGGGGCGGGCTGCGACTGCGAGACGCAGCTTACGAGCGCACGACCTCGTGGGATTTGGCGTTGGACGGAGGCGTGCGAGCCAGAGCCGTGAAGGATGAGCGGGAGCCGGGTAGGAGGCACGGCCGCACGGGCGGCGCTAGCTCCCAGTGGTACAAAGGGAGGTGGGGATGACGCTGGAAGCCGCGGCAACGGCAGCTTCGGCTTTTGGGGTCGGCGACATAGCTAGGGACGGACGCACGGCGGGGGCGGAGGCGGAGCAGAGGGCGAGGATCGATGGGAAAACTTACATGAAGCAGATGGCTGTAGCCATCAGAAATACGACCGCCGCCGCCGCGGCGACCGCCATGTTGGCGAGGAGCCCGACGGGCGCCTCGACTCCGGCGACGGCGCCGCCGCCACCCTCGCCGCCGGCGCGGATGTGCCCGATGATGATCAGCAGGATGCCCACGTAGAAACTCGCGGTGGCAGCGGCGGGCAGGGCACGGAGAGCAGCCAGGCCGAGAGCGCGAGCCGCGCCGCCGTGATCCCCTCCACCTGGACCCGTGGCCACGACGGGCAGGAGCTGGAGGAACCCAGCAGACGCGCATAGCGTGAAGGTCACGTGCTCCGGCAGGCGCCGGTTGCCACCCCCCGCAGCGGCCGCGGCGCGTCCGCGACGAAGGTGGCGGTAGACAGCCGCCACGGAAGCGGAGAAGGCCAGGAGCCCCACCGCCGCAGCGTACGGCAGGAAGGCCCGGACCGCGCCGCGGAGCGCCGAGGCTTGAGCGGCTGCTGTGGTGCCCGCGCCATGTTGCGGGTCCAGGAGGTTGATGAGGCCGAGGGAGCTCATCGCCGCGCACAGAGCGGGAGCCGCGGCGGCGGATATCGCGTTACCCATTGCGCGTTGCTGGGCCCGGGCGGGGATCGAGGACGAGGATCTGGAGCTGAGGAGGGCGGGCCTGGCGCGCCTTCGAGGATCGTATCGGAGTCGGAGAACAGCGACGGTGCTTTAGGGGTTTAGGACCTCGCGGGGGCCGGCGGTGGGAGATCTACCAATGGTGTGTGGCTGACTGGTGGCGAGGGGAGAGGGAGTGGCGACTGGCGAGAGCGAGGTTGCTTGTGCAGTTGTGCTTGTGGAAGGAGGACTGGCGACTGGGGGCGTCGCGTGAATGCGACAGGCCGAGAGCGTCTGCGTGATGCCGCGAGCTGGGCTCGTGATGAGCATAGTTTCGACTTTCGACGCACCAACCCACCATATTGAAACCGTGGTTTAGAAGCGATATGGGTCTTCTCCTCCTCTTCTCCTTTTTCTAATGAGCCAGTACTCCGGTAGTTAATGATTTTCTGCTGCGAGTTTTGCAAGCTTATGGAATATCTAATCGCTTAAAGCTGAAAACTGCACGCACTTAGATTCCTAGTTGAAGTCCACGCCGACGTGTGGCACACGTCCTGCACGTCTCATTGCGAAATTTCCTGTGTGGCCTGGTTTGAGTATTGACAGCCTTCGACTGACGCTACAAACCTCAGTCTATCCAATTAACTATATTGATCCAACAGGATCAGGTCTTTTACTTTTTATTAGATCAGAGAGGGTGTTTGGATGTAAAGGTCAATGTCCGAAATGCTAAATTTTAGCAATACATTCAAACAGAAGCGTTAATAGATAGAGCTAAAATTTAGCTAGGACTAAAACCTTTAACTACGTAAATAATACTAATAGGTAAAATTTAGCACTTTTAGCCTATTCAATCAATCAGAACTTGAAGTTTGTGTAGTGGGACATGACGAATCAAGCAAACCTTAATTGTTGGGTATATATGCGCCTGGGCACAGCCCGGCACAATCCCAATGGGCTCAAAGCCCTCTGGGCCCAACCGGCCGGGGCAAGTCCCAACTGTACACGTCATAGACACTCTGCTCTGCCAAGTCTGGATTTGGGACAGCGGCAACCATATAAGCGAGACAAAACGCCTATTTATTGCGGACCATCTAATTTACGATCGTCCGGTACAATCTTTCCGTCCGGTCGATCTCCAACGACCTCAGACACCTAAAATATTTTCTTTCCGCGTGGCGTTGTTGCCGCAGTTTTTTTTCCCACACAAGATTTTATTTCCTCATTTTCTTTCCACCCGCTACTAGTTTCCACGCGCATTTTTTTTTCACGAAGCCAGAACATTCGGGATAGGAAAAAAGAAGAAGAAAAAAAGGGCGGGGAAAAAACTAAAAGTAACTTTCAAAGCTAGAATACAATACAAATAAAAGAAAAATTGGTGCAAAACTTACTTACACAAGTTTTTCGAATTTCACATAAGTTTGAATACAAAAGTTTTCTACAACTACATAATACATAAGTATTTTGAACTGCAAATAAGTTTTAATATAAAATTTTTCTACAAAAAGTTTTCATCCATAAGTTTTATAGCAAACTTTCATAAACAACTTTTACGCTCTAAATGAAACTTTTGTATGGCAGGGGGACCGAAACCGAATCAATTTAGCTTTCTATGGCAGGGGATACATAGCCGCGCCAAACCCAAACATCTTTCTGGACCCGATAGGATGGAGTCACCCTCCAATAACCCTGAACACTAACCAGTTCGGCCATCTATGGCAGGGGGACCAAAACCGAATCAATTTAGCCTTCTATGGCAGGAGATACATAGCCGCCCCAAACCCAAACATCCTTCTGAAACCGATAGGACGGAGTCGCCCCCTGACAACCCTGAACCCTAACCAGTTAAACTTTCTATTGCAGGAGGGTCGATGTTGAACACTAACCAATTTGGCCTTCTATGGCAGAGGGACCAAAGCCGAAGAAAAATAGATTTTTTAAAACATGCAAAACACCATATTTTCTCAATGTAAATTTAATAATATAAAAGTTTTAGATTAAAAATGCCGATAGTACTGCTGCTAAGTCATTTTCGTAATGTAAACATTTACATAAAAGTTTACAGTGTAAAAGTTTATCATAAAAGTTTACAATATAAAAGTTTATCATAAAATCTTTTATGTAAAGTTTTACATAAATGTGCTAATTTTGTACATCGTTTATCATATTTGTTGTGTAAAAGTTTTACGTAATAATTTGGCACAAAAAGGAGCAGGTCATTAATATGGTCCACTTTGTCAGCATTAAAAACCTAACTCGTAAACCAATCATGTTGTCATGTGTGGGGACGTATCTGTATGTGCGGACCTATGACTATGCAGCAGTTGTTTTTTTAAAGAGAAAACGGGACAGAAGGTGGACCGAAAAAAAAATACCCAAGCGAGGACCGCGGGGGAGGGGGCGACGCGTGGTCAGACGGATCGACCGCGCGGGCGACGGTAAAGTTAACATCGTGCTATTTTTGACCAGACAAAGAAAGGTCGATGCATATTCAGACTATCTCTCCATATTTGACATCTTCTCCCCCTCCGGTGACCATTCAGAAAAAAATTGTGAGGAATAAGATCTCTAGTCTCTAGCAATATTACGTTTCGTGCCCATTTCAGAGGAGCTGCTTGGTTGCTCTCTGAAAGGAATTGCAGCTAAAAGTGAACAGTCCAGTGAGCCTAGCCCCAGGATTGTTCTAATCACTTGGCACAAAACCAGAAAGTCATCTAGTAGATTTGATCCCAAAATAATGCAAGCAAATAGGAAAACTTAGCCTTTTCAGCGAAACGATAAACGGACACCGAAGATGGGGCAGACTAGACGCACCTGGAGTGCCACGGCAACAGTGGAAGCAGCTCAAGCTCAGGCCATCACGGCCTCCGGCGGCCTCCGCTCGCCAGTCTGCAGCGGCCACAGCAGCAGCAGCAGGCCGGCGAGCATGGCGACGGAGAGCGGATAGCAGCGAAGCTAGATGCGGAAGAGCTCTGCAAAGCTCATCTGATCCGGAGCGAGCACGTTGACTTCAAGTCTCCGGCCCTCTCCCCCCCCCTGAGTCCCTGTCCCTCACCATCGTCCATCTAAATGACGAACGGACAATGCAGTCGCCACCATCAGTCGGCACTACTCCAGAGTAGTAGAGGACAGACACCACTTGTGGCTCAGGACAACGCATCCACCAATCAGTGGGGAGAAGCGGCTCAGGATAATCCTGCTCGTTTTGCGAGGGAATATACGGCTCATCATTGGGCGCTAAGCCAGCTAAACAACGTTGTACTACTAGGGGAAAAATTTAATTGTTTTACTGATCCACCGACCCGACCGGATCTACGGCTGATCGCATTCTGAAACGCTGAATTTTCGATTGTTCATCGTGAAGTACCAAAGCCTGAAAGCCGGCCGGGTTGCTGCATGCAGCCGTTGTCCTACGTTCCCCAGCGGCGGCATCTTGTGATCGGACGAGAGAGGGACTCCGGGACAGGAGGAGAGGCAGGGTCATACGCATCACCCATGAACTTGAGCAACACCAAAACGTCCTTCAAAAGCTTTCCATTTCTATCAGTAGATGCATGCTCTACTCGACTACTCCGCTGCTGGCTGCGCACACAAATCACAGATGCATATCGATCGACGTGTGCTGCTGGCAGGGCACGTCAGCGGTCAGCGCTGCAAAATTGTCGCGGGCGTATTGGCCGAGCACGCCAATCGGCTCGGCCGCACGCGACACGCGCTACGGACGGCGCAAGACTTCTCGCCGCCGTTCGTGCGGCCTCGTTTTCAGGTCGCGTCGTCTTGGCGCTGGACTGGTCCGGCCTGGTCGCTGTGGGTCTCACCGCCGTCGATTTGGTGGTTTTGGTAGGATCCAATCCTACTGTGCGATGCACCTAGCCGAGTCGCTTCGGTACGAACGACCGAGTCAAAGTGCACACTAGGAAGCCGCTACTGGCCGTGGCGTCCTTGACTGAAATCCAGTTCAAAGATTGTGTGTGAAAGGGGGTGCCAATTTCCTTTTGGAGCAGGACAGCAGGCGTACCCCATTGGGCCCACTCGGCTGACGTGGCAGCGGACAAACGCTGCCAAGCAGGCAAGCACCCGGCGGCGTATAGTAATTTTGCGCGAGCGACGGGGTATAGCATCTCAGTCCCGCGATACATCTCGGCTGGGCCGATGTCACAATGCCATCATTGGTGATTTTTAGTTTTTTTTTTGAAAGGTTGATTTTTAGTTTTTATACAGGCTGCTGCTGCTCAAGGCCCAAGAGTTTTCATTCTAACGGATCAAGTCCCTCGCGCACTCTCGCTATCAGTTGTCACAGTCCAAGTACCCATGTTCCGCACGATTGCAACCATGCGTCAGTGCGTGGATCCCAGAACTTCTGATCTCAACCAAAGTAAAGCAAAGGTGTGTCTACCTGCATCCTACCCACAGAGGCGCAACTCTTGTTTGATCTTCGACAAAGATGCTTCTCCCGCAGAATCTCACAAAAAGCCTGCAGTTCACATGAAAAGGTGCATCAATTTCGAATAAAATGGCCTTGAGTCCACCTGTTCATGCATGACACACGCACGCACCAAATTAATTGCACAATCCCCCTCTACTTTCGTCTCCCTTCTAATGGCTCAAATGCTCCTTCATGAATGTAAGCTCACAACTCGATAGCTAACCTAGAACCTCATAACACAAAGGCAATGTTGGGCAATGCTATGCTTGTGCATCAGGCACTTTCATGACTTCTACACTGCCAATTCTTGACTATGAATAACCATGTGCTGCTTTGTTAAACAACCCACAATCCCCTTTGATGTGTGGATAATCAAACACATGACATGCACAAAACGAGAAGAGAACCAATAACCTCACGATACAATGGATATTAACGATCTCACTATGTGGGATGTATATAGCTAGTGAACAAGAACTACCCACAATCAGATTGCAATATAGCAAGCAATGATGAGCAGGCTAGATGCTGCAAACTCTGAACAAGTCTCAAAAGAAGCCTATGGGGTCAACCATGGTCATGCACAGCTATAAGAGAGAAGGGGAATCTGTATTACCTGCCGACTGAACGGAAACAGGAAAGATATCTTCAAACAGTATACCAAAAAGAAAAAAGAAACACAAATCTAGGAACCCAACAAACTTAATCTAGATATATATGATGCCAAGTAGATCAACAAGTTTATCAACATATAAAGAGAAGACCATTATAAACGTAGAATCCATGGTTACCATTAATATCACATAATAGTGTACTAATCAACAAGAACTCGACACAGCCAGATTGGGTAAGCTAGACAGGACTGGAATTTGGATAGCTAGCAATATATGACACCCAATGCAACTAGGGAAAGTTTAGTTCACAGCCACACATTTTGTCACACATCAAGTTATTACTCCTTACAAAATGCTCAATCATAGTTTTATGGTAGGTATAGGTTTCTAGGTAAAACTTACAGCATCATGTCGTATTCTCGGGGTGTGATATGAAACAAAATGCATCTCAAGTTCTGAACGACTATGATTTGGTCTCAATTGTTACCTGCTCACAACAGGGGAAAAAAGCAAACCATTAGACAACCTATCACCCTCCATTAGAGATTTCCTTTATTTGATTTTAGAGCAAAAAGAATTTGTGGGAAACAACACCCTGTGAAAAGTATCTTCAGAAGGGTATAAAAAGTGGGAAATAAGTACTTTATATTATAGGAAACCAACAAACTAGAACTTGATAATTCCAGCAAAGAACTCACCAAAATTCAGAGCAAACTGAACCCACAATAGATAGAAAAAAAAATGAAGCGTGCAAATGCAGAGAGCCATACCCTGCATCAGCTCCTATTTGCCGCATGACCCCAATCTTCAATTTTCGCCAATAGCCCCAAGTCTCAACCTGTAAATGGAAAGCAATAGATCCATTCCAGCAGGCAACCAGAACATTTGAACATTTGCAGATACCAGAGCAAGCACCTCAGGTTAGTCAATAAGCCAAGGCACATGCACCAGACATAAACTTGCATCATATTAACCCACCACACATTTCCATATCTGATAGTTTCAAATATTAACAAAAGCATAGACAAGTTCGGATCATAACAACCGCATAAGCTCAAAGATTCATCCCTGACTTTACTATCATAGTCACTAGCAAGCAGCACAAGAATATTCGGTACATTCATCCAAATAATATAATTACACACGACAAAATTAATTTTGCAGGCATAGTTAACATGTTCTCCGTGGATGGCAATGCTGGGACCCAGGATGAATCTTTGACTGTACCCAAACCCAACTAGCACATCTTCCAGCTTGCTTTTAGTATCTGCAGCACACAAGATTGACCATGTTTTATCATCTGTTTCTATGCAATCGAACTAATTGAACATCGACACCATGTAACAAATCAACTGTAAAGACAATTGCATTTGCATAACATATATAACAGCACATACTCAAGAAACGGCTGACAAATTAACCAACGAAACAAAATTCTTGGAGAAACCAAAAAAAAAAACATAACATTAAGCTCGGATGGAGCATCATTCTGGCGAGGGCTTATGAAAATTAAAGATGAGGTCCTAACTAATGGTTCCTTCCGATAAAGGATGGAACACAAGCGAGATTTTGGAAGGATACATGGGCATCAAACCGGCCATTCAAAGACATCTACCCCAACATATACAACATTAGTCACCATCCGCATGCCACGGTGGCAAATGTTATGAGTTCAGCACCGTTGGACATCTCCTTTAGAAGAAAGTTGGTGGGAGAGAAATTAAATGAATGGTTAATGCTGATAACACATGTTTCCAACTTCGATTTGACTCATGGAAGGGATACTTTTGGATGGTACTTAACCAAGAGCGGACAATTTACAGTTCGCTCTATGTATCTCCACCTAATGAACCATAATTTTCCCTTCCATCATAAACAGATTTGGAAACTTAAAATTTCCCTAAAAATTAAGATTTTTCCTTTGGTACCTACAAAAAGGGGTCATTCTAACCAAGGATAATCTGTCGAGGAAAAATTGGAAGGGCAGCCAAAAGTGTAGCTACTGTAAATTGTAATGAAACAATTAAACACTTATTTTTTGATTGTCATCATGCTAAGGTAATTTGGAGGACTGTCCAAGTTGCTACTGGTTTAACCCCACCTAGATCAGTAACCCACATGCTAGGGAATTGGCTTCAAAACTTTAATTATCAAGAGACCATTACTATTCTAACAGAGGCAACGGCTCTATGTTGGGCAATATGGCGTTGTCGAAATGATATTATTTTTGATGACGTTAAACACTCGTCCTTTATGCAGGCTATTTTCAGGGGAACCTACTGGCTGTGATTCTGGTCACTCTTGCAGCATGAGGAGAAGACAAAGGATCTATTCAAGAAGACGGGCACTTATCTGGAGATGGTAGCCTTAGATTTGTTTGCGAATCATGGATGGAAGCATAATAATAGACTTTGTCAGGCTTAATTTTGCCTTTTGTTTTCTTCTAAATCCAGCAATGAAGCTGAGGTGGTGTAATAATTAGAGGCTGTGTACAACGTAGAGACCGGAAAATATCTGTTGAGGAAAAATTGGAAGGGCAGCCAAAAGTGTGGCTACTGTAATTGTAATGAAACAATTAAACACTTATTTTTTGATTGTCATCATGCTAAGATAATCTGGAGGACTGTCCAAGTTGCTACTGGTTTAACCCCACCTAGATCAGTAACCCGCATGCTACGGAATTGGCTTCAAAACTTTAATTATCAAGAGACCATTACTATTCTGACAGAGGCAACGGCTCTATGTTGGGCAATATGGCGTTGTCGAAATGATATTATTTTTTATGACGTTAAACACTCGTCCTTTATGCAGGCTATTTTCAGGGGAACCTACTGGCTGCGATTTTGGTAAAGGATCTATTCATGAAGGCGGGCACTTCTCTGAAGATGGTAGCCTTAGATTTATTTGCGAATCATGGATGGAAGCATAATAATAGACTTTGTCAGGCTTAATTTTGCTTTTTGTTTTTCTCTAAATCCAGCAATGAAGCTGAGGTGGTGTAATAATTGGAGGCTGTGTACGTTACAACGTAGAGGCCGAAAAATTTCTATTATAAAAAAAAAGACTATCTACACGCCTAGCAATGAATCGGACCGGCGGCCAACAAGCTCGGGGCCGGTGACCCGAGAGCTCCCAATGGCGGATAATTGACTCAACTTGGGCGCTCGGCCTTCAGGAACTGCATGCCCGAGCACACATCAACTGAGGCACAGCTGGGGGGGGGCTCTGGGCTGGCGAGCTGGGGCTCGCCACTCGCGCCGCCATGCCCATGAGCTGCATTGGGCGCCGCCGCTGACAAAGGCAGCAACGGCAGACGTGATGCGGCGGGCAACACCGAAGGCACAGCGCGGCGGCGAGATGGGGGTTGGGACGCGCCGCGCGCACCGCCAGCCGCGGAACGTTGTGGGCTGCGCCTGAGCGGGACGTGTCGCACAGGTTCGGTGCAGCCGACGAGACGCGGGGCACGCGGCCACAACACGGTGGCAGGGCACCGGCGTCCGGCGATATAGGAAGAGCGGGGACCGAACTACCGGAGCAGCGCGTTGGCCGTGAACTTCAGCGGGAGTTTGAGGATTGAGGGAGCTTACTTGGCGTACAGCGCCATGGTCATCAGACAGACAAGTGCCGCGGCGGCGGCGAATGCCATCTTGGTGAGGACCCCGAGCCACACGGGCGCCTGGATCGGCCCGTCTCCGGCGACGGCGGCACCGCCGCCTCCTTCGCCGCCGGCGCGGATGCGCCCGAGGATTATCAGCATCATGCCCAGGAAAAAGTTCGCAATCGACGCGGCAGGTAGGAGGCGGGCAGCTGCCAGACCGAGCGCGCCGACGTCGTCGACGAACAAGAGAAGCTCGAGGATGCCAGCCGCTGCGAAGATGAACGCCGCGAGGTCCGACAGGCGATGGTTGTTCCCGGCGCCCGCAGCAGCCGCGGCTTCAGCTTGGTGAAGGCGGCGGTAAATGAGGGCCACGGAGGCAAGGAGTCCTCCAACCGCGACCAACGCCAGGAAGATCTGGAAGTCGCCGACGAATGCGGTGGCTTGAGCGGACGCCGTGGTAGTACCAGCAGCAGCAGCAGCACCCGACTGCTGCAGACTCAGGTGGGAGTAGAGTTGGATGGCGGTGGTCGCCGACCACAGGTCGGCAGCGGCGGCCGTGAAAGCAGCAGCTCTCACCATGGTGTTCGGGCGAGGAGGATCTTGAGGCGAGGAGGGGGACTGGGAGGGGACGGCTCTTGCCGCCTTGGGGGAGCTAGGTTTTAGCGGCTTTGAGAGGGAGAGATGGTGGTTGTGGTGATCGATGGCAGGGGAGAAATATATATACACAATCTCCTGCCTTTTTCGGCGAATGATAGTGCCATGGGCGACGACGAAGAGCGTGCGAACCCGATATGGCGCAACCCGGGGCGGTGAACTCCAAGGAAGCTTCCTTCAGCGGGCCTCTTCTTGTTCCACAGTGATGAAAGCGACTACTTCACGTTATAACTGCAACCGAACGAGGTAGACAGTGAAAGATGAGGGGACAAATCCGCCGGAGCTATGATTAACCAAGCAGTGAAAGCCGACACGTGTAAAGGTAGCTGTTGTTTTCTTGCATTGGACATGCATGTCGCCCAGGGTCAGGCCGTGTGCCCCTTTTTCCTGAGCATGTGCGTGCCAAATTTCTTTGGATTGTGTGGTGACAGTGGCACAAATAAACCTCCGAAGCTATTCCATTATCGGGTTCAGTTCAGACCGTTGTACGACATTTGATTTGAGCTTTCCATACAATCTAATTTTATATGTGTCTATGTGAGACATTTCGCTAATCATTGGTTCTGCGCCTTCAAAGAATGTTTTGTGGTAGTTTCTCGCCGGTTGTAAAATGAAACAATTGTTTTTTTATTTTTTTCTGAAAGGTACATGAGAGCCGGTTGTAAAATGAAACAATTGTTTTTTTTATTTTTTTTATAGTTTTCTGAAAGGTACAAATAAACCTCCGAAGCAACATGGACGCTGAGAAGCAAACTTTGAAAGGTTGAAATGGTCAAGGCTCAAGAGGAGTGGGGCCTCTGCCTTTATATATATATATATTTTTTTTAGACCACTCTGCCTTTAGGCTGTCCGCACTGGTCGTTCTCTAAATGCATCCTCTAAAAGGAATATCCTGTCCTGGTCATCGAGATTCCGTACTCTAAACCAACTTCTCCCGCACCCGTCATACTTCAAATCACATACTCTATCCCAACTCTACTATATTTTATTTATCCATCCCAACTACCATATCATCTCTCTCCTCACCTTTTTTTTCTTTTCTTTATGAATTTTATCAAAATATATCCATCTGAGATCTTGTTTTGAAGGATTTATTGCAACGAATTTAATGGTGCAATCGAAATTTAATTTGGTTTTTTGGTTTGTGAGTTATAACATTTTTTAGTTAGTTGAAAACGTGGGGTCCACCATCTCTCTCCTCTCTCCCGCGCGCGCATGCTGCCTGCTCCCGCGCATGCTGCCTGCCGCGCATGCTGACGCCACGTCAGGCGTAGCGGACGAACTGGAAACACGCCAGGAACAGCGGAGACAGACTCGTCCGGGACTCCGGCGTTCCTTTTACCGGACGCCGCTGCAGCGATTTTGACACCGCTAAAAGGATACCGGATGGCGTCCCGTATCCCACTGCGGACAGCCTTATAGCTGGGTGAGTCTGGGCTGTGCTTGGGCCTTCCAGTGAAGACTTGACAATCCTAAGCAGCCTAGTTTTAGACCATTGCAATTCTCTCCTTTAGCCCAACCTATTTGCAGTCCGAAAAGCTTCCTGAGGTGGGCCAAGGAGGCCCATCGAACAGACCGGGCTGTTGCCTAGCCCAGCCTAGCCCATGCTCAAGCGCTATAGCTCAGATTATACATTTGTGTGTTTCACAGGCTTTGAGCACTCGATTTTTCAGGTACTCAACTTTAAGATCTACGGCTCAAATAAAATCTATACCCTATACACTCGCCATCATATATCACAAATTATGACTCATGTCCTCGGTTTATCTAGAAAAAATAAGATAAAATTTAGCCTTTTTTTCCTTAAAAAGCATAGATTCCCTCTTTATCAGCAGATGAAGCAACCATATACAATTGTATGACCGCGGCAAAAAAAATTAATCACTTATGTATTATTAATCAGTGTATGTAACACACATTGGCACTAACACGCACCTTTTGTAACGGGAAGTCAGATCTGAGGCAACTGTTTACTTGTTGTTTCCCTTTTTTTGAGAGCTGCTTGGTTGCTCTCTGACAGGACTTGCGGGTTTACTGATGATTGAAGCGGCTCTAACTGCGACTGTCTTGCTCGTTAGAAATTCACCTAGGTTTCGTCCAAAAGAAAAAAGGCAAGCAAAAGGGGCAGAAAACCAGCAAGGCATCAGCTTTTGCACAGCATAACGAGCAGGAGCAGTGAATACAGATACAGGAATAGCAGACAAACCTGCCGTTGCCATGGCACGAGCGGCGGCATAGGAGCTCCCCTCAGGTGTCAGGGCTCAGGCCATAGCATCCGACCGCCTCGAAGCCCATCTCCCGTTGGGATATGTAGCAGCAGATCGGCGACCATGGCGACGGAGAGGAGCGACCTAGATGTCGAAGCCCTCTCCGCATCTGAGCCGGAGCGCGTTGACTCACTTGCAAGCCCACGCTCCTCAACATCCAGCAGCTAAATAGCAAGTGGACAGTGCGCCGCTGCCACTCATTCACTTCTAACCCCACACCAGGCACCAGAGACGAAAACGCATGTGCCGCACAGCTCTTTTTTTTTTTTCCCGACAGAATCTGCTGCGGTTTCATTTCATGATTGAGCAGTAGGCGCCAAAACAACGTTGTACGTGAGACAACAACCCGGTAATTTTATAAAAAGAATTATTAAAGTAGAACTATATTTTTTCGATAATAAAGTCCATGTGTGGTAACTGCTGCAGATATATAGTAGAACTATATTTTTTTCGATAATAAAGTAGGATTGATCTGTTACAGTGTAAACATGGATCGGTTTCGGGAGCTAAAATCTTCAAACGGGTAAAACGGAGTGGAGCGGTAGTGGAGCTCACATGATCAGTTCTGATACTCGTATATCCTAGAAAATCAACTGAAACCTCTGCATGACTTTGTCCACCATAAAGCAATAACTCTGGTTGCAGCACAAAGCACTCGTCATCACATTGTGGAAGCGGAAAAATCCAGATTCCGCGGACTACAATGGCCGGTCCCAACCTTACGATCACAGATGGTTACACTCCGTGGTTCTGCTAAATGCTACTTTGGCCCCGTTTGGTTTTCCAGTGCTAGAAACTGTTCACAACTTTGACTACTAATTAAAGGTATTAAATAAAGGTATTTTATAAAACTAACTTCAGAACCCCTGCACTAGGAACCCTGAAGAATCTAATGAGGCCTTTGACCGTATGATTAGAGGATAGTTACTGTAGCATCACTGTAGCCAATCATCGATTAATTAGGCTCATTAGATTCGTCTCGAAAAGTTACGCTCATCCGTGAAGAGTTTTTGCAAATAGACTTCATTTAGTACTCTATGCAAGAAAGATTCCCTCCGTGCTAGATGCTACACTAGACAACCAAACGGGACTTGATTGACATGTTGGTTGACGGGTATTTGCAGAGCTACTGGTCCATCGTAACACGTGTTGTCTGAAGCACCGATCATAAAGCAAACCCAACTTATTTTATTACACGACGAATTAACTTGCAGCACAACAACATAACTTACGCTACCAAATTTCCTAAGACCTACAGGTTCATAGAGGTTTCAATGTTCATGTATATTAAATAAGGGTGGCACATCAATATAAATGATGGCATGTCAATGGTAATAATGAAGAAACAGAGGAAAAGAGTTTTATCAGGATCAAACAATGTCTACACTGTTCTAAGACTATGAAATATGTTGAAGCTGTCATTGGGAGCTAGAGATTTTTATTTTGTTCCTCTATGGCCAATCATGTGCATCGCAAATTAAATGATTTGTCCATCCTATGAAAACACAAAATGAAATTGTGCATTGAGAGGCCATGTTTCATCCATCAACTCAAACCTAGTTAGATTGCATGGCACTCTTGGAAACGGTGAAATAAAACTCTCCATTGGAAATGTCCTAATAAGTCTCTAATAAAAAATAGCTACTTGATAAAAGTCATTACTACAAAATTAAGCTACGAGGAGGTGTGACTCGCACTGTTGAAGCATTTTGGGTCGACCCTATCGTACACAAAAGTAGGCTTAGGCACTATGAAACCATTTCTAATTTGAGACCGGTTACGGGCCATTAGCCTTGCTCTTATGGGTCATGCCAACTATTCCAATGGGTGGATCCAAATCATTCTCATCCCTAGGGGCAATCACTTGGGGAGGGAGAGGGTGGAGGGCGGGGGGGGGGGCAAGGTCCCCCATAATATGCTACATTATTGGTTTCAATTATTCTGAATGTTTAAACCATGCATGAAATACAAAAATGCAATGCATTTGTTGGACCCTAAACCCAATACCTATGTAACTCCCAAAACCCATTCAAGTTTGCACTAAATTCAGATTTGAAATAAACCCCAAACCTCCGTAAGATCCCAAAATAAATGATTAAACCTCATTTCAAATTTGGCCCGAAAGCTAGCCCATCACTAATCGGGCCCAAGGGCCACTGACCTTTTCTCTTTCCTTTTTTCTCTGGTTGCTGATGAATTCTCCAAGTGAGCCGAATTCAGTCTGAACTGCTAGCCGTCCATATTCCCCAAACCGGCCTACCCTGCTCCCACTCTTCCCTTCTTTTACCTCACCTGGGCCCGTGATCTCCTTCTGACCCAAGCTGGCCCAGCCCCACCGCACGCTCGCCTGTCTTCTTCCTCGTGGACTCCGTATCGCTGCGGTAAGCCGGTAAGAAGCCGCCGCCGCCGTGGTTAAGGTTAACTGCCGCCAGGTTTCTCCGGCCTCCGTCTACGTCAGCGCCACGCTGTCCTCAGAGCTTGTGTCGCCGCGTGCCTACTCCCGTCCTCCCCCGTTGGAACCGCGCATTACCTCCCCTGACGCCCTGCCCTGCTATCCTGCTTCCTGCATGTGCATGTCCCTTTGCTTCTCCTTCGAGGCTTCCGCCTGCCAATTTTCTTGTGGAGTGTGGACGTGTATTGCAGTACTGGCACAACATCAGCAGCTGCCCATGCGACGTACTAGGCTTGGCCGCTTGGTCGCATCGTATTTGCCATGTCTTCCACGGTAGCCGTAGCCGGCCGTGTTCAGCTCGTGCACGAACCCACTGGCATAGCATCTCCTCTAGTCCTCTGTCAGGCTGTCACGGTCTCACGGAAAAACGACGAAATAATGTGGTCACGCGGTTGTGGTCCCCTGGCCCGCATTATTAATTCCCCACCCGGCCGAAGGTGATGCGACAAGAACTGCTGACTGGAGACCGCCGCCATCCGCACCGGCACCAGAGTCGATCGATCTGACCGGCCGCGCGATGGAGCTACAGGCAGCCCAGCAGCTGCCGCTTGCCGTGGCGGAAGGCACTTCTGGGCGCGATCCATCGGCATCTGGCAGTGCCATTTCTTATGCCAGGTTAGTACATTCTCAACGTGAATTTTATTTTTATTTAATAAGATGACGTGTTAACGTTTTTATAATATGACACCGAATTAATGAAAAAAGATGTGAAATGAGTTTTATGGAGATGAATATACATTGTTTCCAAGATAGTTTGTGTCTTATGTAGTTTAGAAAACAATTGAAAAAAGGTTTCATCTCTTAATTAAATGACATTTTGCTCATGTTGTATTTTTGGAAACCACGTCATGAGACCTTGTACGAAAATGCCCTTATTAGTTCCGCCTCCATGTCCACAAGCCGTTTTCACTTTACGGACAGGAGCTGAACAGCACATCCAACTGCCCAAGAGCAAGGAGATGGTACATTACCGATGGACAGAACACATATGGAAGACATTAAGAGCATCATCTACACGCCAATTGGGTTGCCACGTCATGACGCCAGCAGCATATAATATGGCTATCCCTCGCTCAGCGGGTGAAATTTATCAAAGAAAGAAAGGCAGATGGTCGAACAGTTAGTGAAAAAACAAAAAGAAAAAAACCATATGTTGGTGATGTTTCTTATGGTGGAACCTTTTTACCCGGGTCCAAGTCCCTAATCGGTACGAGTGTCATATTTTCCTAGGTTTATATCAGGACTTAATTGACGCTATTCTTTCAATGGTAGACGATATGCTTGTCGACAACGAGATGCCTACGACGAGTTTGTCAATCTAAATCAAAATAGCTAGCTCGCGTATATTTTCAGGATTGAGTGTGCGAGCGTGTGAGAGGGTCTAAATGTTTTTTTTAAAGGCAAGATGAGTAGAATAGTCAGTGCGTGAAGCTTTCATCGCTTTCGAAGGAACGAAATGTTTTTTTTAAAAAAATCCAGATGAGTAGAATAGTCCGTGTGTGTGACTTGGCAAGCTTTCATCGCTTTCTTCGAAGGAAACGTCTCGTGTGAAGGCGCTGCCGCCCCGCCGCGTCCGTCCCGTGGCGCGTGAACGATTCTGATTTCTGTTCGACAAGTGCAGGAGCATCAGAAAATTCCTAGAGCAGAACAGAAGATATCGCACTAGAACAGGCATCAACCAAGTAGCGCGCATACGTATAAAAAAAGAAAAAAAAGAGGAAATTTGAAGTAGACGGGCTCAAATGTTTAAATTTGTGACTGCTTTCCTTAATTAATTTTTGATTGCTCAAATGGTTTGTGAACATGCCGTAGCTGAGCATCAGGTACTTTCATATTTCATACAACAACTTCTACTGCCAGATTTGAGGAATAAAAAAAGTAACTCAGGTACTTTTAAGGTGCTGTTTGGTTCGACTGATTTTGAGTGTTATCGGATCGCAGCGTTAATGGATAACGTTACATCCTGTTTGTTTAGGCTGGTTCCGTATCAGCTACCGTGTAAACAAATACGGCGTAGTACAATCGTGATTACAGTCCAGGTCCAGCGGAATCGGATCCCGTTACCGCTGGAATAATTCTTTCGAGCCTATCGTCGTCTTCGATGCGTCATCCAACTTCTTTTTTCTTTTTTTTTTTGAAAAGGTTATCATCCAACTTCTTACCCTCGCACTCGCTAGACAAGAATAACGCTCGGAAACGAACGTATCGGAGGCAGCGGCCCTCGTTCATGCTGTGATCAAAGACGGCAGTGGCGATGGCGCACGTGGGCAAACGGATTGGATTTGGAGGCAGCAGCCCTCGTTGATCTCGTGAATGTCGGCGGCGGCGGCGGCGGCGACACATGTGGGCGAACGGATCAGAAGCAGCGGAGCCTCATTGATGCCGCAAATGGATCGGCATCGGCAGTACTGTTGAGGAACCGGCGGATCTACAGCTGCACTTCTTCAGGGTGGAGGATGCAGCGGTGCGTGAGCAAGCCGCTGGCGGAGAAGAGGATAGCGCCGGAGCACGCTAGCAACGCCGAGCGTCATCTGAAATTGGTGATTTAGTGCCGGATGGACTTGCAGTATTAGCATCCTCCGATCCGTGGTGGTGGTGATGAATAATGATGATCTCCAGCGCCGGCGCGGCCTCGGGGGGAAAACGAATACCGTTACAGAGTGAAACCAAACAAAGCCAGCAACCAGCTACTCCGATTACGATACCGCTGTGACCTGATTTCATTGACGTTTGCGTTACATGTCCTCGAACCAAACGGCATAAGTGTTCATTGCCAATTCATACAGATGCAGTTTGCGTGCCCCCTAATAATTCATACGACACACACCAGGAAATTACAAAAAAGGAGTTCAATGTGCTTGTGGACAACCCACTCCAATCCAATGGTGTATTGGTGTGCACAGACAAATAATCAATATGACATCAACAAAAAAGAATGGGGTTAAGAGTGAATGGCTATTAGTAACGTAACACAATAGGATAATGAATCTGGACTATCAGCAATATTCAGACTGCAAATTCGCAATGGAGTGCTAGAAAAAGGTTGGATAGCAAATAATAAACCAGATGCAACGAACTACAACAATTCTCAGAAGAAGCCTATGTGGTCATCATAGTCATGGACTCATGGTCTTACTGTAGAAAGTGTCGATAAGATTAAAGCCAAACCTTAGAGAAAAGGGGAAAAAGAACGACCGAGATCAGAAAAAAGACATTTAAAATGCCTAAAAAGTAAAAGAAAAATTTGGAATCCCAAGAAACTTATACTAGATATACAATCCATGCTTGATACACAATGACAAATCCTTGGGAGAAATGAAAATGTTAAACCCCAATGAGCAAATGAAAATGTTAAACCCCGATGAGCAAGATTCAATCGCGAATAGCGGCCGCTGCCCTTCAATTGATATTGAAGACTCAGGGACCAAACAACACGATCAGCAAGCGTGGGCTACTCGACTGGATCGGAACTCAAATAGTCCAATGTCCAGGATGCCACAGCGCCAGCGCCAGCCAAAGCCCAAAGGTATCTACCTGCTTGAAAGTCAGGCTCCTTCACCAGCTCGATAGATCGGAGAGATGAGGTCGTCGAACACTGGGAGTCTCGAAGCCGTCGCCGCCATGCATACGCGGAGGAATGCGACCCTGTGCTCCCCCGAGCGGGCCGATCAACCAGGCAACCAGCCAACACCGCAACACGCCCACACCGTGGTCGAAACTCGGAAGGCGGGGTCGCGTCAGGGCCACGACTGCGTGACAATCGGAGAGGCTAGGCGCGCGGGCGAGTGAGGACTGAGGAGGAGGCGCAGCGCAGCGAGGCCGGCGGCAAGCGCGCCGCTGGATCCCGGTGGTCGAAAGCGAGGTAGGGATGCTGCGGAGAGTCGCAGCGCCGGCACGGTGGCACCCACGGCGGGGGCTGAGGCGCGGGCGCATGGCGCGGCGTGGAGAAATCGAGGAAGAGGAACCGAGGGCGGCGGTCGAGATGGCGAGGTTTGGGGACTTACTTGATACAAAGGGCTAAAGTGACGAGGAAGACGAGTCCCGCCGCCGCTCCGCCCGCGATCTTGGTGAGGAGGCGGAGTGGCCCTTGGATCGCCCCGTGCTCCGCTCCGGCGCTGGCGCCACCGCCGCCTTCGCCGCCGGCGCGGATGTGCGCGACGATGATCAGCATCATCCCCCAAAAGAACGTCGCGGTCGCCGCAGTAGGCAACGCGCGGTGAGCGGCCAGGCCGAGCGCGCGAGCTTGGGCGTCGAGATCCACGCCCCCGGCTGGCCGCACGAAGAAGAAGTGGTCGAGGACGCCAGCCGACACGCATATGGCGAAGGCGATAAGCCCCGAGAAGCGCCTGCTGACCGCGCCGGCCGCGTGGACGGCGGCGCAAGCGCAGCCCAGGTGGTGGTAGATGACCCCGATGGTGACGAGGAGCAGCCCCGCCGCAGCCAGCGGCACCAAGAGCTCGAGCGCGCTGTTGAAAAGTGGGGCTTCTGCCGGTGACGTGGTGCCCGCACCGGACTGCGGGTCGAGGAAGTAGAAGATCTCGAGGGCCATGATCCCGGCGCACAGGTCGACGAAGCCCGCGGCGAGAGGAGCTGCGTTCACCATGGTGGTCGGGAGGAGGTGATCTCGAGGTGTGGAGTGAGACGCCGGCTTGCCGTCGGCGGAGAGGCGTTAACGTGCGAGGGTTTAAAGCCTCTTGGAGGAGCAGGCGGCCCTGGCAAGCGGTGGTGCCGTGGTGGTTAGATGGGTGCCGATGGGGTACGACTACAGGAGGGGGCCGAGGAATAATATAGTTTGTAGCGGGCGATGACCGATGGGTCGAGGCCGTCGAGCCCCCCAGGGCAGGCAACTCGAAATGTAAATAAACGAATATTAGTAGGGGATATTATTAGGCCACAGACTAAAGTAGCCACTACGTCATACTATTGACGAATATTAGATCTTGCGCCTGTATAAACATTCTTTTTTTGCCACAATTTGATTCTCCACACCGTTATTTTACGGTTTCGAGTTTCAACCCTGGTCAGACGAGGCTGAGATTGGTTGGTAAACAGTGCAGTACACGTGGCAGTATGAGCGGTTTCCAGTAGCAGATGCTTTAACTGGAAAACGACTTGCTTGCGTGAGCACATGAACTTTGACGGAAGCTTCACTTTAGCATCTTTTGCATCGGCCAAGAAAACGGGATTGATGATGCAATGTTTATGCACTTTACAGGGTTGTAAGCGTCGTGAACAAAAAAAAAAATATGGGAGGAATTTCCCGGTGCCATCATTAGCGAACCAGTGAAATGTCGACATGTGTGAAAATCTAGACCTTCCGGTTCTTGGACATGCACCTCTTTAGCAGGGTATGTGGAATGTGTCCTTCCGCTCTACGCCAGTGCAGGCGAAATTTCTTGGGATTGTGTGTTCACACGCATAAACCCCTCAGGGCCTGTTTAGTTTAGAGTTGTAAGTTTGCGAAAGAAAGTTTTCAATTCTAAATCGAAAATTAGGAGGACTAAACATGATCTAATTATAAAACTAAATACACGGATGGACGGAAAATCGCGAGATGAATCTATTAAGCCTAATTAATCCATCATTAGATATTGTTTACTGTAGCACGACGTTGTCTAATCATGACCAAATTAGGCTCATTAGATTTGTCGGTGTAAGAAATAACCAACAAGTAAATTTAGTGGATTGCGCGTTTGGGCTCCGGATGGTTCGCGAGAGGACACAAGGGGTTATACTGGTTCAGGCACTAACGCCCTACGTCCAGTGTCGATCTGCTCGTGTTACTCGCGTTGCTCGTAGTAGGGGTTACAAGCGGTCGAGAGAGGGAGGGGCTCCCAAGTCTCTGTGAGTGTGTCTGTAAGAGAGCGTGTGTGTTTCGGGGGTTGTGTTTTCGTGTCCCCTCTCCTGAGGCTTGATTTTTCTATTTATACTCAGGGGAGGTGACGCTGTACAAGGTGTGTTCAAAAAGGCGAAAAATAGGAAACTTGCTGGAGAAGCCCTGCCGCCTGCGGGACACTGTGGATGCTGTTTGGGCTTGTTGGGGTCGTGCTTCTCCTTGCGCGGCGCCTGCGGACGGGCAAAACAGTGGGAGTCACATCCTTTAGCCATACCGGACAGTGCTCGGTAAGGCCAATTAATGCTGATGGGGAGCGGCGTAGTCGTGTGGCGACACGTCCTTATGCCGGGTCTTCCTGACACTCCACTCCGGCCCGGGCCCACGCCGATTCGGGCGAGGCGAAGGGAGGTCGGGTGAGATAGCGTAGGGTTGATCAGGACAGAAGTGGGTCGGCCGAGGCGGACGGGGGTCGGCCGAGACGGACGAGAGTCGGCCGAGGCGGACGGGGGTCGGCCGAGGACGGACGGGGGTCGGCCGAGGCGGACGGGGGTCGGCCGAGACGGACGACAATCCTCTTATTTAACCTTGTACCCTCCACTTTTGAATACTAACAAGTTTCTTTTGTGAAATCACTTCGAATAGGGCGTATAGGCACTACGTTAACAAATACAATGGGAGACATCATCCAGAAAGGAAGTCTGAACTATATGTGAAAACAAAATGTGCGGTAAGTATGACCAGCTAAAATAGTTCATTATAGTTTCCCTACATTGCTTTGAAATGAATTTCCTAACATTTGTATATGTGAAACAGTGTCCCAAGCAGAAGCCGGGAAGCGTACACTGTGGATATTATGTATGCAGTATGGTGAGTAACACAAAGGCCTACAGGAGACACCCAGCATTGGTAAATATTCACTACGGCTCTTTTCAATTGCTCACTGTCTTTAGATAAATGCTCACTGCCTTTGTATATGCTCAATGTGTTTGTATATGCTCATTGTCTTTCTAAATGCTCACTGTCTTTGTATATGACCAATAATCTATACATATGCTGATATGCTCACTGTCTATAATATGCTCACTGTCTTTACAAATGCTCACTGTCTTTCTATGCTCTCTGTCTTTGCAAATGCTCACTGTCTTCACAAATGCTCACTGTCTTAACAAATGCTCACTGTCTTACTGTCTTCCTAAATGCTCACTGTCTTTACAAATGCTCACTGTCTTCACAATTGCTCACTGTCTTCACAAATGCTCACTGTCTTCACAAATGCTCACTGTCTTCCTAAATGCTCACTGTCTTTACAAATGCTCACTGTCTTTACAAATACTCACTGTCTTTCTATGCTCACTGTCTTCACAAATGCTCATTGTCTTCACAAATGCTCACTGTCTTTACAAATGCTCACTGTCTTTCTATGCTCACTGTCTTCGCAAATGCTCACTGTCTTCGCAAATGCTCACTGTCTTCGCAAATGCTCACTGTCTTCACAAATGCTCACTGTCTTCACAAATGCTCACTGTCTTTACAAATGCTCACTGTCTTCCTAAATGCTCACTGTCTTTGTATATGCACACTAGCTCTAAATTAGCTCATAATCTGTATATATGCTCACTATCTTTTTATATGCTCATTGTGTAGTGGAAAGAAGACGTAGGAAAAAGAAACTCCCCATACAGCGATGACAACCTCTTGGAACTTGTCGGTGACCTTTGTGACTTCCTATTAGACCAAGTTATTCACACCAAAGGTGACTACCATGACAGAGAGTCCAATCTAGCGACGAATCCAACTTATCAACATCTGCGTGAGTGGGAAAGGCTAGGCTTGGGTCGTTAATTGAACTTGTGAATGTTTTGTACTTTTGGCAAGCACGATATGTACTTGTGATGTGAACTATTGGATTTGTGTAATGGACTTGTAATTTATGTTAATTATATGTGTATTTGTGAATGCAGCGAATTTATGTGAATTATATGCATTCTGTGATTTATAGAAAAATTCTGTGAATTATATATGAATTTCAGATTTGATTTTTTTTGTCAGAAAAACAACTGTAGGGGCGGTTAGGGAATGAACCGCCCCTGCAGAAGTAAATGATAGGGGCGGCTGTATTTCCAACCGCCCTTACAAAATGGATTATTAGGGGCGGTTCTGAAAAGAGCCGCCCTTACAGTTATATTTTGTAAGGGCGGCTGGAGTAACCAACCGCCCCTACTAAATGTTTAGTAAGGGCGGCTAGTAATAATAGCCGCCCTTACTAATGTGTTTGTAAGGGCGGTTGTCGGAGCCGCCCCTGCTATCCAGGAACTGTAAGAACGCTTGTTTAGGGGCGGCTGGCAAAACCGCCCCTACAGAGGCTTACCAGCCGCCCCTACAGTTCCTTTCTGTAGTAGTGCTTCCTTATTTGTCATTGAGAAATTTTTCTTTCCTATTTGCCATTGGCTTGAAATTACATTTCCTTTCTGCCATTGCCGTCTATGCTAGAGTTAACTTGTACTTGAAAATACGATTTTACCCTCAGCGCATAAGGACACTGTCTTAACGTTTCCTTTGTGCTAGTCGTTTCCTTTTCTGACACGTCTTGATAATACATG
>CM014273.1:58574014-58591925 GCA_004135705.1 Alloteropsis semialata
CCATTTTTTTTTATTGAAGAAGGCTAACCATGACATCATCTTTATTGTCCGTTATGGTCCTTTGTGTTGTACAGTAAGAAAATTGATGCACAAAAGGACACAACAAGAGGCATAAAAAACTGCACTGAGATGTTCTTGGGCCTTCCTAGTGCGGTGGGCCAGTTCAACCCCTTACCTGGCCCAGGTCCACCTGAGCTATAACTCCGGTCTGCTGCACTGCAGTGCACACAGCCCGGTATTAATTCAGCCTAATAATGTTCTTGAGGCGGCCCATTTCAGACAACAAATAGGCTTGTCCTGACCGAGCGTGGTCCATGCTCAAGCCTCTTCCACAGGCCACGAATCCACGATGCCGCTATTAGACCGAGTCACTGAGCTAAACGCCTAAGGCCATTCCAACCCTCCAACTAGGATGGTTTCCATAACATTAATTACATTGCCATCTAGGACTATTAGCTTACATGGCACTATATTAAATAAGAGAGAGAGTGGAGAGAGGAAGAAACTGGGTCTCGAGAACCTATGCACTGGACACCACCAAATCATGCATTGGGAGATGGTAGTGTCCTCATAATAATTGAACAACAAATATGATTGGTAGAGATGAGAGAGAATGATGGATTGAGTATTAATTATGGATCTAATGAAGAAACTATACATTGAAAGATGTAGTTTCTAAACATAGTGTCTTGCTTAGTTGGCAACATAGACACTATCTATGGACACCATGGGTTGGGGATGACCTAAGTCACTGAGCAGCTCTAGTGTAGTCCAACAGCGAACCGTGAGGAGAGAGAGAAAGAGCACGGTTCGATTTAGACACTGCGAGTACCGAACAGAGCTGAAAGATTCCTTGGTTCGACATCCAAACTCGGTTCGCACCGAGCGAATTAAAAAATCAGGGAAATAAAAAGCAGGTAACGAGAAGAAGGAGATGGCGCTGTGTTGGCCCACCCATCAGCCTCTTCGTGTTCTCGTCGCCAGCATCTGACACTAACACGATGTGGGTCCCATGTATCGAACTTGACCCTATGACCACCGAACCGTGCTGGACGTCGATTTAATTAGACCCACATGTCCGTTCTGTTCGGATGCAGGACTGGAGCTGATTGAGGGAGAGATTATTCCAATCCACAAGCTGAATTTTTAACCCAAACTAGGCCTTAGTGGTTCAGCTCTCTGACGTCCCTCTCGTTAATTAAGCGACATAAGAGCAACCCCAAAAGAGTAGCTAAATAATTAGCTAAATATAGAGTTTGGCCTCATTTGTAAAATATAGAAAGCCCTCTAAAAACCCTCCGTAACCAACAGCCTAGCCAAAACCGTGAACTCCAAATTTTCATAAGACGTCCACGTCCTTTTTTTTTCTCGTTCGTTGGTGTTCGCAACCTGGTTCCTGGAGCCGCCGCCGGACGTCGCCACGCTGCTGCTGAACGTCGCCAGGCTGCCGCTGAGGAAGAGCTCGATAGCGCCGGACGCCGGACGCCGCGAGGTCACGCCGGACGCTGCCAGTTGAATTTGTTCTGGCCGTGAGCGGCTACAACGAGGTGGCGCCGGCAAGAGAGCGCGCTGCGATTTTTTGCCGCGGAAACAGCCGCACGCGCGCGGGAAGATGAAGACGCGAGGGCGGGAGCGGCGCAGGAATCGGGAGCGCGAGCGCGGGAATCAGGATATGGCGAGGCATGTGGCTCGGCAAAATTGCCTAGCGAGGAGAAGGGGATGGTGAGGGAGACAGAATAGCGAGGAGGAAGGAAAGCCTGTTGGATACCGGTTTCTCCCAGATTTCGCGTTTTTTACCGAGGGAGATGGATTTAGCGACTCTTTTGGAGTTGCTCTAACAAAAGAGGCCCTATTCATGACCAAACGAAGATCAGTATATGCAAGTACCATGTATGACTGAAAGGCAACAAGAAAGTTCTCCGGTAGGGATCGGTTTATCTATAAGTTCAACACCTTTTTCTAGCAAAGAGTCAGATCTGTAGCAGCATCTTCTTTCTTACCCGTTTCAGGAAAGCTGCCTGTGTTCCTCGGTAGAAAGTGAGCCAGATTTGATTCCAGAATGAGGAAAGCTAAACGGACAGAATCACAGAACTAATTCGCACAGCTAGCAAAACGAGCAGAAAAAGACAGGGAGACCAGACGAACCTGCCATTTCCATGACATGAGTGGAAGCAGCGCGGCTCAGGTGAGGCCTTCGCGGCGTCCGCTGTCCAGTCGCCTTGCCCATCTGCAGCGGCGACAGCAGCAGTCAGCAGATCATCGAGCGAGCATGCATGGGGCGGAGAGGGGCCAGCTAGATACCGAAGCTCTGCAGCTCATTTGAGGCGGAGCTAGCTAAGCTAGCCCGTTGACTTGCGAGTCTCCCTGCTCCTCACGACCTCGGATATAACAAGTGGGCAATGCGCTAAGCGCCATCCACAGACATCGCTGAGGCTGAGGGCCTGTGCTGGGTGGCTCCACCTATCAGGGAGGGGACGAGGAGGGCGCACGCCACACGCCTTACAATCAGCCGTGTCCTTGTACTAGAATAGAAAACAAACCGGTTATTTTTTGTAAGTGCTCTCCGGATCAGGTCTGTGCTTAGGTTGGATCTCTTTGAGCAAAAAGGACAAGGAGAACTTACAAAATGTTCAGTTCGTTTTGCACTAGGTCGTGAGAATCTACCGATATCTGAACAGGGCGAGAGAGAGAGAGCAGGCGCCGAGGTGGTCAAGTTTGGAAGCGTCCAATGGGCACCAGAGCTTCACCACTGCAGCTTCTTCGGAGGGGTTGGCTCCAACTCCATCTGAACTTCTTCCGATACATGATGAGTTACCTGTAGTAGAGGTCAATACTCTTTCCGTTGGTTTGCTAAGAAGCGGACACGCTCCGAATACGCCGTTGGACTGTAATGTAAACACTGGCTTTGTTGCATAATAAAGTGGAGAAACCTTTTATCTAAGAAAAGAGAGAGAGAGCGCAGGCTGGGAGTGGGACTGGGATCAGCATCCACCCAACGGGCGTCGAGCCGTCGACGTCGCTGGCTACGCGTCAGATTTTGTACTGTGGCCGGCTGCCCCCGACGACTGCCTTTTATATCTCGGCACGGCGCTTGCTACGGATAAGCAAGCAAGGAAAAATGGAGGCTTCACAAGGTCTAAAGCGTTGCTTTTTTATATACTCACTGGTTGCTGTCAGAGTGAGAGCTTATGCACTAGAATTTGGAACACACAAACAATGGTGTTGTCGATGAACCAATTCAACGTGTAGACTGCAGCGGTCTAATTCCTTTGCAACATCTGCCTGCTGGTAGGTTGATTAGCGATTTAACGTGATCAGGTGACGCTGGCACAAAAATAGTCTATTGCCGTCTTCCCTCCTCCTCATCGTAATCAGCCACCATGAAGAAAAGAAATGGACACTACGGGGTAGAGCTTGCTGAGACTGTTTGCCCCAATCTATGGCCACAAGACTCAGCTCTTTCTGATGGAATGGAAGATCTGACATGATGGGCTGAATGCTCCAACCGACATGGAGGTCCTCGGCTTTGCCTGCTGGAGCTTGTGGGTAACACGAAGCAAAGAATGTTCCAGACTTCCAGGCCTTAAAATTTCATCTGGTTTTGGGATTACCATGGTTGTCCACGTGGAACGGCCAGGTGCTCGAGGTTCTCCCTTTTCCGAACAGAAACGCGCACCCAAAACTCTCTTTGATGTATCCTTTATTTTTTAAAGAACTAGTAGCATAAGAATAGGTACCCTAGATCCTGCAGAAGTACGCGTAAGTGCAGGTGCACAAATACAACTAGAGTTTTATACTTTATTTATTTATAAGCAGGAGAAATACAATCCCAGTCTGTTACATACTACATCACACTTTGATACTACAGTAGTACCTTACCCAAGTACACCTGCTAATACTTCTTCAAGGCACCTCCCGAATCGGCGCCAGCGCCGGCGCCGCGGCGCGCACGAGCACGACACGGTAATCAAGCAGGGCAGCAGGCCATGGGTACTCGCGTTCGAGCGGGACAAACGTGGTGGCGAGGACGAAGACGAGGAAGGAAACGACAGCTAGGAACGTCGCCTGCGTCAGCTTGCCGACGCGTCGCGTGTCCGCGGCAGGCGTAGGGGGAGGAGCAGCACCGCCCCCATCGCCGGCGGCATTACGCGCTCTCCAGGACAAGCGGCCAACGAGCACGGTGGCAACGACCGTGGCCACGCCGACGAACACGGTGGCGAGTGGGCTCTGACCCTGACTCCACAAGACACCGGACACGACGCAAGCGACGACGAGAAGGCCAACTGCGCCGGGGAACAGGCCGGCGAGGCTCACCGTCTGGGTCGTGTTGGCGAAGCGCTCCGCGGCGCGCGCAACAGGGGCGGCGCCGTGCGCGTTGTCCTCCCCGTGGAAGACGCGGAGCAGAGGCCTGCTGCAGGAGAGGGCCGCGGCGCCGTTGGCGACGAGGACCTCTATGTTGTGGATCTTCCCGGCAAAGCCGACAGTGAGGCGGGGCAGGCCGAGGCCGCCGGCGCTGGGCACGACGAGGAGGCACGCGGAGACGAGGAAGGCGACGCCGAGGGACACCACCAGGGTCATCTGGGCGAAGCGCTCCGTGGCGGGCGCGGCACCGCGGGCGCCAGCGCGCGCGTTGCGGACGAAGCGCGCCAGAGACACGGTGGCGAGGATGTGGGCGGTGACCACGGCCATGGCGAAGATGCAGATGCCGATGTCGACGAGGGGGCTCCGCCCCGCTATGTCGATAAGGAGGCGAAGCGCGTCGGGAAATCCCAACGCCCCGGCGCCGAAAGCCAGGACGATGATCTTCGGGGCCACGTCGGCCATGGTGACCTCTGTCTCTCTTGCTTGTTTGCTCGTCCCGACTTCCTTCCCGCTCCTCTCCACTCTTCCGTGCTGTGGGCGTTCTATACAGAGCGGAGCGGTACACGGACAGAAACATTTTATCTTCTAGATTGGCGCGAGTTGATAGCCTAGACAGCAAAATATCCAGCAGACAGGTCCATTTGATCCTTAAAAATAAGGAAAAAATCCATTTTACAACCTTCAACTATGACAAGCGTCTAATTTTCAACTTTTCACTACAAAACCGGACATTATAGGCCGTCCAACTATCGAAACATGCAAATTTGGCTCTTTGAGTGGTTTCAAAGGTGGTTTTCTATTTTTTAAAATATGTAAAAAATATTGGTTTAATTTAAAATTTTCATAACTAATTCATTCTAAATTAGAAAAATACAAAATTAGTACCCAGAAAATTCTAAAAATGTAACATATACATTGGTGCTCTATTGGGAGTTAGTTGAATCTTATATGTTCTTGTTCCTACTATTTTATTGATTCTGTTCATGCTTTTGTTTATAAAATCCAAATAGTTCTCCATAGAGCACTAACATAAATGTTAGGTTTTTAGAAATTTTTAGGTACTGATTTAATATTTTTATCATTTAAAATGAATTTAGTTATGAATTATTTAAATTAAACTAGATTTTTTAAATGTCTGAAAATGAAAAACCACCCTCAAAACCGCTCGAAGGGCCAAATTTGTATGGTTTCAATAGTTGGATGGCCTAAGATTTCTGGTTTTGTAGTAAAGGGTTGAAAATCAGACTTTTTTATGAAATGGTTAGAAGGTGTAAAGTGGACTTTTCTCTAAAAATAATGGGCTCTTCTCTATCAAGCCAATGTATAGAGCGATCTAGATGTGAGGGTACTTCCTATTAACAAACCCTTGTGGATATTAAAACTTCCTCTAAGAGTAAAAGTATTCTTATGTCTTCTTCAATGTGGTGTTATTTTAAGTTCTAACTAAAGATAACTTGGTTAGACGAAATTGGCATGAAAGGGAGAATTGATGCTATTGTAGTAATGGGACAATACAATATCTCTTTTTTGAATGTCCTGTACCGCTTGACGAGCTGTAGAAAGACTTTGCTCTTTCCGACTTGCCTGAGAGTTGGGTGAGCTAGGGTGATTTGAAGAATAGTTCATACTATTTTGGCTAAAAAAACTAATAATGTTATCCATATGTTGGTTTATAGCTGCCAGGTGTGAGGTGTAAGTGCTATTTCTTATGCCACATGACTCAGTAGAAATGACATTGTTATGTTTGCCGATCCATTTCTAGGCTACACATTGGATAAGATTATGGGCTTTCCTTCACAGGTGAGCCAGATTTGATTCCAGAACAAGGAAAGCAAAAGGGACAGAATCACAGAACTAATTCGCACAGCTAGCAAAACGAGCAGAAAAAGACAGGGACCAGACGAACCTGCCATTGCCATGACATGAGTGGATGCAGCGAAGCTCAGCGGAGGCCTTCGTGGTGTCCGCTGTCCAGTCGCCTTGCCCATCTGCAGCGGCGACAGCATCAGATGAGGTTGAGGAGATCGGGGAGCAAGCAAATGCTTGGGGCGGAGAGGGGCGAGCTAGATGCCCAAGCTCTGCGCAGCTCATTTGAGGCGGAGCGCCGGAGCTAGCTAGCCTGTTGACTTACGAGTCTCCCTGCTCCTCACGACCTCTGATATAACAAGTGGTCATTGCGCTAAGCGCCATGACTCTGTAATCCTCACCACAGACATCGCCGAGGCTGAGGGCCTGTACTGGGTGGCTCCACCTATCAAAGAGGGGACAAGAGGTGAGCGCACGCCGCACGCCTTACAAAGTTACAATCAGCCATGTCCTTGTACTAGAACAGAAAACAAACCGGTAATTTTTAAATTTTTGTAAGTGCTCTCCGGATCCAGTCTGTGCCTAGGTTGGATCTCTTTGAGCAAAAAAGGACAAGGAAAACTTAAAAAATGTTCAGTTCGTTTTTGCTGTGCCTGCTGCAGAGCTGAGCGATACTGGGATTCACATGTTCAGTTGAAATATATCCTAGAAAATCAACTGAAACCTCTACATGAAACCCTAACTTTGAAGCAGAAACCCCCTCCTGGCGTCATAGTTTGGACGAAGCTGAAATATTTATATTTCCATGGACTCACGGCATGCAGTCCCAAGCTTTGACCATCGCTATTCCGTGGTTGAGAATACTGCTGCTCGATGCTTTGATTGACATGTGGGCCCAACGAATGCTTCTATGTAGTGATTTGACAGTGAGTGTATTTGTTCCTCGCACATATGGGCCGGCCTACCCCTCCGATCGGATCAGTGACTTGATCGCGCGCGGTTCAGCGATAGCTCGTGTGGATCAATGGTGGTCACCTTTAGATGATGAGTGATTGACAACTGTTATGTGGTTTGATGTATTTTTTGGCTTGTGATCTGCAGGTATAGGATGCGACATGGTGGTCGACGGCATGCGGTGAAGGTCAAGCACGAAAGGTTCATGCCGATGGACCGAGAGCGATGAAGGATGAACGAGTAGACTTGGACTGAGAGACCCGAGGAGTCCGGACGGAGTCATGGGCGGTCCACATGGTGCGCGGAAGAGCAAGAGTACATGATGGGATGAAGACGGCGTCGGTCGAGTCAAGCGGGACGGAGGCGAGTCGAGTAGACGGCCCGGGAGCGGGAGTGAAAGACTTGGAGGGGTCGGAGGCTTGGCGGAGGCCGGACACGCGTCGACATCGGTCAGTCACGTCGTGCGGCGGCGTGCAAGAAGGGTTTGACCAGTTTGGCCTCAAAACTGGAGGGTGAGTCACGCCTGCGGGGTGTGCAAGCGGGTTTGCCGGTTTGGGCCTCAAAACCAGAGGTGACAAATCGGAGGACGAGTGGCATCATCACGAAACTTGCGTCGAAACGAAGCGAAGTCGTGAAAGAGCCAGATCCGTCCGAAACTTGCAGGTCGACGCACGCGTGCTCTCGGGCGTGGAGCAGCAGGCGAGCACTCACGCGGAGCGACGCGCGGCAGGCGGCGTGGGCCCGCTACCAGGCGCGGCCACGCACGGCTTGCGGGCCGCGGCACGAGGCCCAGCTCGGCAGCTGTTGCTGCTGCACGCGGGCTGCAGCAACGGCCAGCAGCAGGCCAAGGCACGCCGGCAGCTGCTTGCGGCCCAGCAGACCGCGAGCCTGTAGCTGCCTGGCAGCAGGACGCGAGCTGCTAGCAGACCTCGCAGGAGAGCAAGCACGCGGCCCAAGCTCGGAGGCCAGGCCGTGCGTGCTCGCCTCTGCTTTCGGCCATGAAATAGCCCACGGCTACCAGCTCAAGGTTTGATTTATTTTACAGTGTCCTTTCATTAATTCTTGTTCACTGATCATTGCAAGTTGGTTTAGTTAAGTCTTAATTGCTTTTGTCCAGTAGCTCTAGCTTGTTATCCTCTGAGCCCAGTTCGAGTGTTTCACATGTTTTTATTTAGTGCTCTTGTTAATCAGTTCCTTTAATTGCTAATCATGTTTGTCCTTTAGTCAAATAATCAATACTTGGTTAGTATGGTTATTTGCTTATCCTAGTTTATGGATAATCCATGTTTGGTCTTTAATTATGCTTTGCATGCTTAGTTAGATTAAGTGTTTTATTAGTGAGGGCTTAACTAGAAGTTTTGCTTTATCTCTTGTGCAAATTTTTCGGTGTCTTGCTTTAGCTTCCGTATAGTTTTGAGCTTCTCTAATCGTTCCTAGGGTGAGCTTGTCACGAGTTGATTTGTGTCATCTTGGCGATTTTGAGAGAAGTGTGCTTGGGGTTGTAATTGGGACATAGGCCTCGTTTCTCCGAGCGAGAATTTTAAAGGCTCCCATTCACCCCCCCTCTGGTCGCCCGCTTCGGTCCTTCAATTGGTATCAGAGCTTTGGTTAAGGATCACTTCACCTTAACCGGCTTTGTGATCCACGGGACGATAAGCAAAATGGCGTTTTCACTTCCAGATTTGGTTTTTACAATTTGAGCTTGCTTTCAGCTAATCCTAACCGGTGCCTTGAGTTATGGCACCAAACTCTGCTTCTTGTGTGTCTTTAGTTTCAGAGGTGGATGATCACAAGTGGCGGAAGAGGTGCGCCGGACTTGAAGATGACCAAGTGATGGATCTTGTGGGGTTCTTCAAGGATGGCAAGATGCAAGAAGATGAACTTCTCAAGTTTCACAAGATGAGCAGAGCAAAGCTCTCTCAAGGTATGATTAACTTGTTCACTCACTTTTGTGCCCATGATGAGAGAGTGCTTGAGCTTGAGAATGCTTCTGCTTGCAATACTTGTGATGACTTGCTTGTTCCTTATAAGAAATCTAGAAGAGAAGCTCATTGTATTAATAGAGATCTCAATGCTTTGAAATGTGAAAATGAATTGTTGAAATCCAATGCCTCTATGCCTTGTTATTCATGTGTTACTTTGCAAAATAATTTTGATAAGGCTAGAGATGAACTTGCTTTGCTGAAATCAAATGCTTGCTTGCCATGTGTTTCTTGTGAGTCTTTGTTTGCTGAAATTAATGAACTAAAATTGACTCACACTACATGTGTAGAACAACTTGAGAATGCTAGGTCTAAAATAGATGAACTTGAATCTACGCCTTGTAGCACATGCTCTTTTGTTCTTGAAGAAAATGCTTGCCTTACTTCTTGTGCTAATCATGATGCTTTGCTTGATGTGAATGATGATACTTGTTCATGTGGTCTCATTTGCACATCATGCATTGATTTGAAAAATGAAGTTTTGGCTTTGAAGCAAATGCGCGATGATATGAGCGCCAAGTTGGTTGAGCACAATGAGATGAGTGCTAAGCTTGAAAATGAGATTGATCTCTTGCGTACCACATATGCCAAGTGCATTGAGAAGAAGATAGATAATCTGAGAAATGCTCCATGTGGTACTTGTGATCGCCTCAAACATCAAAATGAGGTTTTGGTCATGAGATGCAAGAGTCTTAGTGCTAAGTCTTTAGACTCTCGCAATTCTTCTCACTCCGATGTTGGTGTTTCTAAAATTGTTTCTTCTCAACCGGAGTTGGCCTCTTGTGTTGAGCGCGAGTCTTTGGATCTTGGCACTAGTGCTAATGCTTTGGATAGCTCTTCCATAGCTATTCCTAAGCTTGTTGGTTCTTCGAATGATGCCCAAGGGATTTCTAATGGCAAGGGTGCTTTTTACTTCTTTGGAACTCAGTCCCCCAAACCAAAGTTCCATTGCACCTTTTGCAAGAAAGATGGGCATACCAATGAGTTTTGCTTTCGCCGTGTCAAACACGAGCGATGTGTTCGTGCCAAAGCTTTTAGGAAGCCACGTAGTCTTTCCCATGGCACCTGTGATCCTAATTTAGGCACCAAGTTGGATTCTGATGCTTCTTGCTATAAGTCCCAAGGGACTTCTCACATGAACGAAAATGGTGATTCGTCCACTCGGATCGTGCCTTCAGATAGGCCTTTGTACCATTGTTCATTTTGTGAGAAAGATGGGCATCAAGAGAGCTTCTGCTATCGGCGTGTAAGACGCTTGCGTCGTGCTAGTGCTTCTAGGCCTTTGGTTGTTCATAGCCCTTCTCATGGCGTGAGCACTTGTGAGCCTAGTGTGAAGCCTCGCTTTGTTGATGGATTTTTCGACTCCTTCTCTAGTGGGTTAGGTCGTGATCGTGGACATCTTTCTAGTGCTTCTTCTATTGGTCCACGACATGATTCTCATGGTGCTTGTGATGGTTCTTCTCTTAAGACCTTGGGAGATCCTTGCCTCTTTGCTAGTGGCAACACTCGTTGTTCTTCTCGTGTTGCTCTTTCGAGGCATGCTTCTTCCAAGGGTGTTTCAAGATCTTTCCATTTGAACCAGCATTTGCATCATGCTAACCCATGTGATAAGTTGAGTGCACCTTTTACTCGTGTGACCAAGTCTTGGGTTCCCAAGTATATGCTTGCTAACCCTTCGAGATCCAAGACTCGGCCTTTGTACCCTTATGTTTAGGTTCGGGACGTGGGTGGAGAACATGAGCTTAAAGGAACTTGATCTTCCGCTTCAGGTGATCAAGACTTGATGGTTCTCCACACCATTTGGATGGCCCTCGAGAGTCCTTTGTATACTTTGTATAGTGAGCTTTCCTTTTGTACACTCTTGTACACACTTGTATATTGTTTGCATGTTTTATACTTGTATCATGCTTTTGTATCTTGTCTAGCATGCTATTAACTTTGCTTATCATGTGGCATGCTAGCTTTGTAAATACCCTGGTAGGATAGCCATCTTTTCATGTCTAGCATGTTGTATTGTTGTTTATCTTGAGACATGCTAGCTTTTCTGAATGACATGGTAGGCTAGCCACCTTTTTATGTTAGCATGGATGTTTCTTCATGTATATCTTGCCATGCTAGCTTTGTATATATCTTGGTGGATTAGTCTTTTGTGAGACTTTTGATGCAGGTGCTTCATTCTCAGGCAAGGTAATTTGGATAAATTTGAGTCTCTCTATTGATGGTTATTTCTTGGTTATGCATCTTATAGTTGTGCTTATCATGTTCTTAACCTTGAAACTAACCAGATAGTAGAAATTGTGAGATAATATTCGATGAAACTATGCCTTGCACACCGTCTGCCTTTGAGCTTGCAGGTGAACATGGAATGAAGCAAAGCATCTTTGAGGAAGATGATAAGCTTGTAGATGGTGGTGATGAAGATAAAGCTGTGATCGATCATCCACCAACTGCTGCACCTGTACCTTCTACTTCGACTACATCAGTTGATGGCCCAGACGCTACTTTCACTACACTAGGCCATCGACATGTACCACTACATGATCAAGTTGAAGAAGAAGACTAGGAGAGTCCAGCTGCAGTTGAGGGGGGAGGCTACCTTAGAGCGTGAGGCTCAACGACACTTTCAGCATCGCCATTCACCTCAACAGATGATCGGTAACTTGCATGAACGCGCCACTTTGCTCTTGCTGCTTTTGTTGCCTCTTTATTTTGCCTTTTGTGTTGGGTTTTGTATGATTTCTCTTGCATCACATTGTATCATACTTGTCTCATGCATTTGCATTGCATTTTGTGACATAATGTATTTGTATCATATCTTGCACTAGATGAGCTTCTCTTATATATTCTGAGTATTTGCTTATGCTCTTGAGAACTAGTGCATTGGATTGTGGTGATTTTGCAATGTGCTGCTTATGCTCTTGATGATATTGTCATAAGAAATCTTGTGAGCTAAGCTTATTTTTATAAAAATGTATCATGAAATGCTTATCACCCCTGAGTAGTTTTTGGTCATGCGTTGCTCTTGCTTGAGATGCTAGGTTGTGCTAGCTTGTACTCGGGAGACTTATTCCTTGCACATGGCTTATCATGGTGCTTGCTTTGCATCACCTAGGGGGAGCATGTTTTCTGTGCTTCACTTTTGTCAAGGGACACCTCATAAACCTTGGTTTTATATGTGCTTAATGAAAATGCAAGTAATATGAAAATTTGGAAGAAAGAAAATAGTATGCATGAAAGTGTTGTTATCTATGTTGCTCGCTTAAAATCATCACCAGGTTGCTCTACTGTTACATGTGCTTGCCATAGAAGTAGGCTCATGGTCTCAGTGAGTTTGAAAATGAGTAGGGATATCTTGCAAGTGTTAGTAATGATCTTATGTTGAGAATATGTCATCCTTATATGAGCTTTTGTGATCTAGTTTGACCTTGCTCGAGTTATCATGGCTAGTCATTTGCTCATGTGGTGATATCTTTTATAAAATGTTGAAATCTGAAATTCTGCTTGAGCCTCCTAATTCTATTATAATATCTTCATGTCGGCTATTTGTGCTTGCTTATGATCTGTTTCTTTATGCTTTAGTTCATTTGTAGCATTTGTAAATGCTTTGTGATATATTTGAGAAGCTTGGTAGTTTTTGCACCCTATGTATGCATTTTGTGCTCTCATGAAATTCTTGATGTTTGCATTGACAACAAGGGGGAGAAGTTTATGTTGCATATGCTCAAAGGGGAGAGTTTATGGTTTTGCATGCATTTCTGGGAGATGAGAGAATCTGCATTGCATTTAGCAAGGGGAGTTGAATTTGCTCCTCCATGCATTTATGTGTAGCATGTTTTCAAGGGGAGTGCTTTTGCTCAGGGGGAACTTTTGTGTTGAGTTTGCATCTCTTTTGTGTGAGTTGCTTCTCTTTTGCTCTTTTGCCGGTTGTGTTGAGCTTTTACCTCTTCTTGAGGAGCCAGTGTTTGTTTTGAGCTTTCACTTGTCACATGATTGGTGTTGAGCCCTTTCTGCCTCTTCTTGAGGGATCATGTGACTTTGTCTCAGTTGCGTCGAGCCGTTGCCCTTGTCTTAGGGGACTGAGACTTCTCATCTCGAGTGATCTTGTGTTTGCCTTTTGTCTTGGCTTTTGGATCACTTGAATGAGTTCTTCGTTTTTCCTTTCTTTTCTTCTTATTGTTTTTCAAGTCATTGTGTTGGGTGTTGTCAATGCACTCATCAAGGGGGAGATTGTGGACCAATGGTAATCACTCTTGGATGATGAGTGATTGACAACTGTTGTGTGGTGTGTGGTTTGATGTATCTCTTGGCTTGTGATGTGCAGGTGTAGGATGCGACATTACGGTCGACGGCATGCTGTGAAGGTCAAGCACGAAAGGTTCATACCGATGGACCGAGGGCGGGACGGAGGCGAGTCGAGTAGACGGCCCGGGAGCGGGAGTGAAAGACTTAGAGGCGTCGGAGGCTTGGCGGAGGCCGGACACGTGTCGACATCAGTCAGTCACGTCGTGCGGTGGCGTGTAAGGAGGGTTTGATCAGTTTGGCCTCAAAACTGGGGGTGAGTCACGCTGCAGGGTGTGCAAGTGGGTTTGCCGGTTTGGGCCTCAAAACCAGGGGTAACAAGTCGGAGGACGAGTGACACCATCACGAAACTTGCGTCGGAACGAAGCGAAGTCGTGAAGGAGCCGGATCCGTCCGATGCTTGCAGGTCGACGCACGCGTGCTCTCGGGCGTGGAGCAGCAGGGGCATTTTTTTATTTTTTAATCCTTTTTAAACTGAAATTTTAAAAAAAAACCCCACCCGAACTGTATTTCCAACAAATAACCCTTTTGGTCGCGCCACACGCCGTGGCGCGACTTAAGAGGCAGTCGCGCCAGAGCATGTGGCGCGACTGGCCTGCCACGTCGGCCGGCCCGGCCGCGGGCGGCCAGCGCGGCGGCTGACATGGCAGGGCCAGTCGCGCCACATGCCTTGGCGCGAAGGTCGTGGCGCGACTCGCCTGTATACAGCCGGCAGCCCGAGCCCTTTCTTCTCCCTCCTCCCTTTCTTTCTCCTCCCACCCGAGCTCAGGCTCTCCCATGGCGCCCCCTCCGAACTCCCCCCTCTAAATCCCTCTGTTTCTTCCACGGATTCGAAGGGGAAACGGTTGGAAAACATTCCGGGAAGGTAACTCGTCCACTTTATCCGTGTAGATTTGTGCCATTTGCTTATTTTTCTTGACATTTGAAACCCTAGGATAACCTAGAGTTTAGGTTGGATTAGGTAATTTAGTACGAAAGGGATAAGATTAGTTGAGCGTTATCGGGTAATTGATTCATGGTAACGCTTTTGTATCATGTAGATTGTGTTTCATGAAACGATTTCGATGAGATTTTAGTGGGTAGATATTGTTGTTAATTTTTTCAAGAAATGAGAATTATGATCTAATGTAGATCATTTGTAGAATGGTCTTTTTACATGGGGTTGTGGTACCTAGTGTATTGACATTTGGTTATAGTTGGTCTTTTAGTAGTTTTTGTATAAGTCCATGAATGGTAATAAAAATATGCCCATTAAATGTGTGTAGATGGATCGCTTAGTTCGTTATTTCTTCGGCGGTTCGGTTAATGAGAATGGAGAGTTTGAGAGGATGAAGCATGAAGTCACAAGATTTGATAGCCCTCCTTCATTTGATGAAGTTTTTGTTCGAGCTAGCTCAATTTTCCAAGTTGATCCAGAACAGAGTGAAATAATCCTACATGGTAGATTTGATGCCGGTGACAAAAGGGCTCATTATGTGCTTATGAGAATTTCATGTGATGAGGATTGGTTTTTTTACAAGGAGTTGGTGAAAGGGTCCCAAGTTAGTTGTGCTGAATTGGTAGTTGAAGTTCGTGAGAGGGTGTGTGTAGAAAGTAATTATAAGGTTGGTGAGAATGAGGACGATGAAGAATATGATGCTGACATGGTAAATGAGCCAGATTCAGATGATGATTGTCTAGTGAACAATCACTTCGACGAGGGGAGTTTTGATGTTGAGGAGGAAGATGATGATGATATCTCCGCGGGATCAGAAGAAGAGGAAGAAGAAGAAGAAGAAATGAGAGAAGCGTTAACACAAGAAAAAGTGTTTGAGACAACACCAATGAATGAAGCCCCTTTTGATGAGCCAACACCAGTTAATGAAGCACCTTTTGTTGAGCCAACGTATGGTGTACAAACACCAGTTGAACCGAGCTATGTGGTGCATCGACGCTCGTTTGTTCAACCATCTCCTATGGTTGAACCGTCATCTAGTATGGCTACAATTTCCGGTGCAAGATTGGCTCCTTTCACTATGGAGGAGTTGAGACAGCTTAGAGCAGTTCATGTGGGTGTTTCAGAGGTTCCTCTCTTCCATGCACCCCCTAAGAAGGCATATTGTGATTCCGGCTTGCGTCTTAATTCTCTAGAGCCTGACAGTCGTCAAGAGTTGATACAGAGAGGGATGACATTTGACAGCATGGAAGAGTTGAAATTCTTTTTGAGGGACTACTCGGTGCGCCACCATCGACCATACGATGTGGTGCACTCTGACTCTAAGTTGCGGTACACAGTAAAATGCCAACTCCAATGTGGTTGGAAGGTATGGGCCCGTCCAATGACTGATGAAAGGCAGAAGTGGAGGATAACTAAAGTGCACCAGCCTCACACATGTGGTACGTCTCGACCAATCCACGAGCACTCTCAGTGTACGGCACGATATATCGGAGGCCGGATTGCTTCATTGGTGTATGCTGACCCTGACGTTTCGGTGTCAGCGCTCGTTGAAGCAATTGTCGGATTCACTAATTATCGGGTGAAGTATGGCAAGGCATGGAGGGCTAAACAACACGCCATGGCCATGCTGTGGGGTGATTGGATTGACGCCTATAGTAGAGTCCCGCGGATTCTACATGCTATTGCTCATTACAATCCGGGGACGAAGTGGTGCACAAGGACCACGGGTGCAGTGGAGTTGCACAATGGGGTAACGAAGGAAGTAATGCAGCATGTTTATTGGTGCTTTCCACAATGTGCAGAGGCATTCAAACATTGCAAGCCGGTGATTAGTGTTGATGGCACTTTTTTGACCGGAAAGTATAGGGGGACTTTGTTGATTGCGACGGGAGTGGACGGGGAGGATCGGTTGTTACCGCTCGCCTTTTCTTTGGTGGAGAGCGAGAACAATGAAAGTTGGTCTTGGTTCCTTCATTTGGTGCGTAGGGATGTGGTGGGACCAGACCGAAAGATTTGTATAATTTCTGATAGGCACCAAGGCATTCTAAACGCTGTAGAAGAGCACATTGATGGTTACCAACCGATCGTGCACCGTTGGTGCATGCGCCACTTTGCTGCAAACATATGGCATAGGCACAAAAATAAGAATGTAATAAAACAATTGAAGTTGGTATGTGCATCGAAGGCAGAGAGAACTTTTGGCATACGGCTTGCGAAACTTAAGAAAATGATGAATCAAGAAGCGACAGAGTGGCTTGACAGTCAAATGGAAAACATGCATAAGTGGTGCAATGCCTTTGACGAAGGTGGTTGGAGGTTTGGTGTCTGCAACACTAATATCTCTGAAGTCCTAAACAAGGTACTTAAAGGAATTCGCGGCATGCCTGTGTCGGCAATTGTTGAGTACACCTTCTACAAGGTCAATTCATACTTTGTTAAAAGGTGGCAGAAAGCGAAGAGTCAAATTGATGCGAGGCCAAACCAGAATTTGTGGGGCAAAGGTGCGGCAAAACTGCTAGGCACGGAAGAGGACAAGGCGAATACCATGGCAGCAGAGTTGTTTGACCCTAACTCTTATGTGTACTCCGTTAGGACGGCAAACGCCCTAACGGTGGGTGGTGAGAGTACAGGTGGTCGTATATACAAGGTTGACCTCACACATGTGACTTGTACTTGTTGCGTGCCGCAGTTGTTGCATGTGCCTTGCTCCCATATGATTGCTTCGTGCCGTGTTAGAGGGGTGGATCATCGGGCCGCTTTATATACCTCTCAGTTTTACCTAAAGGCTACCGTGTTAAAGACCTGGACACCCCGGTTTGAGCCTTTACTTGACCCTTCTGCTTGGCCATTGTACAACGGTCCTGAGTATATACCGGATAGTACCACAAAGAAGGACAAGGTTGGGAGAAGGAAGAAAAAGCGTCTCCGTAACGAGATGGATGCATCTAATGGTTATGGAGATGATATGTACGGTTACGGGGACTTCAACCAAGACAAGTCCACAATACTTTGTGGTATATGCCACAAACCAGGACACCGCATGGAACGGCACAAAGAGGGCCCAAAAAATTTGCATCCTACCAAAAGAAATAGACCTCCTAACCAAAGAAGACAACAAACCAGAACTAGTAGTAGTGGAATGGAGCAGTGAATGACTTCGGATTAGAAATAGAAGTATCTTTGCACCAATGTAAGGTTGTGAGATAGTGTTACATTGCTTGTGCGTTTATTTTGAATGGTTTAAGTTTTTTTTTATATAAAGTCATGGGTTGACACATTGTACAGGAAATCAATGGATGCCCTGTGGCGTGAGAGAAAGTGGAAGGAACGTGGACAGAAGAGTTATCCCGACGTGTCTTGCAAGGATGCGCCTGTTCCTCCCGCTCTCCCGCCACCTCTGTGTGAGTGTGGGAAGCCTGCGAAGGTCACTCAATCGATGCATCCAGATACTGCGGCTCGAGCGTACTACACGTGTCCTGATTACCGTGTAAGATAATGCAATCATAGACTGTCTTACTTGATTGCCCAAACTCTCATATATTATGAAGATTTGCTAATTTGGTTGTGTTGA
>CM014273.1:58643160-58660727 GCA_004135705.1 Alloteropsis semialata
TCAATAGAGAATCAAATTGGTGCGCTCAACCAAGCCCTGCCTGGTGCTGCGGCAAAACTCTACTGACAGGTCAAATATCGAAAATCAAAACCGAAACCAAATCTCATGCATTACCAACTTGAGATGAGATATCTGTGGGATATGGGTACCTCTGGGCCCACTACCGACTGGATACGTAGTCGGCCTGGGCCCATGTCTGATAATGATGTGAACTGACCACAGGCCGGCCCACGAGGATCCTTGACTTGATGCACAAGATTGGAGAAAACTTAGCCCGCAAGGCGTGCAGCGATATACTCGGATCTCGCCCGCAGATCACAGAGATTACGTTGCAATTAACCTGGATTACTTTCCTAGTTGTAGCCAGATACAATAAAAAATAACCGACTTGCAAACCCTAGGCCGTCAGCCTATATAAGACGGCCTAGGTCGACCCCTTCATTCATTCAACTCTTAGCCACCAGATCCTCCATTGTAACCAGGAACTCGTTGTTGTTCTCTGGAACTTCGCCGAAAAGAGCAATACAACACCACCGAGCATAGGACGTAGGGTATTATGCCTCCGAGTAGCCCAAACCTGTATAATCCATGTGTCCCTGTATTACCTCGAGCTCCCTAGTCCTGCAATGGCCCTTTGCCTACAAATTAACCACTTGGGCGCATCATGTAGGGGTAATCACAGAGCATTACGGTTAGCTCGATGGCAGATTCATCTACTACGGCGGCGAGACACGGCCTGACATGCATGGCGTCGCGACGTGATGGAGCCCCACATGCATCTACTACGCGGTGCACCACCGTATCCATCTACAGGATGAGCTTGATCTTGATTATTTTCTAATATTATTTGCTTCTCGTATCTATGCATGCGTATGGATAAATCTCATATTATTTTCTAATCTATCTCCCTGGTTAATTTACATGCATCTACTGCACGTGTACGTCGCCGAGTTCTGAATTAGGGCCCGCCGCCGGCGTCGAGTTGCCCGCATGGTGCCCATCACCGGCGCCTTGCTTCTCCATCTATTGATGATTTGACCAGAAAATCCCACGCGAATCTGGAAAGAGAGTTTCTTATTTCAGTTTTCCTTTACAGTTAAATCAGTTTCGTATTGTTTCTTCTGAGGCTGCTAACGTGTGCTTGGATTCATGCACGCACGATTGGAATCGTTTCTCTCTTTGCGGAACGGAACACCGTAATCAAGGCCGTGCCAGCATAAATCAAGGCCCTGTGCGAAATCTAAAAATACCCATAGCTTCTTTCTATAAATTATTTAAGTTCTTTTTTATTTTTCTTATGTTTTTAGTGCCTAGATTCATATTTTCTAAAAGACATGTTTTAACCTTGGAATATTTGTGTACACATACTCCCGTACACATCTATATATCTATACTAAAGATTAAAATACAAAATTAAAGGAACATAACATTCTATTTCAAACCGAATGAACTTTAATTAAATCCATTATGTGTAGACCGTTCGCGCTCTTCTCTATCAAATTAGAAGCGTATCTAATATTTTGCATGAAGTAACCGAACACTGGAGCTTCGGTCGAGTTGCTCACGCTACGATCCTCACGCTGTATCCTTGCCTATATAGTTTCTGCCTTATGCTCCTGCGGCAGACAAGCCAGACCTGCACTCCAACAAGTTTGGACTGGGGATGGAATGCCAACGCCTGCATCATGATGTTCCTACCTCCTGCGGGTCTGTCCTGCGGTGCGATTGCGCGGCCCCTTGCCAAATCGATGGGATGCTGAAGATGGGCAACGGCTCAGCGTTTAGGGCCAGCTGGGCCTCGACCTAGCGAGCTGAAGTGCCCAGAACTGGGCCCCTTGCAAATTGGGGGTTCCGTCACACCGGCCGCACGTGCCTGGGGCACGGGCCTGACCGTAATCAGGTTGGCCCAGGAGACGACTCGAGTACTCGCCGTTAACCTGTTCAACTCGCCGCCACACGGCGTGCTCTCGAGCCCTTGACATCCAAACGGCGAGACGCAGGGCTGGCTGCCGGAGGCACATGGCTGATGGGAATACTACGACACGGCGGACCAACGAACAATGTCGCGCTACTGCGCCGACATCGACCAGCTCTGATACGCTGCTCGCCGACACGTCCAATTCCGACCACTCGGCGCCGACGTACCAGCCGGAATGAGTCAACCAGACGGCACGCTGCTCCGGCACAACAATCGAGACGACGTTCGCAGCCCACACGCTTGGACGACAGGCCGATTATTCTACTTGGACACGAATCAAAGCTAAATTATCTCCAGTTATTTAATTTCTATATCTTTTCGGATATCGCCTATGTGTCTTCGTGACTTTCGCCGACCATCTCGGTCACGCTCCGACTGGTTATATAGCCTGGTCCGTCCTGACTACACCTCTCGGGTGCCCAGCTCATGCTGTTATTTTGGTATAATTTCTTAACACGACGCGCTGCTCTAGCGCTCGGGAGAGTCCCTGTCGACTTTGACTTCCGGGTCCCTGCCCGACTCTATGTCCCTCTAGATAAATCCCAAGTTAGCTCGTGCGGTTCAAGTCCCCAATCGTGAAACCTTGAGTTCCGTACTCGCCCCGCGCGCCGTCTACATCTAAGCCTCCCTGCTGAGCGTTGTAGCCTGTGGTAAACCGTCCTCTCGTGAGCAGTAGTCAGCGGGAAAAGGTGCTTAGCGACACAAGGCAAGGGCCGCACGGCATCCTACTTGGTGTTTTTGCTAGAGGAAAGGGGTTTTACACATATGCACAATGCATTCACAGACCTGTTTCTGTTACGGCCTTTAAGACAAATACTATTCATCATTCAGATTACTAAATATTATGCTACATAATATTTGCATTCTCTTCATACAGCTCAGGCATTATTTGGTGTACTTCGACCGACTCGGCCAGCTCCCAGGCTCGGGGCTTGCGCGAGCCGACCACTCGGCGCGTCTCCTACCACTCGGCCGACCTCCTTGTTTGGGGGCTGGGTGCAGGAGGCGACTCGGCGGCTTGCTCGGCTCCCAAGCTCGGGGGTTGGGCACCCCAGACGACGACTCGGCGTGCTTCCCGTTGTCCAGCCGACCTTTTTGGCTCGGGCGGGAGGCAACTCGGTGGCTCATCCAGCCCCCACGCTCGGGGACTGGGCGCTACGACTTCGGACGACGGGTCTCCGTGACTCAGCCAGCCCCCACGCTCGGGGACTGGGCGCCACGATTTTGGGACAAGCTCCTCTCTTCAGGGTGCCAGACCGCTTTGTATGCTCTCGGTAGCATTTTTGCCATGGGTTTGCCATGCACACCCATGGGCGTACTGTTCTTGTCTTGATCTCCCCTGGCAGATATGACGATCTTATCTTCTAAGCAGCCTGTCTGCCCCAAAACTCGGATGATTTCTCTTTGACCATTGGCCTAATTATACTAATCGACCCAATGCTCAGGGACTATCCATATGCCCCTTCAGGATGTGTCGCCTTCTTCAAAGTGGCGCAGCACCTCAACACCCGAGTTGGCCGCAACTCGACGCTATACCACTCGGGGTTTCATCCCTGATGATTTTTTGAGCACCGCCCACTCTTGTGTCGGCCTGCCGACCAAGATGCTTCAGTAGACCTTGACGGCTTCGCTTCTTCATCAACAGTTCGACATGCGCCTGCACGTTGCTCGAGGACTTGTGGAATATGGGTACCTCTGGGCCCACTACCGACCGGGTACGTAGTCGGCCTGGGCCCACGCCTGACAATGATGTAGGCCGACCCCAGGCCGGCCCACGAGGATCCTCGGCTTGATGGACAAGATTGGAGAAGACTTAGCCCACAAGGCGTGCAGCGATATACTCGGATCTCGCCCACAGATCACGGAGATTACGTTGCAATTAACCTGGATTACTTTCCTAGTTGTAGCCGGATACAATTAAAGATAACCGACTTGTAAACCCTAGGCCATCAGCCTATATAAGGCGGCCTAGGTCGACCCCTTCATTCATTCAACTCTTAGCCATCAAATCCCCCATTGTAACTAGAAACTCATTGTTGTTCTCCGGAACTTCACCGAGCAGAGCAATACAACACCACCGAGCACAGAACGTAGGGTATTATACCTCCGGGTAGCCCAAACCTGTATAATCCTTGTGCCCCTGTGTTTTCTCGAGCTCCCTAGTCCTGCGATTGCCCTTTGCCTACAAATCAACCACTTGGTACCTCGGGTGGACTGCCGGAGGTAATAACTGTAATAATTGCTTCTTCCCACTTTTACAACTTCCACAAGAGCAAGCCGACAAGGAAAACTAAGCTTTGTGTAGTACTTTACCATTCCTTTCAGGTAAGTGGAGCTTCTTTTCCTTCTCGCTTCCTTGCAATGTACTCATGACATGGGAGTATCTTGGTTTTGCCTTACTTTTTTAGCTTATTGGATTTCGTCCTGTGTAATTTTACATATTTTTTGCGATGATTTTTGTTCCTATTGGATTTAATTTTGTCCATAATTTTAAAGGCACAATACATTATTATTAAGGGTTTGATGCGGCTATAAGACATTCAATCATATTATTACCCAATTAGACATCCCCTCAGTTGTTCTGGATTCTTTTATATATCACTATGGTACCCTTTCTGTTTGCATGTCATCTTTACTAATTCCTCACCAAAAGAGCCTCAGCATGGAGATATTTTTATTTACAGTTCACTAAGCTTCTCTCCACTTACATCAATGTTATGATAGTATTATAATACCTGCAGACGTACCCTCACGGTGTCGGTGTGGGCTTTTTCTTGCACTCCCCGGGCGCATGTATCTTCCAAGCTCCCTGAGAGTTCCTTTCCACCTCAGTTCTGCACTCACTTCTCTCCTTTTCTCCACTCCCTCCTTCGCTACCGTCCCTTAGCCGAGTGGTGGTGCTTTCTATCTTGCATATTCTTCTTTGTTTTTGTTGTTATGTGTAACTGTCCCTGTAATAGAGACAGGTGACAAATGTCACTACTGGTGATCATATGCTGCTCCTGGTCTTGACATTTGATGTATCTTCGTGTCCCAGGAGAAAGAGACAGAGACATGGGGACGGCCATGCACACAGAAGAAAAGAACTTCTCAAGTGCTAGCTTGTGATTTCGTGGGGACAAAAGGTCGCTCGTCTACGCAGCTCCTCCATGGCTCCACGGCTACACCATGATAGAGAAATAGCTTGAGCGCTCCCAATGACTCAATGAGGACGATGCTCTGATAGATTCTTCCTCTTTTTTCTCAGAAAGATGGGGAACTTTAAGGCTTGAACCAATGGTCAAGTTAAACAAATAGGTCAAGCAATGTCCGATGCAATTTTTTTCCTGATACGAGATGCACCTTTTTATCATGTACTATATCTTCGGACTTCTTAGTCCACCTAGTGGGAAGTATCAACCTAGTGGGAAGTATCATTGCCATCTGTGCATATAAAAGAATGCAAAATAAAAGGCACTTGTATAAAAAGGCATAAGAGATGGGTCATGCATGAGGTGATCTTTTGCTAAGGTCCAATTAATAACATAAACGTCCCGAGACAGGGCTGAACGTTAACACCTGCACTTGTTTTTACCTAGGCCCCGTTTGGATCCCTTCATTTTGAAGGAATTGGAATCTACTTAACGGAGTAGACTATTTGTTTTGGAATGTGGCATTCCACATCTTTCCAAAATTTAGATTTAAGCCAGTCTTAAATTCATGGGTGGGAGATAAAAATTGATTCTATAGATTCTCATGCTATATTTCTAATGTGCAACTTATAGTAGGCTCTTTGACTCGCATCCCTATAGTAGAAGTGCAGCACATACGTATCTCTCTCATATGGCCAACAATAATATACAAATATATTCCACATACAACTATATTAGCTTAATTAATTTGTGTCTAAATTATGATTATTAGAATGAAATTCAATTCCAAGGATCCAAACGGTACCTTATACGAATTGGAAAAAATATTTATTTCAACTAACTTTTTTTGGATGATTCTATGGTTGGTGTGGGATATCAATGCCAATGCGACATGATTACAGGAATGATCGATTGTCTTTGCACATTTAGTTTCCATTTTGCCATGATATAGAGGGTGTTTAGATGTTGTTTTGCATAATATTTTTATGCATTGGGTCGCGTGCCACAGAGAGAAAAAAATGCATTGGGAAGCATGCATTATGCAAAATTTTGCAAAACGAGCTGAACTAAACACCCCCATAGATATCCATGTCTAGATGATTCGGTGAAGTTTTATATGTAGTTTCAAGGCTTTAAGATAATTATTTTCAAAATGGCGAATGGGTTAACGGGTGAAGTGTAACAAGATTTGTGACAATTAATTTTTTTTTGAGATCCACTATAGCACATAGGCACCCTGCTTTTATATCCACATTGAGGCCGCATTGTATCATGCATTCTTCTTGTGTGCTTCACTCATTTCAATTTCGTTGCTTAATAATTAGTGCCTCGCATGACCACACAAAACCATTTTATGTGAGGGAAGGCCCCATGGTACGGTGAACCCAATTTACCGAAGGCCACCACTTCATAGCTTAGCTGCGTGCCCATGCTATTAGATTGAATTTGTAGATATATATATATATTATATACAATTTATGGTAATTTATATATACCCCATATATATATATATACATATATATATATATACATATATACATATATATATATACATATATATATATATACATATACATATATATATATATATATATACATATATATATATACATATATACATATATATATATACATATATATATATACATATATATATATATATAGACACACACACACCCCATTTATGGTAATTTTGGGCATTCATACGTGCTAGACCTTTTCTGCAAGAATGCACAAAACCTTTGGACAAATGCAATGCGGATAAAATTGACAGCAAAAACTGAAAGCGCACCTTCCAAGTTAATGAAAAACCCAAGGGCTGGAGTCATCTTCTCAAACAGGCAGCTCCTGCTCTACACCACACTAAACCGTATTGTCTCATTCTTTCCAACAGCTCGTGCACTAATCTTTGATTTCCATGGAATATTCTAACGTTCTGTTCCTTCAAAATATGCAAACAGAAATGAACTTGAGTACAACCAAATCAAACATTCATATAAATTCCTTCAGATTGCATTTGATAAGAAATTAAAGCCATCATTCCACTAAGACCAAAAAGAACCAGCAATCCACTATACCTAACTACCCACGGCCGGTTAACCATACCCATATATGTTAGACAAAAAGACAAAGGACAGGGGAAGAATCTACTCCACGCCAGGTTCCCAATACCGCCCGTCGGCAAAAACTGGTTAATTTCGATTACACCAGTCTAGACCAGTTTCATGTATAATGTTTCAATTTAGTTAAATTTTGGCTAAAATTTAACATTTTCGACTGAAAACCGGTCTATTAGTCTTAGAGGTCCCCTCTTGTCTAAATGGACAAGAGTATAGTAACTCTTTAAGCTTGCTTCGTCAACATCTCTTAGTAACAGAGATGAAGGTTGTTAATGTTCCCTGAGTATGAGGCTGACCAAGCAGCTTAGTGCACGTACAACAGTTAGACTGCAGCTGTATGTATGAGTTTACATGAGCAAAATGAGCTGACGTGGCCATCATTAAATGAGGAAAGAGCATGTTGCTATCTACTATCTTGTTTACTGCTTTGACCCGGGCTCTCAGAAAAAACAACATCAACCAGAGGAGGTATTAAATAGCACACTGACAGCAAAATAAACAACTTAGTGTAAAAATTGTTTATTTAGCTGTCTGTATGTATCAAACAGATAGCAGCTGATATGGAGCTTTCTTAGTCCCTGGTAACGAGGTATTATAACTTCACCTTGGTAAAGGTGGTAAAAAGACTGTAGAGGCATAAAAATATAACTTAATTCCCCGTCATCCCCTCGATGATACCCAAAAGAATGGTAAAAAGGGGCAAAAGTTTGATACATATTGTGGTTAAATAGTTCACTTGTAGAGGGAGTAGGTTGCATACGGAGTACATGCAAGTACTGCAATGGTGTAACCGTTAAACACCTTGCACCCGTCAACATCTCTAGCAACAAAGTACAATAAAGGCCAAAGCACATCGGTCGACATCTCTAGCAACAAATGACGATAAAAGTGATTAGTGTTACTACCGCACCATGAATCCGTGAGCTCTTACACTAGGGCCCTCCCTTGACGAATGGAGACAAGATTGTTGTGACATATCGATAGTATTTTATACATCTAAAGTTAGGATTTATGGTACCTCTTCGCGAAGAATAAAAAGTGCTCGATGAGAGAGAAAGAAGAAACTTAGGTTTTTGGAAATCCATTGAAAGCAACACATGGTGTGTAGGACTAAAGGCAGTATAACATAATAACACAGAGATTCACATTGCATTAACTTCTTCACTACAAATTTACATACACTCAGTTTAGAAGACCGCAACTTCATTTCTAGCATCGATGAAGCCACTCACGGCCTCACGACCTCGTTTATAGGCTGTTGCTCCAATGTTCCTGCCGGCGCCCAGGTTGAGAAGCTTGTAACTTAACCAAAAAAAGAAAGAAACTGGTAGCTTTAACCGTGGAAGCGGCCGGTCACCCCCTGCAGCTCACCGGAATGGTCAACATGTCGGCAGTCGGCTTGCCGCCTTGCGCCAAGTGGCGGCCGCACAGTGTTGATCGATGGACTCACTTCTCACTTGCAGTGTGACAGTGTCACACCGCATAATCTTTGCATCAGCTGCCACAGCCACTGTAAAACTAAGGCGTGGCACTTTATTCTCATACTAGCTACTGTAGTAAGTATCTTTTGACCTTTTTGGATGTTTGTTTTAGGGTGATCAAGCCTGGACTTAGCTTATTCTAAGCTATATCCCGATCATTCGCCGAAACAAGCATCCCGGCCCTCTGTTGCCGGCTACGCGCTACCGGCGGTGAGACACAGAAAGGCCACGAGGGGCACGGCAACAAAGAGAAGCAACAGTGTGAAGCCCAGAACAACAGACTGACAGAACGCCGCTCGGGAGACGACGGGCGCGGCCGGCGGCAGGGCGGCGTGGAGGGCGACGGGGAGGATGACGCCGACGACGAAGAGGTAGGCCGTGGGAAGAGTCAGGAGGACCGCGGCGACCGCCATGTCGAGGGCGGGGCCGCGCGCGGTGGCCCTGTCCAGGAAGTCGAGGACGGGCTTGAGGACCTCGCGGCAGCCGAGGGCGATGTACAAGGCCGCCATTGCCACCTCCGGGAGGTCCGCCGCCATGTTTGCACGGAAGGGGACGAGGTGAGTTGCTGTCCGCTGTGGGCAGGCAGCGAACCAGGAGCAGCAATGGGAAGAGAGCAAATGATTGAGAGCTAATGCTTGGTTAACATGGCCCAGGATCTGCTTAAATAGAATTAGCTGATGGTGATGTGGGGAGAGATGATGTGCTTAAGTAGAATTGTCTGATGGAGACGGGGGTGAGTGGTGATATAAAATGGTATGAACTGGAGAACCCCTCCTCAAAATCGGTGAAGTTGCTCTTGGCGCCATCAACACCGTGTACGGCTGGGCCAATATCTAATTGTGGGCTAATTGTGGGCCAAAATTTTCCTCTCTCATACTAGACTACAGTACGTGTGCTCTTTCGGCCCACAACCCAGCCTAGTGATCTTTCGGCCTAGAACCAAGCCTGGTGATCTTTCGGCCCACAGTCTGTGTGTTCTTTCAGCCCAAAGCGGCAAAGCCATACTGGTGGTCTTTCGGCCCGCAATAGCGCATAAGTAAGCGGCCCACCCCCGCCGACTCTGCTTCGTTCTGTTTACCGAGCAGCTGAGATTCGCCCTGTGGAGAGGAAGGAGACGACGCTTTCCATCTCAATCTCAATCTCAACCGCAAGATAAGATGAATAAAATTCATTGGGTTTCTTGGGAGAAATTAACCAGATCAAAAAGCAAAGGTGGGCTGGGATTCCGTGACCTTTACACATTTAACATCGCTATGCTTGCTAGACAGGCTTGGCGAATCTTTGTGTTTCCAGAAACTTTATGTGCACAAGTATTGAAGGCCAAGTACTTTCCAGATAAATCTATCCTAGAGGCAACTGCAAAAGGAGGCATTTCTTATACATGGAGGAGCATTCTTAAAGGGGTGCAATTTCTAAAAAAAGGGCTAATCTGGAGGATTGGGAATGGTAGTACAGTAGATATTTGGAAAGACCCTTGGATACCAAGGAACTACACAAGAAAGGTCATTACACCTCGAAGGGGATCCATCCTTCAGAAGGTTGCTGACCTCATTAATCCTGTTACTGGTTCTTGGGACGAACAGCTAGTTAGAGATACCTTTTGGGAGGAAGATGCTAAATTATTTTATCGATGCCACTTTTTGAAGATATGGAGGATTTTCCAGCTTGGCATCCTGATCTAAGGGGCTTTTTCCGGTGAAATCAGCTTATGCTTTGGGCATCAAAATCAAGGATCAAGTAAATGGGGCTGATGCATCATCCTCTTCTGATGATGGCAGTAGCTTTAACTGGAAGAAAATATGGAGGCTAAATGTTGCTAATAAGGTGAAAGTATTGTTATGGCAGCTGGCCCACAATTCCTTGCAAGTTAAAATGAATATTGCTAAAAGAGGTGTTAATACTCTTTGCCCTCTTTGCCAAAGATTTGACGAAGATATCGGCCACCTTTTCTTCAAGTGCAAGGATATGAAAATGTGTTGGCTACTCCTTAATATTGAGGATGTAAGAACAAATCTATTATCACAAGCTTCTGTTAAAGACATGCTGGAGAAAGTTTGGGGCCTCCAAGCTGATGTGCAGAGGAAAGTAATTTTACTCATGTGGTGTTGGTGGTCTATGCGAAATAAAACGAATGCAGGGGAGAGAAGAAAGAGTGCCCAGGAGGTGGTAAATGATGTCCTGTTCCATATGCAGACCTGGAACTATGCTTTCCAAGGTAATATTTCTGAAGTTAAGAATGACAGCCAACCAAAATAGAAAGCTCCCCCAGAAGACTTCTATAAAATCAATTGCGATGGGGCTTTTCTTACGGAATCCAATAGAGGCGGTTGGGGCTTTGTTATACGTGATCATGAGGGGCAAGTGGTGGCAGCAGGAGCAGGCTTGGAAAAACATCTGATAAATGTTCAGCACTCTGAAACCATGGCTTGCTTGAAGGGGATTGAGCATGCTGCGATTCTGGGCATTCAACGTATCATTGTGGAGACTGATGCAATGACAGTGGTTAGTGCGATTGGCGATCCAGACTCTGACAGGTCCCCCCTTAGCACCATGTTTAGAGAAATTAGAGCTAGAATGCTATCTGATTTTGCTACCGGCTCTGTTTCTCACTGCCCTCGGGCTTGTAATTCAGTAGCTCATACATTAGCTGCTTTGGGTCTAAACTGTGTAAATGGCCCTGTGTATTGGCAGGACCGTCTTCCTGAATCTGCATCTTTGTTGGTGTCCGGCGAAATGCCTAGACAGATGTTTTAATGGAAGTCCTTTTCCATTTTTTTTAAAAAAAATCTCAACCGATGCTGTACGCGTGCGTGCGCTGTAACAACAACCGATGGAATTCAAATGGAGAAAGTACATTAGTTCTTCTGCATTGCACACCGATGCTAACTCTGACGGCGGCAATATGTACAGTAGCTTAGTTCGCCGTGCCTCTCAGTTACCGGCGGCGAGCACGACATCGAAGACAACATGAAACGGCACACCGAAGAGACAAAAGGCGGCGGCGAGCTTCAGTGCCAGATCAACGAACCGCCCCGGAACCGCTGCCAGGGCAGCCAGCCGCGGTGCAGTGACGTCGCCGCGCGCGCCGGCGGCGAGGAAGCCGGCGAGCATGTGGTTGACGGCGAGGAGGAAGACGAGGGCGAGGAAGACCCCGACGGCCGCGGTGACGGCGGGGCTGTGCGCGAAGCCCGTCTCCGTGGAGGCGAGGACCTCCCTGAGGACGTGCGCGTAGCCGAGCTAGAAGTTCAGGTTGAACTCTGCCGAATCGTCGAGGGAGGCCATTGCTGCGAGCGGCAGGAGCGAGAAGTGGGAGGGTGTTGGGACACTGAGCTGTGACTAGCAGGTGTTGGGAGGAGTGGAGTTAGGGGTGGGCATTCGGTGTAACCGAGGATTTCGGTTCGGTGTATCGGTGTAAAAAAAAGTTCGGTGTTCCAACAACTCAAACCGATCGGTGCCAGAAAAATTGAGAAACCGAGCACTTCGGTGTCGGTTTGTTCGGCTCGGTGTTCGGTTTTCACCGATTCTACCTCTCGCTCTTGCGGCCTCCAGTAGTCTCCGGTCGTCCTCAGCTCGCTCTTGCCGTCCCGCGCTACAATCTCGTGGCCTGCCGCCGCTGCCGCACTCCCGCGCCCTCCTGCCACCACCGTAGATCTGCTTGCCGAGTGCAGCTTCACACCGGAGCCCCACTTGTCGAGCACCGAGGCGCGCAACAGCCAACAGCTCCCTCCCAGACCGTCGAGGCGGGCAGCAGCTTCCCTCCCAGAGCGCCGTGCTTCGCTGTTGACTGCAGGCTGGCTCCTCACGTGCCCGCTGTAGAGACTCAGAGGATATGGATCAGATCGAGATGAGAGAGAGAGAGAGAGACGTCCGAGGCTACGAGAGTATAGATGGGGACGGAAGGGACGAGGACGACGGCTGACCAGAATTTTTTTTTGAATACATACCTGTATTACACTGGGAAATACCGTACAAAGATGAGTACACATATAGGTACATTCTGGAAGAATACAGAGTACAGCTGTACCACCAGAACACTTGCACAAAGGCCCCTAAGAAAAACCAAAATTACATTGAAGCACCCAGGGCCTCTTCCTGGATCCCGCCGCCGATGGTCGTCGCCGGCGGAAACAGGAGCAAGACGCCACCAACCTTTGGCCATCCAGAGCTCCAACACCATAAGGTTTTGGAAGGACCGCAGTAGAGACTCGCCATCAAGAACGAGCACGAAGAATCGCTTATAGTCCATCGGCCGGGGACACACCCCGAGCTCCGACGGCCATGGAGACAAATCCGCTGGCTTCCACAAAGTGGATGCGCCATGGTTGCGCCGCCGTATGGATGGACCTGCTCCACTCTCCATCCTTCCACCAAACCCACGCTGCCTCTCCATTCTTCAAGCAAAAGAACAGCCGACTCACCTCCCCAGGAAGACGAGTCGCTGCCCGGCTTCGACGCCGACCGCCGCCACCAAGGACGACGCGCCGACCCCGACGGACCCCTGTACACGGCTCCCACACAGGGAGACCAACCTCCACAGGTTCGCCGTCGGCACCGGAGCGGAGCACCGACGGGGCGAGGACGAACCGGGGAGGACCTTATTCCACGATGGCGCCGCCGCCGCCGCCGCCTCGACCGCGACGCCGGGACACAAACCCTAAATCTACAGGGACTACCTCCGACCGGCGGAATCCCCGCAGTCTCCACCACCTCGCGAGGCCCAGAAGGCCATCGGAGGCGAGGAAGACCGCCGGATCCGCCGGCGGAGACGGGGATGCTCTCGGTCGCCTGTCTCAAGAGTTGGGGGAAGACCGCCGGATCCGCCGGCGGAGACGGGGATGCTCTTGGTCTTGGGAGTTGGGACTCGTACGGCTGACCAGAATTAGTCACGGACTCCAGGAACGGAAGGATATGTTTCTGAATTGTGTAGGAGACTAGGAGTTGATGAAAAGATGGGCCTTGGGCCTCATTGATGATGCGCCGTGGGGTTGGACAATGGGCCGCTGGCCTGCTCAAACCTGATGATCGGTTTTGCTCGGGATTTCGGTGTCACAGAATAGAAAACCGACGCCGAAGCCGTACACCGAAGAAACCAAATCCAGGAACCGACACCGACACCGAACACCGAAAACACCGACATTTCGGTTCGGTTCGGTTCGGCTCGGCTCGGTTCGGTTTGGTTTCCGGTTTTCGGTTAAAAAGTGCCCACCCCTAAGTGGAGTGGTGCTGAGAACAGAGGGGACAAAGAGGATGATGCTGGTTATATAGGCCCTGTTTGATCTTCCAGTCTAGCATCTAGCATAGAGGGAATCTTTCATGCATGAAGTACTAAGAGCGTGTTTGGATCAGATTCACGCAGCTCCACTCCACCAACTCCACCATAGAGCAGATCCACCATGGAGTTGCAAAACATGGAGCACCTCTTGAGGAGCTCCACAAAAAAACGTGGAGTTGGCCTCTAGATTCACGTTTTTCGTGGAGCTGCAAAACGTGGAGCTGGTGGCGTTTGGCTTGGTATTGTTGGAGCAGAGCTAAAAAACATGGAGCGGAGCGGATCCAAACACGCCCTAAATGAAGTCTATTTGTAAAACATTTTCACGATGAGCGTAACTTTTCGAGACGAATCGAATGAGCCTAATTAATCGATGATTGGCTACAGTGATGCTACAGTAACCATCCTCTAATCATGCGGTCAAAGGTCTCATTAGATTCTTCAGGGTTTCTAGTGCAGGGGTTCTGAAGTTAATTTTATAAAATACCTTTAATTAGTGGTTAAAGTTGTGAACAGTTTCTAGCACGGAAACACCAAACGGAGCCGTAGCCTAGCCATTTCCCATTTGCCATTCACCGGCCGGGGCGAGGTTGCTGATTTTGTCTTGAGCGAATTTACCGAGTTTTTTTTTTGACAAAGCGAATTTACCGAGTTACTGCCACAGTGGCACGTGAATGCATCTGGCATCCATTTACCCGGATGTAACATTCCTGGGCCCCACGGCATCCATTTACGAATCTTCCGTGATGCTGCAGGCCTGCAGCGCGTGCCTGAGTGCGGGGCGACGGGAACGGGAGGACAAGCGGCCAGGCCGGGCCGGGCCATTTACTCGATCGACGTGGGCAGAATTTCCTTTTTACGATTTTGTAAAAACGATGTTCGGATGACAAATTTTACAAATCTATTAAGCAACCACCGATTGAAATTGCGGTCGCCATATGATACGGCGGCAAGGACCAAAACCGCCGTATCAAATGGCGGATAGAAAAACTGCCGAATGAAACGGTTGTTGGGAATTTGGCCCGCCGACAAACGCCCTCTACTTGTTTTGCTTCATCTCACGCGTAAGGGCAGCAATGAACGAAGGAGATAGAACCAATTTAGCTTCATTTCACTCTGCAGGCCTCTAATTCGGCTTCGGTGAGCATATCTTGCTGTATTCGAAAGCCAATTGGCTTCGCTCATCACGTTTTGCTGTAAACCAAACCCAATTGGCTTCGCTCGTCACGTCTTGCTGAATACAAAAGCCAATCGGCTTCGGTAATCACATCTCGCTATATGCGGAAGCCAATCGGCTTCGGTTATTGTGCAGCAGGAAGCCAATGTGACGTTATCGGAATCAAGTTAGAAGCCAATTCGGTGAAATATTGATACTATTGAATGTCAAAAGCTATGAATAAGTTAACGGCAAGCTTCGGTTCACTCTAAACTGCAGGTTCTTGCAGGAGCCATCGGCTTCCTGGACGCTGGGAAGTGGATTAGGGTTACCTCGACTCAGAAGAAGCCAATTCCAGGAGCTACAGAGCCTTTGGAAGCGGGCGAAGCAGACATGGACCGAGTCCAAGGAGACCAAGTCCAAGCCAAGTCAAACACGGAATCACAAGTCTACGCATTCACATTGGGAGGAGTAAATGTACCAAAATGTCCATAGGCTATTTGTATTGTATAGTCTAGAGAATGATGCCTGATCTCAGGGGTACAATGGGAATGTAAAGACCCTTGGTCTCCCTATAAAAGGGGACCCCTCCCCTTCATGTAAAGGTGGTTGATTCCAGGATACTGTTGATAAGTAATTTATTGTTGCTTGTCTCAGTTGTCCCGTTTCAGCTGTTGTCAGGGTTCATTGGCTTCGGCTACTAACCCAACAACTGGCGCCCACCGTTTGTGCAGTGCACGAACAAAACCCACGATAACCACCATGCCACCAAAAAAGCCAACCAAACCAACCAAACCAACCACCACCGTGTCAAATGCAACCCTCAGCATCGAAGCTGCCCCCCGACCCACAAATCCACCAACAAACCCACCACCAATAACCGAAGCCGTTCTCGACGATCAAGAGACCGATGAAGAAGCACTGACCACCCAGGAGAGAATGCAACGAATCGAAGAAAGGCTTCGTCTCCGATGCCTTGAGCAGCAGAGAGAGCTGGATGCTGCACAGCTCGATCTAGAGCAACAAATGCAAGAGGAGGAAGAGGAGCAGCAGCATCAATTGCTGCAAGTCAAGAAGCAGCTCGAGGAGCTGAGGCAAGCGAAGCAGAGGAGGCTGAACAACACAAGCTCCAGAGTCGAAAAGCTGCGCCAAGAACTCGAGAAAGCCAAAAAGCAAGTCGCTGAGCTCCAAGCAGAGCTTAATGAGCCAAACACCATCAACCCACCAAACCACAACTCTTCATCCCAAAACTGGTTTCCAAACACTCCATATTCATCCCATCGATCATATATGTCCACTTTCAGAAAGCCTCCAACTGGAAAGATGGCCCCCTCCTATAAACCTATCTCTCTACCAAGATACAACGGCCTGACCGACCCAAAGCAATTCCTAATGAGCTATGAAGCTGCAATAGCTTCGGCAGGAAGAGATGATGTTGTGCTAGCAAAATCCTTCATCATTGTCTGTGATGGCACAGCAATGAATTGGTACACGAAGCTGCCTGGCCTATCAATCAACAGCTGGTATGATCTGAAGAGGGAGCTTATCAAAAATTTTGGCATTATGGGAGACCAATCACTCTCATATGCTGAACTCACACTACACCAGCAGCCGAAGGAGCCTCTAGAGGACTACTTCCGCAGATTTGTCACTCTACGTGCTCAAGCCCCACATATCCCTGATGAAGCAGCAAAATTCGCAGCAATACAAGGGCTTCGCCCAGGATTGTTTGCATAGCATATCGCAAGAGAGACACCAGCTACTCTGGCAGACCTGTATGAGGAGTTCAAAAAATACTGTCGCTCTGACAATGACAACCGAATGAGATTGGCAAGAGAAGCCATCATGAGAAACCAATATGAGTCACAAGCCAAAACCCATCACCACAGCCACAACTATCAAAACTACTCCCACCAAACAATCATGAAGGTGGACAATCTACCTCCCTCCTACGAAACCAAACCACCGTACCCAGAAAGCCAATACCACAACCAGAGAAATGAGCCCACTCAGAGGGGTGGAAAAGCCGGCAGAGACCGAGGAAGAGGAAGTGGTCCAGCGGGACCTGAGCTGTTTTGCCAATACCACGGCAAAAATCATACCCATGGCACAGAACAGTGCAGAGATATCAAGAAAACAATAGAAAAGCTAAGAGCAGAGAAGATTCAAGCAACCCAAACGAAGCCAATATCGGCTTCGCCACCAAATACCCAAGCTATCCAACCATACTGCCCAGTATATCCTTCGCTAAACTCAAACACTGTGCATCCATCAACAGCGATGGCAACCCAATATTTGCCTTCGCCACAAACCTTTCAGCACTATTACCCACAAGCCATATATCCTCACTTATACCCTCAAACCTCCCAGCAAGCGGCTTCGCAAAACATAAAGGTTGAGGAGCTGCCACCACCACCACCACTCTCACAGCA